>WOXC01002832.1:0-279625 GCA_011680675.1 Gymnobelideus leadbeateri
ATTATGATGGATAGGGTAGAAAATCAATCACTTTAAGAGAAATAGAGATTTTGAATGAAAACACTACAAATTCTAAATAAGTGTCAGAAGCTTCATAAAACATACATGAAGATATCTTTTTAAATAGAAAGGTCATCACTTCCTCTAAAAAAGAAGCAAGGGGAAAAGGAAGTTAAGGCAATTAGATTTCAGGAAATGGTGAACAAGGAACAAAATATGGCCAAAGACTATTGATAGTACATATGAAAATAGTCAGATGCTTGTGTGGCAAATAAGAGTAAGTTTCAGAGTCATGAAGTCTGGCCTGGGGTTGAAGTTCTCTCTCTGATACACACAACCATTATGATTCTACTGAGTAAGCTCTCTTAACTTTTCTGAGACTGAGTTTATCATATGCAAAATGAAGAAGTCGGATAAAATTAATTGCCTCCACAATCTCTGTAAGCTCTAAAATGATTATTTTGTGATATCAAGATCATGAAAATGGAAGAGATGATTAAAGTAAAAAATAAAAGATCCTAGATATCCTGTTGGTCTTATAGGATAGATACAAGGAAGAAAAGGAATTAAGGCAGTTAAATTTCAAGAATTAGTGAATGAGGAAAAACATAGAGTCTCACACTACAGATAATCCACATGCAAACAGTCAAATGTTAACTGTAATTAATGAGTGTGACACTAAGAATGGTAACACACCATGTGGGAGAATAACATTTAAATGCATTTTAAATGGATTTCAGTTTGCTAAATTCTAAGAATTATGTTCCCAGGTATTTACTATTATTCTCATTTTTTTATTTCTCTGCATCTCTGACTAATGTTTAAATCTGAACTCATCTTCCACCTGATTAATCTACTTTGAATGACTTAATAATATTGTTATAATAACGCCATCCCCACCCTGAAAAGGCAAGGACTGGATCAAATGCTCTTAGGAGGTTCCAATTAATTCACTGATACAGACACATTTTATGTATTGCTGATATCATGATCACATTATATTTTCATAGATCTTTTGGGTTTTTTAAACTTTTAGATTTCAACATTCATTTCAAGAAGATTTTGAGTTAAAATTTTTCTCCCCATTTCTCACCTAACCCCACCCCAAGATAGCAAGCCTACTGGATAGCCCTTCCCTCCCAATCTGTTCTCTCTTATATCCTTCCCCATACCCCCCTAAGTTTCTTGTCAGGCAAGATGGATTTCTACACCCCAGTGCCTGTATATCTTATTTCCCAGCTGCATGTAAAAAAAATTGTTTTTAAAGCTTTGAGTTCTAGATTCTTTTCTTTATTCCCTCCTCACCCACACCCACTGGGAAGATAAATGATTCAATATAGGTTATACATTTGTAGCTAGGCAAAACATTTCCATAGTAGTTATATTGTGAAAGACTATATTTCCTTTCATCCCACCCCCCCCCACATTCTATATTTTCCTTTGACCCTGCCACTTTTCAAAAGTGTTTGCTTCTAACTACCCTCTCCCTCAGTCTGCCCTCCCTTCTATCATCCCCCTCTTATCACCTTCCCCCTTACTTTGCTATAAGTTAAGATACCAAATTGAGTGTGTATATTCTTCCCCCGCTTAAGCCAAATACAATGAGAATAAAGTTGACTCATTCCCTTTCACCTTCTTGGTCTTCCCCTCTATTGTTAACAGTTTTCTCTTGTGTCTTTAATATGAGATAATTTACCCTATTCTATCTCTCCCTTTTTCCTTCTCTCAATATATTCCTATACATACATACATACATACATATATATTCCCTTCAACTATACCTCATACTGAGAAAAGTCTCATGAGTTACAATGATTGTTTTTTTCCATGTGGGAATGTAAATAGTTCAACTTTAATAAGTTCCTTATGAATTATTTTTCCTATTTAACTTTTCATGCTTCTCTTGCTTCTTGTATTTGAAAGTCAAATTTTCTGTTCATCTCTGGTTTTTTCATCAAGAATACTTGAAAGTCCTTTATTTCACTGAATGACCGTATTTTCCCCTGAAGCATTGTACACAGTTTTGCTGGGTAGGTGATTCTTGATTTTAATCCTGGCTCCTTTTGTCGGCCTGCCAGGCTGTCTTCAGTGGGAGATTTGTTTCTCTCTGTCACTTTGTAGATTCTGTAGCTCTAAAATTTGTTTAGAGTCATATTTCATAGGTATTGGAGGTGGTTGGAGCAGGAGCTCATGCCAAGTTCCTACTTTTACTATGCCATCTTGGCTCCACTGATCCTACTATTTTTAATCTTAATAAACAAATGAGTTCCCTTTTCCAATTATATTAACTGAAAATTAACCCACTCAAGAAAATATATAATACTGGAAAAACCATTAGCCCTACTACAATGTTTTTTTTCATATTAACATACAGTATTGAAGTCCCATCCAGTGTCCTTTTCCCACCTTATTTTTAGAGGAAATTTTGAAAAGTGATTCTTCTGGGAGAGAAAAGCAAGATGGAAGAGTAGAGAAAGTACTAATATGAGCTATCCCAAGATTCTCTCCAAATATTTTAAAAATAATGAGGGAAGTCAAATTCTGAAGTGATAAAGGCAACAAAAATTCCAAGTGATATACTCTTCCAGGCTAAAAAAACATAGGAAGCAAGAAAGAGAGATATGTAACATGGAGAAAGATGCTGACTTAGAACCCTCTGACTCCGAGTCATTTATTCATGTGGGTAAAACACCAGTAGTAGGACTGGGTGGTGGTAAAAGAAGTAGCAACACCTGTGAAAGTTCTCAAACTTGAGACAACAAAGGGACCTGGGAACTGGTCAGAAAGCAACTAACAACTTGTGTTAGCACTCTACAGGGGACCAAATGCTATTTTGAATCTCATTACCAATACCCACTTCTGGGTCACAGCTTAAGGACAGGAAGGAACATTTTTGGTCAAGAGAGAGTGGAAGCCCTGAGGAAAAGTGTTACTTCATGGTATAAAGGATCAGAAATCCTAAAGAACAATATTCTTTTTTTCTGGTCCCAAGGGAGCAGGAGTTCTGAGAAACAGGATTGCTTGCAATCCTAGGGGATCTGGGATCCTTACTTGGTAAAGTCAAAAATGCAGAACAAGAGAGCAGTGAACACACCTCTTCCACGATCATACCACCTAGGAAATACCAAAACCTTCCAGACCCCTAGAATTATCTTAGAAGTAGCAGAGTAAAACAGCCTGAAACTTGCAGCAGGAGTTTCCCATATTCTCCATGGAAAAAAAAGCCCAGCATTCACATAAAATTCCAAATCAAGAAATAAAATGGAAAATTAGCAAATGAACAAAAAGAACATAAAAACTACTAGGGTAAGAGGAAAGATCAAGACAAAAACTTAGAAGAAGAAAATGGAGTCAAAACATTTTCAAGCAAAGCCTCAAAGGGAAAAAAATGTGAATTGGACACAAATTCTATAAGAATTTCTGGAAGATCTAAAAATGATTCTCAAAATTAAAGGAGTGGTAGAGGAAAAATTAAAGAAATTAAATTAAGGGAAGAACATTATAAAGAAAGATACTTAGCAACTTGGTAAAAGAGGTACAGAAATTCAATGATGAAAAAACTCCTTAAAAAACAGAATTGGCCAAATGGAAAAAAGAGGCACAAAAGACCACTGAAGAAAATAATTTCTTAAAAATTAGAATTGGGCTACTAGAAACTAATGACTCTTTGAGGTGTCAAGACAAAAAATTAAATAAGTGAAAAGAATGAAAAAAGTTGAAGAAGATATTAAATATTTCATTACAAAAATAAGTTACATAGGAATGGATTGTAGAAAGATAATTTAAGAATTATTGGATTACCTGAAAGCCATGATCAAATAAAAAGCCTATCTTTTTTAGGATAGGAAAGTTATCATGAGATCTATAAACCAGATGATTAAAGAGAAATTAAAAGAATCTACACTAACTAAAAGAAATCTCAAAATGAAATAACATAACCAAATTCTAGATTTCCAAGTTCAAAGAGGAAATATTTCAAGCAGCTAGGAAGAAACCATTCAAATACTGTGGAACAGTCAAGATCAAAAAAGTTTAGCAGCTAGCACATTTAGGGAGCTGGAGATTTGGAATAAAATATTGAGGAGGACAAAAGAGCTGAGATTACAAACAAGAATGACCTACCCAGAAAACTGAGTATAATCCTTTAAGAGAAAAAGTGGGTGGTTAATGAAATAGAAGACTTTTAAGCATTTCTGATGAAAAGAGAAGAAGTGAATAGATTAATTCTGACATTCAAAAAAAAAAACTCAGAAGAAGTATGAAAAGGTAAGCATGAAACAGAAATCTTAATGGACTCAATAAGGTTGAACTGTTTATATATGGGAAGATGAGCCATGTGTCTGCTATGAATTTTACCATTATTAGGGCAGTCTGAAGAACTCTATATAGAAAGAGGGTTTAGGAATAAGTCTACTATTTTGGGATGATGTAACAAAAATAGATAAGCAAAAAAGAGGGATGCCCCATGAGAAATGAAAGAGAGAGAGTGATAGAAATTATTTCACATAAAAGAGATGCATCAAGACAAGTTTTCACAGTGAAGGAAAAAAATGGGGAACAGGTAATGCATGACTCTCATTCACATCTAAATTGGTTCAAAGAGGGAAATATATATTGTGTCTGTGTGTGTATGTAGAAACACATGCTCATGCTCTCTCTCTCTCTCTCTCTCTCTCTCTCTCTCTCTCTCTCTCTCTCTCTCTCCCTTCCTCCCTCCCTTCTTCCCTCACTCCTTCTGTCTCTTGGTAATAGACATCTGTCTGACCCATCAGGGAAGAGAAAGGGGGGATGATAAAAGGGATGCCAGAAAAAAGGCAGTGGTCAGAAGAAAAACATGCTTGAGAAAAGAGACAGCATAAAAAGACAGAGATGAGAATAAACAGAAGACAACAATATAGAGAAAGAAGAAATACATAGTAATCATAAATGTGAATGTAAATGGAATAAACTGAAACACAAAATAAAATAACTTAGAACCCAGAATCCACCAATATATTGTGTAAAAGAAACACACTAGAAATAGAGACACACAAAGAATTAAAATAAAGAAATAAAATATAATCTATTATTTATTAGCTGAAGTGAAAAGGCATAAGTAGCAATCATGATCTCAGGCAAAGCAAAAGCAAAAAACAAATGTTGTAGCCATTGTTCAGTCATTTTTCAGTTGCTTCTGACTCTCTGTGAGGCCATTTGAAATTTTCTTGGCAAAGTTACTGGAGTAGTTTGCCGTTTTCTTCTCCAGCTCATTTTACAGATGAGGAAACTGAGGCAAACCAGGATAGGTGACTTATTCATGGTCACACAACTAATAAGTGTCTGAAGCTAGATATGAATTTAAGGAGAAGATTTTTTTTTTACTACAGACCAGCATTCTATCCACTTCAACCTACGGGTGTCAAAAAGGCAAAAAGAGATCTAATTAAATGGGATAAGCAGGCATTTTGCTAAAAGGAACATAGAAAATGAAATAATATCAATACAAAATATATAAGCAACAAATGCCAAAGCATCAAAATTCTTAAAGAAATAGTTAAATTGGGTGCGGAGCCAAGATGGCGGAGTAGAAACAGCTCTTCCAAGCCTCTCTGCCCCCAGATTCCCCACAAACTATGTAAAAAAGGACTGTGAACAACTTCTGGAGCGCCAGCACCCACAGAACGACACAGAGAAGCTAACCTCCCGCTGAGGACAGCCCAGCACCCTGCAGGAAGGACCAGCGCAGCAGTCTGGGAGCGGGCAGTGCAAGGGAATAGAGGACTTTCAAGCATTCTTGAGGAAAAAACCAGAATTGAATAGAAAATTTGACATCCAGACACAAGAAGCAAGAGATGCCTGAGAAGGTAATCAGGGAAAAGAAATCAAAAGGAACTTATCAAAGTTGAACTATTTACATTCCTATATGGAAAAACAATAACTGTGAGTGATGATATCTTTCTCACTATGAAAATAATGGAAGAAGGGTGTGTGGTCATATGAATACATATGTGAATGTGTGTTAAACAATATATGGATAGAGGGCATAGGTTGAATTTGTTGGGAAGGAGAATACTCAAGGGATGAAATTATGAGGTGAGAGAGGAAAGTGGCAAGAGGAGATGGGGAGAGACAGGGTAGGGTAAACTATCCCATGTAGAAGAAGCAAGGGGAAGTGGTTGCAAAGGAGGGGGAGAATAAGGAAGGCTAAAAAGGCAAAACCACATTCACATTGAATTTGGTTCAGGGAGAAAATGACATACATACTAAATGGGATATCTCAACCTGCAGCAGGATAGGGGGAAGGGGGATGAGAGGAGGGATGATGGATGGGAGGGCATCCTTGGGGTGAGGGGAGGTTGGAAGTACCCACTATAGAAGAGGGACAGGATCATGTAGGGAATGGACCAGGTGGGGGGTGGGATGAGTGGGAGGGAATTATAAGCAGCCTTGTACAATATATCTACTATGATAATGTTTTGCATAGCTAGACATGTACAACATATACTGAATTGCTTATCTCCCAAGAAGGAATGGGTGACAAGGGAGGAAGGAAATGGATCTGAAATTTGAGGTTGTAACATTAAATGTTTCAAATATATATAAATATTATTAGTAATACTCTTTCGCTTGTAATAGGGAGATAAGATGTGCAGGCATTGGGACACAAAGATTCACCTTCCTCTAATGGAAAAGTCGATGGGGGTATGGGAGAAGGTATGGGAGAGAGCAAATTGGAGGAAGTGATATCTTGTGGGACTACTATTCTGTGAGGTTGGGTAGGGGAATAACGGGGGGGAAAATGATTGTAACTCAAAATCTGGTGGAAATGAATGATGTAAAACAGAAGTTAATAAAGCATTTGTTTAAAAAAAAAGAAATAGTTAAATTAATTACAATAGGGAATAGATAGTAACAATATACTAGTAAGAACCTCAACTTCCCCCATCAGAGCTAGATAAATCTAACCATAAAATACTTAAGAAATAAGACAGCCCCCTCACCCCACATCAACAAGTCCATCCCACCTGGGGGATTCACAAGCTCTGGGTCTCAACACAACCCAAAACCAAGCCAGTACAAGGGGATCTTTAAATTCCATTACCATTATAGGTCTTTGCTCTAAATTGGGGGAGAGGAGGAACTAAGGTTTAACAATAAAGTAATGATAACCTATTATTAGTGACCATCCTCAAACTCTCATGCAAAAACTTATAGGTATAACAGGCATACTCAGTTAAAAGCCAGTGTCCAAACCATGATAGATCTTGACATCAGTTGGATAGAAAAAGGGAAAAAAATGACCATTGTAAACAATATAGTGGCAAATAATTAACAATAATGGAACAAGCAATAGATTTTTGCCTTGGAAGAACAAAACTCAAATCCACATGGCTGTTATTAACTGGATGTTCTAGGCCACTGTTAATTAACTCCTTTGGATATTAATTTTCTTTTCTGTAAAATGAGGCACTTAAATAATGTCTAAGGTTATTTCCAGCTCTAATACTTCATGTTTCTAGTCTGTCATTCAAAGAGATATGATATACAAGAATGTTTTCCATTTAGAATTTATGGACCAGGGTTATAAGCTCAGATCTACTAACTACCTTTGTGATCTTGGAAAGATGACCTTAACATTATTTCTCTGGGGATAGCTTTTGTACTTTGTAAAATGAAGAGTTTGACTAGATAGATAATTTACAAGGTCCCTTTAGGTTCTAAAATCCCAGGGCTCTATTATCATCAAGTATTTCAGCAGCTTCGAAGGAGTCAAGGTAGGGTTTCCATCTTCCACGAACATACAATCCAGTTGGATAGACAAGATTAATATCAATTAAACAACTGGGAGTGTGAACAATTCTTCTTTTTTTCTCACTCTTTAAATGTTGACATCTCATTAAGAGGAATCTGCCTTAATGGCACAGTTCTCTAGAACATGAATCTTACTGTTTAATTTCATATTCTTACAAAGTGTTACTGGGTAAGAGAGATATTATTAAGAAGCCTAGATGTCACAACTTTTGCTCATAATGACAAACATCCCCTGCATTTGTGGAAAAGAATGAGTTCCAATAATCTCTGGAAAATAAGTCTTGGTTAAGAATGTTACTAGGAATAGGAATAAATCTCAAGCCTGAGACAACCACTGTCAACTCCATGTTTTAGTTTTATAGGACTTTTTTTTTCCTTTGCTTTACCATTGATAATGAATCTTTAGCTTCTTTTTTATATTGTGAAAAGATTCTTTTCCTGCTAGTGTTACATGAATTTTCCATTTTAGCTACCAATATTTATTAACATGGCACATAATTAGATTTTAAAATTATGTATAGGACGTCAATGCTTTAACAATGTTATTAGAATATTTCAGAGGTTTTCTTGTAATACTTATAGAAAAATATTGTATAGGCTTATTTTTGTATTATTTTTACATGTGACATAGTAAATCACTTAATGTCTCTAGTTCTCAATTTCCTCAACTATAAAATTAAGGATTTGCACTAGATTACCTTGAAAGTTTCTCCAATCTTTAAATATGTTATTCTGTAATTCCACATTAAGTTTACATTTTTAGCCAGACAAAACTTTGTTCGTGATGCTTTTAAGCTCTATAATCCAAATATAAACATTCCAAAAATGTAAGGAAACCAAATGAGGTAGAAATGAACAAAAACTTCCACGATTTTTCATCATTTTACATAACCAAGCTTTTAAGCTTTGCTATTAAACAATAACAGCAGGGAAGAAAGGTACTTTAGTCTGTAGACTCTAAACTCTAAGAGAAAAGTGGATTCTTTCCCCCAAATTTTCTTATATTTATTGCCTATCTTTTTATTTAAGTAATGGGCTTTTTTTTTCTAAATATCACTAACATGTACTACTCTAAATCTGTGGCAGAAAAAGGGATATATAACATTAGAAATTTATCAATCATATAATGGTTTGCTACTTCTCAATAATTTAATTCTATGGATTGTGCATTAAGTTTCATTTTAAATGTTCCAAATGTTGGACGATCCTTTTGTCTATTACTCATTGATTGCTGTTAAACTAAATGTTTCTCATTCTGTAATCAATATTCTTTCACAAAAATAAACCTAGGCATTGACAAACAACTGCAGCATAATGCTGCTTTCCTGATAGTGGGTTTTGACAGCATGAAGAACTACCACCCCAAAGAATTAAAAAAAGATGGCATTGACTTCAGTGCTTATTACAATTTTTACAAGCTGCTTACAGCTGAATCATTCCACTGTAACAAGACTTTATTAAATTAGACAGCTATTGAATCGTGAGCTTTCTGAGAATAACAATTAATATGCCTTTGTCCTTTATTACTGTTTCCATCTATACTGCTGACATTCATTTTTAAAGTTTCTTCAGTGATGAAGTTATTGAAAGGCAGTATCTAAATAAGCATCAGATGATAAAACATAAATAATAATGTTGTTCTCCTTGAAGTTAACATTCCAGGTCAGTTTTCTAAATTAAATTTCTTATATATCCTTTAGAAAATGACACCAAAATGAATTTGACTGACTGGAAGGTGAAACTGAGATGCTATTTAATACAATCTAAGCATAAAGTTCCTGGCCCCTTAAAATATCTCTCATTTCTTTTGATTATTTTCTCCCTGGATGTTTCTCTGTCTTAATGTCAATTCCCCTAAGAATCAATAATGGATACAAATTAGAAGCAACAAAAAATATATATAACTCCCAGCCTCCTCCCTCCACAACTGAAACATTCTCTTTCTCATTCTGATAGCCTTTCTTGAGAAAGTCAGTTTCCTAAAGCATAATCCTAAGGCCATAACTGGAAGTCTTATGCTGGGAAAGCGTGGTATTTAAAAGAATAGCATCAAATGAATTTCTAAGCACCTATAGCAAGCAGCAAAACATGTACTTTAAACTGATGCATCCTGAGTAAGTTGTGGCATATCCTTGTCTTTCCCATGTTTATAAGCAACAAATTACTCAATGATCAACAATCACAAATCATTTGAACCTTGCATATATTTATCTATGACAAACAGCAACAAAGCTATTTACAATTTTTGTTTGCAGCAGCTGATGTTCCCAGCCAAGAGAGATGGATTTGCATTTCTGTGAAGCAATTCAAGCAAACTCTGAGGTTTTTCAAAAGGTGTTTACTGTATACTATCTCTAGCTATGTAATAGCTCAAAATTGCCACCAAGTGGCAGGACTATCACTAATATTCACTCTTTATAGCTAAGACTATTCTGTATATAGGCAATTCTAGTTCAGAAGAGGGGAGGAGGATAAAAAAAAATTAACCTACAAAATCTCTTGATCACCCACTATTTGCAAAGCACTGTGGTAGGTGCTATGGCTCTTAAATTCTAAATATGAGTGTTTGTTCTATTAGAAATGAGTTAGAGCTATTCCTTCTGTGGTACTACAGGTGCCAATATTCGATGAGTTTTAAAATGCAAATTATTTCAATTACATAAAAATATCCCCCAAGAAAGAAATAAACCCTTAACACCCACTAAGATTGTTCCCCATTTTTTGTAGAACTCTTTCTCCCTGCCAAATAGCTGTTTAATTATGTGAAACTGGAAGCCCAGCACACATAAAACTAGAATCTCCTCTAAAACCACTCATAGTATTCTAGAGACTAATAAATTGGAGGATACTATCTGGACCTTTTTTACAATCTTTCATAGAGACACCACACCATACAGAATGGTGGTAATATACAGCCCATAATAGGAATATAAACGATTTCTAGACAGACCACATGGATGAGAAACATTTGCATTTATATCTACAAAGGTAGATGTCGTAGTGTTGGCACTTCCTAACCTTCCAAGTAGCAGAACATATTATATTCTCACTAGCAAAGGAAGGGAGTCTATGAACACACTTGATAGCATGATTCCTGTAATGAAATATCTCACTTATTCAAATATATTATTCAGGGTTTTGTTTAGATTGATCCTAGCCTGCTAGCATGATTTATTTTGTCCAATAAAACATATACTCTCTTTGAAGCATAGGCACCAAAGGGAGGGGAAAAAAAAAAACAACAAAAAAACTTCTTATGGGTGTAGTTGGATCTTGGAATTTTTATCCAAAAACCATAAAGCTTTTAAAAATGAATTTGCAAATGTAATTGAGCTTCTAATAGCTTCTACTGATAGTAATTAAAGAAATCTCATTTCCCTAAATTAAACATAATGAAATGTTTTTTAAGATCAAATAAAACTAGAAAATGATACCAGGGCAGAGTTAATTTGTATTTGAATCTGGCATTCTAAAGTTTGCAGAATAAGCCTAAACTGCTGGCAAAAAGCATTGACTTCTAGTAATAATGAGTTATGTGAAAATCATTTTCACTACATCATGTCGAATTTTATTGGTTGGCAACTGATTTGATAGTCAATATACTGGATGACTTCACATCTCAATGATCATATAAGTGTGAAAAAAAATTCTTAAAAAGCAATTCCATTAGCTCTTTTAAAGGGTTTATATTTAATTAAATGTTGCCAGAACACTCTCATTTTCATTTGTGGGTTTTAAGATTGCAGTTAAGTGCTAAAATTGCTTCAAGCTTTTGTTCAAGTCAAAGTTAGGACATTAAGATATTTTCCATTGAATCCTGGAATTTTGGAATTGGAAAGATATCTTCAAGGACCTTCTGGCTCAACCCACTGCCCATAGGTTAAGTGAATGTGTAAATTTTTCAGGAGTTAAACATCTTCTTTCTGAGAATTCCTCACAGGAGGAATTCTTAGAGCAGAGCATCACATATATAATAAAAATAGTGATAACAAAAACAAGAAATGAGAATAAGCAGAACTATATAGTTCTTCTTCAATGTTAGATTTAGTGTACATTTTCTGGACTGTGCTAATAATCAAAAACAGGTGTGGAAGGTATCTTTAAAAACCCACCCAATACAAACAAAACAGAACCTGTCATCCTAAAGTAGTTAAAGAAAGATTAACATGACTTCTTCACCAATCAAGAAGAGGACTGATAGACATTCTTAAAGAACATTATAGATTAAAATCCTATAGAAATTCTTTTGCAACAAGAAGGCATATCCATGGGCAATAGACAAGGCTGATGGTAGGTATGCAGGACTGGATATGTTAAATATAAATTAAAGGGATTTTAAAATACATATAAAATTTATTTTAAACTTTCTTTTTTAAAATTTTGAGTTCCTGATAGCTCTCTCCCTCAAATCCCTTTCAAATTCATTGAAAAAGCAAACAATATGATAGCAATTATACAAGTGAAATCATGTAAACTATACTTTCATATTAGCCATATCATACAAAAAAGGAAATAAACAGTGAGAAAATTGAACTTGAATTTGCACTCAAAGTTCATCAATTCCCTCTATGGAAGTAGATAGTACTTTTTGCTCATGAGTCCTTTGGAATTGTGAAAGAACATTGTATTGATCAGTACAGCCAAGTCATTTAGAGTTGATCAATACAATAATGCTTTTACTGTGCACAATGATCTTCTGGTTCTCACTTACTTTGCATCGGTTAATATATCTCAGCATGTTTTTTTTTTTTTCTTTTCTGAAACCATGCCCTCATTTTTCTTATAGCACAACAGTATTCCACCACAATCAAATGCCACAACATGTTCGGCCATTCCCCAATTGATAAACACCCTCTTAATTTCCAATTCTTTGCCACCACAAAAAGAGCTGCTAGAAATATTTTGTACTCATAAATCTTTATTCTCTTTGGGATTCAAATCTAGAAGTGGTATTGCGAGATCAGAAGATATGCAGTTTTACAGCCCTTTGAGCATTGTTCCAGATTGTTCTCGAGAAGTTGGACCAGTTCACTACTCCAGCAATAATTCATGAATGTACCTATTTTCCTTCATCCCCTCCAGCATTTGTCATTTCTGATAAGTGTAGTGGTACTTCAGAGGTGTTTTACTTTGCCTTCCTCTAATCAATAATGATTTAGAATATTTTGCTTCATATAACTATAGATAACTTTGATTTCTTCTTCTGAAATCTGCCTATTCATACCCCCTGACCATTTATAAGAATGGGTCTTATTTTCATAAATTTTACTCAGCTCCATGTATAATTGAAAAAATGAATCTTTTATCACAGAAACTTGCTGTAAATTTAATATTACTTCATTGTCTATGATGCCTTTTAGCAAAATGCTTTTTCTACATCTCTTTTAATTAGGTCTATTTTTACTTTTGCTTTGTCTGAGATCCTGACTGCTATTCCTGACTTTTTTTACTTTAATTGAAACTATTCCTTTTATTGTAACTGTCTTGTCTTCTGTTTCAAGTGTGTCTCCTGTAGAGAACATACTGTGAGATTCTGGTTTCTAATCCATTCTGAATCTGCTCCTGTTTTATAGGTTAGTTTATACCGTTCACATTCACAATTATGATTACTAACTGCATTTCTCGCCATCCTATTTTTTTTCTGTTTCTCCTTAGCTCTCTTCTTATCCTGTCTCTCCTCAAAAGTGTATTTTGCTTCTGACTGCTACCTCCTTTAAGGCAACCTCCCTTTTCTCACCTCCCCACATACACACATAGATATTATCTTCTCCTCCCTCCTACTTCTCTACTGTATAAGATATATTTCTATACCTAAGTGAAATGTGTATGTGTACACATATGTGTGTATATCTATATACATATAAATATATACATATAGATGTGTGTATGTCTATACACATATATCTGTGCATAAATATAGATATACATACATATATACATATATTTCGCCCTCTTTGAGACAATTCTGATGAGAGTGAGGTTCAAGCATTACCTGCCACTCCCTTGCATTTTACTGCCCATTATAAAAATTCTTTGTTGCACAACACTTTTATGTGAGAAAAACGTTTCCCACTCTACATTTCCCTTCCCTCTTTTCCTAGTGCATCTTTCATTCTCACGCCTACATTTTTTGGGAGAGATCATTCAAACACCACTGACTTACAAGTGGGCCCTCTATCTATGTAGACTCCTTCTAGTAGGAAGCAGCTAGGTGGTTAAGTGGATAGAGCACTAAACCAGAAGTTAGGAAGCCCTGAGTTCAAAACTGCCCTTAAATGCTGGACAAATCACTTAAGATGTGTTTGCTTTAACCCAGAGGAGATAAAAATGGCAAATCATTCCAGTATCTTTGTCAAGAAAACTTCATGGATGTCCACAGGGTCATGAAGAGTTATATGTGACTGAATCACTGAACACAAACAAAAACTGCCCTAACAATGATAAAGTTCATAAGAGTTACATGTATCATCTTCTTATATAGAAATATAAACAGTTTAACTTTATTGATTCCTTCATGGTTTATTTTTTGCCTTTACATTTTTATCTTTCTCTTGAGTCTTCTTTTTGAATGTAAAATTTTCTATTCAGCTCTGATCATTTCATCAGGAATGCTTCAAAGTCACCTATTTCATTAAATTACCACCAAAATTATTCTACTCAAGTTTTACTTGGTAGGTTATTTTTTGTTGTAATTCTAGTTCCTTTGCCTTCCAGAATCTCATGTTCCAAGTCCTTTGCTCATTTAATGTGGAAGCTACTACATCTTGTGTGATCCTGACTGTGGTTTCAAGATATTTAAATTCTTTTTCTCTGGTTACATGTAATATTTTCTTATTGACTGGGGAGCTCTGGAATGTAACTGTAATATTCCTAAGAGTATTTATTTTGGGATCTCTTTCAGGAGGTGATCAGTGGACTCTTTCAATTTCTGTTTTACTCTCTGGATCTAAAATATTGACATTTTCTTGAAATATGATTCTCTTTACACATTACCAAAAAGATGACAACCAGACAATAACAACTCCCCCTAAAATCCAACTAATATTGCATGTCATAGAGGGATAAAATAGGGAAATGCTAGTGTAAAGGTTTGAAAGAAACACTGGTCAATTATGCCCTGGCAATATGGCTGATTAATACCTTGACAGTTATGATAAAATTGCTCCTATATATCTAAAAAGTTGGCAGACTAGCACAACGTTGAAGACTGGCCCTATCTGAAATTGTTGTGATATGATGATCACCCTGACAGTGAAAATAGCAATATGGTGTCCCTTTGTGTTCTTTCTTATAGCACAACAGTATGTTATGAAGACAAGATACAACTGAAAAAAATTACAAATACAAATACCAAACATGCCAGAAATGTTTGGGATGACACAAGTATCTTGAACAATTTTGAAAAGAGGATGGAAATATTTAGACTGGCATTCTCAAATACCTTTATTGAATTTGCTATCAGAAATATATTTAAGCAGACAAAATATAGCAAAACAGATTAATTTTTTAAAACTGGCATCTGCCCTAATTATGAATAAATGCATTTACCTGCAGTAGTTTGTAGAAAGTTCACAGATACTGTAGGATGTGCATATGACAGTATGTGTGGCACCCACTGCTATGGTACTAACCAGAGAAGGGAAAATGTAGCTACCAAAGGTTATCCCCTAGTGATAGGTATAAAACACTGTCATGGTAGAAGTAACATAAATTAACAAATATAATAATAATTCATATATCATCTACTCTATGCCAGGTATTCTGCACTTTATACATACTATATTGTTTGTTCCTCACAACACCTTGGGGAGGTAGGTACCTTTATTATCCTCATTTTACAGTTGAGGAAACTGAGTTTATATGTTAAAGGTCACACAACTAGTAAGTGGCTCAGGCTAAATTTGAATTCAGGTCTCCCTAATTCTAGATCTACCATTATATCCACTGTACCACCTAACTACCTCAATCAGTCTTTATAAATCTATTGAAGATCCCCACAAAGGCTTTTTTGAATATTATATTAATAGCTAGATATATCATGCAGTAGAAAACCTGAATGCTATATTGAATATTTAAATACATAAAAACATGAGGAAAAGGATCTGGAAAAAAAATCAGACTACAAGGAAGGAGTTTGTATCCAAATATAATATCCAATTATATTAAGCAATTATTTTATATATTCAGATAATAATAGAGAGAACATTAAATGTATGTCTCCATGTGTTTAAGGCCAGAGAGTAACTTTAGCTAGTATCTTCTCTATCAGAACCTTCCTAAAGGGTGAGATTACAGTAACTCTGTTGTTGGAAAATATGAAAACTGAGTGAATAATAATAAATATTTACATAATACCATAAATTTTCCATCCAACTGCTACAATTCATTATTTCATTTGAAGCTCATAACAACTCTATAAAGCAAATGTTATTTTACATACGAAGAAACTGATACTTAGGTTAAATTACTTGTCTATAGTTATTCAGTTCATGCTAATCACAAGTGAGATTTGAATAAAGATCTTTCTGCCTCCAAGACAAGCATCCTATATACACCATCCCACTCTGCCTCTCATCAAATTTATATTTTTAAAAATAAGTGTTCATTGGCCTAATTTACATGTTCTTAATTTTATTTTAGAATATTTCTAGTATTTAAGTCACTCCCTTGAATAAAATCCTTCCAGAGGTGGCACGAAAACCATATATCATAAAGATAACAAATAAGGCTTTGAGTTCTTCATTTGTCCTGAATGAATATAATTTGTTTTTAGAAAGGTGAACCTTTGGCACCACTAAATTTACCAAATATTTTATGCAGACATATGTGGTTGCATACAATCTAGAAACATAAGTAGATTTCTGAACCTGTACCGCAGTTCCCTTTGACCTTACTAATTCAGAACCATAGATAGCACCAAATTACTTACTCTACAAGAAAAAAAAGTCTAATCGTTTTGTGAGACTCTCCAAAGAGAGAGAATCCTCGACTTGCCATGTCATTAGTCACACAGACAGTAAAAGATTTCTTCTAAATGTCTGGCTGAAATAGCTCTGATCTTAATTTAAGCTTCTCACCAATTTGTGATATTGTGGACATAGAGAACTATGACTCATGATCAGAATTATTTGTACAAATTTTGCATCTATTTGAAGGGAATGCTTAACACTTTCTTAGCCTAAACTACCCTTTAAAAGTACTATTTTCACATATTTGAAATTGTATTCAATTCACAAGGTAAAATCGATATGTATATAAATTTTTTAAAAATAATTTTAACATATAATTTCAAGTATGACTTCTTTGTTGATGGCTCTGAAATTAAAAGCATTAGCCCTGATCCAAAACTACAGTTTTATATCTTTAATCACCTGCTTTGATCCCCTGCGGTTTCTTTAAATTTGGCATGCCCCAAACTGAAGTCATCATCTTCAACTTCTCTACTTCCTTTTTTCTGTCATCAAAGTTCAAATGCTCAGTCATATTTTAATCTTCTTCTTCACTCATATTAAATGTTACTAAGTTATATTGATTATTTTTTCCTATTCACATTTGCTCCTTTGAATTCCCATCAATATCCTAGTGGCCTAGCCTATGCTCTAATCAAATCATATCAATGTTATTGCATTACCTTATTAACTGCTCTCCCTGCCTCTAGTTTATTCTTTCACAATCCATGACATTCTCTGACACTAGACATATCATCCTAAAATGTCATTCTCATCATTTTATTTCATGGCTCAAAAATCTTAAATACCTCCCAATATTCCCAATGGCAGTATTTTTAATACTTGCATGGAATTTTCTGCATCAAACAAATAAGCATTTTGCATTTTTAATCAGCAGTGCTATTGATATTTTCTCCTATAAAATAAAAAGAATTAAAATGATATTTTGTGCATATAAAATATTATTCAACTATTTCCAGTATGAAAAGGGGCTCAATTTCCTTTGTTTTGTTCTAAAATATCCCTAATGGCCTGAGGATATTATCCTATAAGCCAATATTTGTCAGTATATTTTAAACCCCAAAATGTGAGATAATCTCTGAGATCTTTATACTCCAAATTTATGATGTTCTTTATTCTATGGACAAATTAGTTTTGGAAGAACTGACCTCTAGGATATCACTTTGTTAGCCTATCATTTCAAGCCTTTCATAATACTCTCCAAATAGCTTTTTACACTTTCTCATCATTCTACAACATGAACTTCCAGATCCAATCAGAATGGTCTTCCTGCCAACAGGTGTCCCACCTATGCCTTGATTATTCTGATCTTCATACCATTACTGATCTTTTATCCCTTCATAAAACCTTCATATTGCTCTTCTATTATTAAAACCTTACTCAGACTTCAAGGTTCCATCTTAGTTCCTGTCTCTTAGATAAAATATTCCCTTAAACCCTGGTCCATGATGATTTTCAGTTCTTTTGAACTTCCAAATTATATTCGCTATTTCATTTAATTGTCATTAAATGTTATACTACCTACTCTCACAACATTATATCCATTTGTATCATGTCTTTATTGTTACCACATGCTCTCTGACAAAGACTGTTTTTTATGCTTTTGTCATATATTACACTATTACAATCCCTGTCAATGTATATCAGAAAAAGAAGCAAATAACTGAAAACAAACTGTCAAGGATTTAATATTAACTAACTCTAGGTCACAGATTTCTTAGAGTGCTTTGCATACAGTAGTTACTCAATAAATACTTGATGAATTGAACTGAAACAAAGTCACTTATTTTTAAGAGTCTCTATGCCCAAAGCCTAGAGACGATCATTTAACAAAAAAACAATCCAGGGAAACACACATGTTGCACACAACTGCCCCAAAATCCATCTTGAAGGGATAGGGAAAACAATCTAGGTTGATAATGGCTAAGACTTAAAAGAATATTATCTAAATAATGCCCTGACCACAAATTTTCTCACAGTCCTGCTATATCACTGTTTTCCTCAGATGTATTTCTTATTCCCAATAACATTCTTTGATGGCAGCAGAATAATGAATTAATGAGCTAGTCTCAAGATCAAATGATCAACTCTAACACTTTAAACTGATCATTGAATTATGATATGTTCACTGATTATAACCAAGTATAAACATTGAGAAATTTCTGGTGCAAGAGCATTCATTTCTTTCCACTCTCAAATTTAAGTTGTACTGCTTTCTTTATTATGCTAAGAATATTTTTATATCTGCTATAGTACTTAATGCAATGCTATACCCACAGGAGAAACGTGTAACAAATGTACTGAATGTGAGAGGATCTATAAAATTAAATTCAATTTAACAAATGTTTATAAAGCATCCAAAGTTTGCTAGGTGCTGTGCCAGGCAATGAGTATATGAAGACCAAAAAGTAACAATTCTTGCCTTCAAGGAATTTACATTATGCAAGGTGATATAAGCACACAAGTAAGAAATGTGAGGTAATGTAATTAAATTTTCAAGGGAGTATGCAAATAACTGGAGAGTAGGGGGCCAAGTTGGCTTTATGTAGGAGGTGGCACCTGACTTTTGCTTCAAAGGAAGCTAGGAGTTCTTGAAATCTATAGAGATTCCATTATGTGCAAAAAGTTACACCTACATAACTCAAAATGTCCTCCAACTAGACATCTTGAATAAAAAGTCCTATTGATATCTGAAACTCAATATGGCCAGAATTTAACTCAATATGTTCCTCTTCAAACCTTCCCTTTTTCCCATTATTTTCAAGGTGACTACCATCCTCCAAGTTGCCCAAGGTTTGTAACCTAGAATTCATTACTGCCACCTTGTTCTCCCTTAACTCTTTGCATATTCAATCAATTTCTAAGTCTTGTAAGTACTTCATAACATCTCTCTTATATATCCCCCTTCTCTCCTCTTTGGTATAGACACTTATTACTTCAGACCAATAGCCTGCTGATTGGTTTCCCTGCCTCACGTCTCTTTCCCTTCCAGTCCCTCCTTCAGTCAACTGTAAAAATGATCTTTGTAAAGAATAAGTTTGACCATATCATTGTCCTTACTCAAAAATTCCAATGGCTCCCTGTTAACTCCAGGTTCACATCTAGTATCCCACACTTTACTTTTAAAGCCCTTAACCTGGTTCCTTCATACCTTTCAAGTCTTCTTACAATTTACTTCTCTCCACATACTCTATAATCAATGGACACTGACCTCCTTGCTCTTTCTCACATACAATACTCCATTTCCTGACTTCAGACATTATAACTAGCTGTCCCCTATGCATGGAATGGATAGATGCCTTTCCATTCCATGGATTCCAAATAGATACATCTTCATATCCATTTCTTGGTTTCCCAGGTTTTCTTCAAAACCTATATAAAAAATCACCTTCTAAAAGAAGCCTTTTGATTCCTCTTAAAGTTAGTTCCATCTCGTGTGGTTAACTCTGAATTATCCCTGTATATAGCTTGTTTGTACCTAGTTGTTTACTTGTTGTCTTTTCCATTAACTTTTTTTGCCTTTTTTGTATCCTTAACTTAAAAGAGTGCCTGGCACATACTGGGCTCTTAATAAATGCTTGTTGACTTGACTTGAACAAGTAATTTTTAAGTATATATTACATGCTTAGCCCTGAGGAGGATATCATAGGAGAGAGAAGAGTAAAATATGTAGTCTTTGTGATCTTTTTGTCAAGAGATAAGAAAGCATCACAATAGATTTAAATGATTTAATTATGTGCAAAACACTATACCGTACTGGGAATGTGGGGAAAAGAAAGCAATGGAGGTTTTGGCCCCTGATATAAAACCACAATCTAATCATAAAAAATTGATGGTTGTATTCTCTGGAATTAAATGCTTATTTGTGATTAATATTTCTCCTTTGCTAAAAAGTCTATATTAATCCAATGCACAAGACATTTTCAAGTTGAATACAACATTACCATGTTGTATTCATGATCATTATAACCCATGGTTTACTTGTTCATCTCAAAGAAACAAAGGGTGATTGCTATGTAAAATACAATGAAAATAGTTTATGCCATTTACCTAATGATTGGTTCATGTCCTCCTAACAAAATAGTTTATAGGTAGTCAGAGAGATAAGCATAGACCCATGTACTAAGGTCTAAAAGAAATCAGGCAACAAAGAGAATTTAAAACCTCCTCCTCCTCCTCCTCCTCCCCCCCCCCTTTCCTTTTAGGGAGGTTTTCATTGGAACTTCCATTGCTTAGGAACTGGAAATATATTTGTTACTAATACTCTTCATCCTATGCCATAAGAAGACTTACAAGAAATGGGCATAATGAGCAAAGGATAGCCAACGTTCCCCCCCCACCCCCACCAATCCCTCAGGATAAAAAAAATTCTGGTGGTTGTATTTTTTCTGGTTAAACATAAAGGAAGTTTCAGGTAATTATAAATTTTCCTTTATTTTTTAGTATCTGTACATCAGTCAATAGGGATGTCATTATTTTCATCTTACTTGTGAACTATATATTGTTGGAATTCATAGTATTTATGAAATATTTACTTTACCAAATTCATGCCAAAGTGGGTTTTTCTTTTTCACATGAAGAGGAAGGATATTTTCTCTTACTTCAAATATTTACAGGAGCAATGCAGTACATCAACTCATTCTTGTCTTCATAAGATAGTCTTTTTGAGACAGTTTCTCTGCCTCTATTTCCTTACTGCTTGAATTAGTGGAATGCAGAGTTACAAGTATAATCTTTCTATACATTTTTAAATCATCATTGATCAAAAAGCTATACTAACTCCCTTTTAACTCTATTATCAGTTAGTCATCAATTTGATTCAACAAACATTTGCCAAGTGCCTACCTTGTATGAAACAGTGATATTGGGAGATACAGGAGTATAAAATATAAATGAAATCATCAACAACATTAAGTTCTGTTGAAGGAGCCACACTGTCACACATGAAACAGAAACAATCCACACAAGGAAGTTTTTAAGTAATTCTTTAGTTGTATGGTTGACAGGATATGTTTCATATAATATATATGTATATATATTTATAAAATATTTAAATGCTTCAATTAATTGTTCTTTAAATATAGAAAATCTGTAACATCTGTTCTCACAATGTTGAAATTCAGTTTTTATTCTATTTATGACCATTTGCTTGCAATAATTTTGAATAATATCACTTTTTCCCAGCAGAATCCATCTTCTCTGTCCTCATTTTAAAAAATCATCTCTTTTTGAAAATCTTCCTGAATTAGAACAACCCCCATTCTGATCACTCATTTACTCTAGATTATATGGCATGAGTTATTCAATAAACTGTGTATTTGTGTGAGTTTTGGTGACCTGTTACTTTGAACGTTTTCAAATCACTCCATGTGAGAATTAGCCAATTTCATATAATTTCTTTGAATATCAATAATCTTCTAAAGGTTGTATTTCTTTCATGTCTAGCACAGTATTTCATATCCAGGAGGAACATAATAAATGCTTATTAAATAATTAGATTGACTAATCAATATTTAATTCAGCTTGTAAATAACTAAAATCAATGAATATAAAGACATCAGTCAGCTACAGACTTAGTCTTCACCAAGTAGAAAGAAAAGTAGTATATTCTTGATTTCAAGTGTCTTGAGTTTAATCTTAACATTTAATTCAGTACTGTTGGTTTATGCTTGTAAACATCAACTGCTGCTTCCTTTGGCTGGTAAACACTTTATACTCTATAATGCAATCTCTTATTGTTTATTCTCAGGCTGTTTGGCTGAAAGTCAAACTACCAACCAAAGCCTTATAGGCTCCATCTAGTGCTAAAATGTTATCAGTGTTGACACATTGAAGTATCAGCATGCCACTTCATAGGACCTCCACAAGAGTCTATCTTAATGCAAACAAATTTTTCAAGTAGGAATTTTAAGATACAAAGTTTTTTTTTTTAATCTAGGACTGACACACAAACATGGGATTCAGTTTTTCAAAATTAATTGAATCCATAAGTTCAACCCTGCCTTAAAGAAAGTCATGTGTTTTAATTTACGCCAGCGTACTAGATAATGTGTAGAGCTATTGTGCTCCATTTAAGAAAAATGCATCATCCAAAGACAGAGTCTGCAAAATCCTGAGATTGCAGACTTGTCCTTTTTCCTTCCCAAACAATCTCATTTTCAATGTAGTTGCACAAACACAACAATGTTACACATGCATATGTATTGTTTTGGGCTTTCTAAAAATCTGCAACACAGCAATTAGAAGCAGAGCTTGTACTAGCTTGTACTCTTCATATTCTTATCTTGGGTATGTTTGTATGGTTCACATGAAGAAATTATAATTAAACCATAAACAACTTTGGAAGCAGGTTTTTTATGCTTATATCTGAAGGTTCCTCTGAGATGACGTTCTATGTTATAAGCAAAGAGCCAAGGAGGAATATTTCTTTAGGTTTAGATAACACCTACTAAAGTTAATCATGATGGCAAAGGAACGTGTTTTTTTTGTTTGTTTGTTTGTTTTTTAATACAGAGCATTTAATTACTCATGGCTTAAAATTGGCAAATAGCCTACCATGTTGCAGCTGGGAGTTTTTCACGGAGAACTTTTTTAAAAACAAACAAAAAATAAAAATACTAAAAAGTCATTTGCAAGACTTATGGCATCTTTAAATAAGAAGCCAAAATGAAAAACTATAAGTAGCAAAATATTTATCTTCTGAAAAAAGATACATAATATTTAATTTTTCATAAATTAAATGGCTTACTTGTAACAACAAAACAAAAAAAGAGAGATCTATGTAAACATAATGACATATAAGCCTTCAATGAATTCTTCAGTTTCCTTAAAACCTTTATCTATTCATCAAATCAGCCTTAGATTTGTAAAGGAAAAGCTAATAGAAACACTACTATGGCCCTGTCATAACGGGCTCTACTTCATGATGTAAATACAACTTAACATTTATTTCTTTAAATGTTGTTCTAAATTCTCTGTCTCCTTCTTTTCTCTCACCACTTCATTAATAAGTCAAGCAATTTGATATAGGTTGTACATATGCAGTCACGCAAAACATATTTCCATGTTACTCATCCTTTGAAAAATAATATAGACAAAAAAATAAGAAAAATATATTTTTTAAAAATAGTATGGTCCAATCTACATTCAGATACTTATCAACTCTTGATCTGGAGATGAATAGCATTTTTCATCCCAAGGGCTTTGGAATTCTTTTTGGGTCACTGTTTTGCTTAGAATAGTCATTCTCTTCATGAGCATACGTACAATGGTCTCCAGGTTATGCTCACTTCACTTTGAATCATTTTATGTAAGTCTTTCCAGGTTTTTCTGAGAAAATCCTATTTATTGTTTCTTATGTAGTACTATGTAATACTATAGTATTATTGGTATAGTAAAATGCTTAATCTCATTAGCATAGTATAATACTATAGTATTACTATACTATATACAATATTATAGAATTATTAGTATATTACAATAGTATTCCATTATAATCATACATCACAACTTGTTTAGAAATTCCTCAGTTTATGAGCATTCCTTAAATTTCCAATTCTTTGCCACTTATAAAAGAGTTGCCATAAAAAATTTTGTACATATAGGTCCTTTTCCTTTTTTATCTCTTTGGGGTATAGATCTAGTAATGGTATTCCTGGGTCTAAGGGTATATGTGGTTTTATAGCCCTTTGGATATACTTACAAATTGCCCTCCAGAATGGATGTATCAGTTCACAATTCTACCAACTGTTCATTAATGTCCCATTTTTTCCCACATTGCCTCTAACATTTGTTGCATTAGCCACATTTTCTATCATATCCACCAATCTGATAGCTGTGGAGTGGCACATTAAGAGTTGTTTTATTTTGCATTTCTCTAGATGATAGTAATTTAGAAAAAAATTTTCATATGACTCTAGATAGCTTTGATGACTTCATCTAAAAACCACCTGTTCATACCTCTTATCAACGGAGGAATTACTCTTATTTTTATAAGTTTGACTCAATTCTTTGTATAGCTGAGAAATAAGGCCTTTGTCAGAGAAACTTGCTGTAAACATTTTTCCCATGTTTATGATTACTGTATATGCCTTTTTTCCTATTTCCCCCCTGTTTATCTTACTCTCTCCTTGCACCCTGTCCATCCTCAAAAAGATTTTGTTTATGACCAGCCGCTCCCACAATCTGCCCTCCCTTCCATCAGCACCCTCTTTCTGTTTTTCCCTTCCCCTTCGACTTTTCTGTATGGTAAGATAGATTCTTTACCCAGGTGAGTGTGCATGTAATCAGCAAATTCTGATGAAAGTAAGGTTCTCATGCCTCCCCACCTCCACCATCACTCCATCTACTGTAAAAGCTCTTTCCCACATTCTATATGAGATAATTTACCCCCATTTTACCTCCCCCTTTCTCCTTCCAGGGCATTCCTCTTTCTCACCCCCTTCATATTTAACTCACAACCATGCCCACTATCTATACTCCTTCTCATTTCCCTAATAATGAGAAAGTCCTCAGGAGTTACAAGGATCATCTTTCCATGTAGCAATAAAAAGTGTTTAATCTTATTGAATACCTTAGAAATGATTTAGTGTCACCAGATTTGTCCTGTTATGTTAAACTTAGCAATCAAAAACCTCACTATGAATTGTGACTATTCTTAAAATACACTGCATAAACATATATGTACTACATTGTGTGTAACTATGTGTATAATGTACATGTACAAGTATACATATATCACATTAATACATGTACATTTTTATAAAGATGTGTGTTGCATATATACATAACACAGATATGTGTATACACATATAATTAGTCATACACATACACACAAACGTGTGTGTATAAGCCAAGTGCGCTTCAAGGGCAAAACCTCCCCTCCCCCCCAAAAAAAAAGTCAGACATTACTTTCCATCATGAAAAAACATATTATTGTAGTTTCATCTGGTGAACCAAAGAAAGACCCAGGAGACTAATGGCAATAATTTGACTTCCATAAGAAAAGTGATTTAAAAAAAAGTATTAACCATCATGTCATGCCACATATTGACTGTGGGTAAAAATGCCTTAAAATACTCTGATATCAGAGGGGCGGAGCCAAGATGGCGGAGTAGAAACAGCTCCTCCAAGCCACTCTGCCCCCAGATTCCCCACAAACTATGTAAAAAAGGACTCTGAAAAACTTCTGGAGCCCCAGCACCCACAGAATGACACAGAGAAGCTAACCTCCCGCTGAGGACAGCCCAGCAGCCATGCAGGAAGGACCAGCACAGAGGTCTGGGAGCCAGCAGCGCGCAGAGCGCAGAGCGCAGGAGCAGAGCCGAGCCCAGGTCCGCTTGAGCCGAGGTTTTAGCCCCAGGGCGGCACGGCCAGCAGCCAGCTGGAGGAACCCCAGAACACCAGGAGCTGTGGCGATTCCAGAATTATCAACATAGACATGCCTAGGACAAAGTGAGAGGTTAGTGTCCTATGGACTTTGGGGCCTGTATTTGGGGAATGCATCAGCTCCCTCCCCTGGGGGCTAGAAGCCGCTGAGGAGACACGCCATTTTGTAGTTTTCAGAGGCAGGTCTGGCTCCCAGCCTACAAATCGTGGGGAGATCCAGCGATCAGTCTTGGGGGTAATCGCTCTTGCTTTAACCTCCCTGGATCTGGATTGTGATCTAGGGTGGAAGTTGTGGGTGGGTTTACAGCTTGCCAGAAACGGAAGTTGCCCCCACACGTTCGGGACGAAAATTCCTCTAGCTGGCCTTAAACCCATAGTGTGGCAACAAGCCCAAAAGTCAAGCAATTAAGTGGCAACATGCCAAGGCAAAGGAAACAGAAAAATGAAACCCTAGACTCCTATTTTGGGGGCACAGAGCGGGAAAAGGACTGTGAGGTCAGAAGTCCTGCTCCAAAAACCCCAGGGGAAAACATGAGCGGGTTGCAGGCCATAGAGGACCTTAAGAAGGACTTTAAAAATCAAATAAGAGAAGTGGAGGAAAAATTGGAAAGAGAAATGAGAAGGATGCAGGAAAAGTATGAAATGAGGGTCAACAGCCTGACTGAGGAAAACAACACCTTAAAAAATAGACTAACTCAAATGGCAAAGGAGGCCCAAAAGGGCAATGAGGAGAAGAATGCCTTAAAAAGTCGAATTTGCCAGATGGAAAAAGAATCTCAAAAGTTCACTGAGGAGATTCATTCCTTCAGAGTTAGACTGGAGCAAATGGAAGCTAATGACTTTATGAGAAATCAAGATGCTGTTAAGCAGATCCAAACAAATGAAAGATTAGAAGGCAATGTGAAATATCTCATGGGAAAAACCACTGACCTGAGAATAGATCCAGGAGAGACAATTTAAAAATTATTGGACTACCTGAAAGCCATGATCAAGGAAAGAACCTAGAAATCACCCTTCAAGAAATTCTCAAGGAAAACTGCCCTGATGTTTTAGATCCAGAGGGCAAAATAGAGGTTGAAAGAATCCACCGATCACCTCCTGAAAAAGATCCCAAAAAGAAAACTCCCAGAAATATTATAGCCAGGTTCCAGAATCCCCAGATCAAGGAGAAAATACTACAAGCGGCCAGGAAGAAACAATTTCAATATTGTGGAAACACAATCGAATAGCCCAGGACCTGGCAGCTTCTACACTGAGGGATCGAAGGGCATGGAATATGATATTCCAGAGGGCAAAAGAACAGGGAATGAACCCAAGGGTCACCTACCCAGCAAAACTGAGTATTTTGTTTCAGGGGAAAATATGGTCATTCAGTGGAATAGAGGACTTTCAAGCATTCTTGAGGAAAAAACCAGAGTTGAATAGAAAATTTGACATCCAGACACAAGAAGTAAGAGATGCCTGAGAAGGTAATCAGGGAAAAGAAATCAAAAGGAACTTATCAAAGTTGAACTATTTACATTCCTATATGGAAAAGTAATATCTGTGACTGATGATATCTTTCTCACTATGAAAATAATGGAAGAAGGGGTGTGGTCATATGAATACATATGTGAATGTGTGTGTATATGGTTACAGTTATATATGGATAGAGGGCATAGGTTGAATTTGTTGGGAAGGGAGAATACTCAAGGGATGAAATTATGAGGTGAGAGAGGAAAGTGGCAAGAGGAGATGGGGAGAGACATGGTAGGGTAAACTATCTCGTGTAGGGGAAGTGGTTGCAAAGGAGGGGGAGAATAAGGAAGGCTAAAAAGGCAAAACCACATTCACATTGAATTTGGTTCAGGGAGAAAATGACATACATACTAAATGGGATATCTCAACCTGCCGCAGGATAGGGGGAAGGGGGATGAGAGGAGGGATGATGGATGGGAGGGCATCCTTGGGGTGAGGGGAGGTTGGAAGTACCCACTATAGAAGAGGGACAGGATCATGTAGGGAATGGACCAGGTGGGGGGTGGGATGAGTGGGAGGGAATTATAAGCAGCCTTGTACAATATATCTACTATGATAATGTTTTGCATAGCTAGACATGTACAACATATACTGAATTACTTATCTCCCAAGAAGGAATGGGTGACAAGGGAGGAAGAAAATGGATCTGAAATTTGAGGTCGTAACATTAGATGTTTCAAATATATATAAATACTATTATTAATACTCTTTTGCCTATAATTGGGAGATAAGATGTGCAGGCATTGGGACACAAAGATTCATCTTCCTCTAACGGAAAAGTCGATGGTGGTATGGGAGAAGGTATGGGAGAGAGCAGATTGGAGGAAGCGATATCTTGTGGGACTGCTATTCTGGGAGGTTGGGTAGGGGAATAATGGGGGGAAAATGATTGTAACTCAAAATCTGGCGGAAATGAATGATGTAAAACAGAAGTTAATAAAACGTTTGTTTAAATAAAAAAAAATAAAAATAAAAAAATACTCTGATATCTTTTCAAAAAAAATTAAAAAGGGTAAGATTAAAACTAAGAAATGAGAAGTTGAAAGAAAACACCAACAACAGCACTTTGAACCCACTTGAGAGAAATTAAAGTGCTATCACTTTGGATGAAAATATCCTAGCACTTTCCTGGCTGTGTTGTAGTATTGTTTGATTGGTCCTACAGGTGCCATAGGGATCAGTCCTGCAGGATCAGGATCATTTCTTGTGGTTCAGTTAGATTGTCTCTATTTGTAGAAGCATAGTGCAGGGGGCTCAATCCATCATTTATTTGAGCCTCAAACTCCCATTGACGTCATCTGTGGTTAAGATCTTCATAGGCCTAAGGCAAGCAATAAACTAGACCCATAGGAGAGAGGTTTAAGTTAAATATTTATTTTGCCTCAATTTCTCAACCCTGTTTAAAATATATATTATTGCATAAATTCAATACTGGTTTTGTCAATCAAAATAAGCTGGCTATATCACTAAGACTAGATTTGGGAAGGTAAAAGAGTTTTGCAATGTAAATCAAACATGCCTTTTAGTTTATGCTGAAGGATGTCTAACTTAAAGATCCTGAGATTTCATTTCTCTCTGTAAGTATACTTCACTTTAGAAAACATATATATTCTTTAAATGGTTATATCTCAACTGGATTTTTGAAACTTCACATTTTCTTTTTGGCTTACATTATAATCAGAAACATTTTATCTTGATTTCTGATTTTTTCAATTGGCAATACTTCCAAATGCTTTAAGTTTCTTTTACATCCTAGTCTTGAAACTACAAAGGGAAAAGTTTCTGGCTAGGGCAGGAGTTTACTTCAGTGTTAGCTTCCCAGGCCTGTAGCTCTGACTGATTAACCAGCCTCTCTGCTAGAAGCGCACTGTCTAGGTTACTGACTCCCTGCCTTCTACAGATCATCAGTTATTATGGATTTGGTGGGGTTAGGGATTCCTTTAGGAACAGGTAGGTGGTGCCAAGCCTAGAGTGAGAAGACCTGAGTTCAAATTTGGCCTCAGATATTTAATAGCTGTCTGATCCTGAACAAGTCACTTAACCCCCCAGTTTCCTCTTCTGTAAAAAGAGCTGGAAAAGGAAAGAGCAAACCACTTTAGTATCTTTGCCAAGAAAATCCCAAATGGGGTTATAAAGATTTGGACAGGACTGAATGACAACAATAATAACAAAAACAACAATAGGGTCCCTCCTCCCTAATCAGCCTTCCTACCTAGAACCTTGCTTTGTTCTCCAATATTTCTCTTCATTTATTTCCTGATAATCTGGTTCATTTATACAATGTCTTGATTCATCCTCCAGTACTCCAGAATCTGGTGCTCCTGGATTTCTGTTTGGTCAATTTGACTGGCTACTTCTGCAGAACTGATTCCAGTGAGCCTAGTAATTGCTGATCACTTATTATTTCCTTATCTTCTTTTGACTTCTATTATCAAGGTATTCCTTTATTCCTGACTGCTAGTATCTAATCTACTGCTTCTCTGTGATCTAATTGGCTCCCAATTTATTTGTCTAATTCCTAGCCCACTGCTTTGTTCGATCTACAGTACCTTCCAGAACACTGCTGCATGCTCTGATCCACACAGTGCCTGTTCAACTTCATATTTCTAATTCCTTCTTTGATCTTCCCCATTTTTGTGTCTGGCACTTCTCACTGTCCCTGCATTCCCTGACATTTCTCCCAGTCTTCACTCCCCACTTTGTTTGTAATCAGTTGCTTCCTACAGTCTTGATATGACAGTAAGTCTTAACACTCTAACTAAATGTAAGCACTCTGAGGGCAGGGATCATGTTTTGCCCTTCTTTTATACAACTGATATTAATTACCATGGTACTGAGCACATAGTAGACACATAATAATAACAGCAATAACAATAGCAATGGTTATAGAGAGTATTTGTATGTAACTTAAGTGTTTCCAAACCACTTTTTATGTGTTACCTCATTTCATTCTTAGATCACTATTATAACCCCATTTTACAGATGAAAAAATTGAAGCACAGAGAGCTTAAGTAACTTGACTTCTTACCCAATTAGTATCTGTGGTAGGATTTAGACTGCAAAATGTGAACTTGATCCAGTTGCTTAATAAATTCTCCTTGAATTCATCAGATATGTAAAAAAATGAAAAAAATGAAGTGCTGTATCATATCTCAGGGCTTAAAGGTAGAGGAATCTTACCTTTTTCTCTTCCATCATACCCTACTTAAATGTTTTTGTGAGGTTTTTATGTTCTTTAAGAACAGAAAATATGTTAATAATTATTTCCTATTAAGTATTTCATATATTCTAGTGTACCTAGTCCTGATCGTAGTAGAAATTAGCCTACATAGCATGATTTAAAAAAATAAAACTAATATGATCGTGGGCTGCATTGTGAGACATAGTGTTCAGCACTAGGGAAAGGACCGTGCAATTCGACTCTTACTTAGAACACAACTAGAAAATCATATTTAATTCTGAGCACCATATTTTTGGAAGAATACTAAATCTGACTAGGCTATATATGACAGAAACAATAATGGTGAAGGACTTGAAGACCATGGTATGAAAATCAGTTGAAAAAAACTGGCATTGTTCAGCCTGGAGATGTGAAAACTTGGATTGGGGGCATAATAGCTCTCTGAAAGCATGTGAAAGACAGTCATATAACAGCACCTCAACTTCTTTTTGTTAAAGAAAAAAAAACAGAACAGGGAGTAATAGGTAGAAAGTACAAAGTGGCAAATCTAGGCTTTATAAAAGGAAAACCTCCATTAACAAGTAGAGTTTTGCATCAAATGGATTTCTTTGGGAGACAGAGCCCCCATCCCACTCCCTGCCTTGGCTCTTAACTTAAAGTCTTGAACACTGTATAGAGAGGATTCTTATTCATGAACATTGGATTAGATGACCTCTGACAGTCTATCATTTCAAAGATACAGGGAAGATCTCCTTGTCTCCTCAAATAACTTTTCCTCCTTAATTAGTAATTCATCCTCTTTAGCTTATGTCTTTTTGCCACCTGAGATGAAAATATCCCTTGTAAAAGTAACTCATCAAGTTTTTTATCAGTCATTTGATTGTTTGTGTGGAATAATTTATTAGTTCTTTTTGTTAAGAACAGGTTTTTATTATAGATGAAGTGAGAAGGGATAACGATAGGAGTTTTGAAGGAATAGCATTAGGACACTGTGCACCATGAAAAAAGGTTCTGAGTGCTGCCCATTCAGTGTTGAAAACCAACATATACCTAACCAGAAAATTCCCGAGGAGCATCTTGAGTAATAGAGTCCACAGGAATAGAACAAGTCTGTTGATCACATAGATAACAGTGTGCCAGTGTTCCATGAGAAGGATCCTGAGAAACATAATTTTGGAGGCAAGGACTGGAGAAAGATCAATAATTAGAGATTTTAGGTAAAACCAAAGAAAACAAATTTGAATGGAAGGGTAACAGGCAAAACAGGGTATTTGTGGTGAAGTGGGATAATAATAGAGCATGGGATTCAAATAACAGGATAAGAGGAGCTAGATTATATTCTTCTGAGTATTGGGGGTTCAGTATGGCTTTTATATAGGGTGAGGAGAAGGAAAGGAAGAGAATATAAAGCTAAATAACCAGCCATATTGTTATACTAACTCATAGGGTTGTTGTAAGGATAAAATGATATATACAAAATCACATATATGTATATTACATACACACATATATATGCAAACGTATATACACACAAAAGAAGATTAAAAGTTTTACAAATCTTAAAACATTATATACATGTTACTATAATAATTATTATAATTATTATTATTATTTACCTGAAAAGGTAAAATAATTACTAGAGAGGAAGGAAAGTGCAGAAAAGGAATAGAGAAGGTACTAAAGACAAATGGCGGGTTCTTTTTTTTTTTAATTAAACAAATGCTTTATTAACTTCTGGTTTACATCATTCATTTCCACAAGATTATGAGTTACATTTTTCCCCTATTTTTTCCCTACCCCCCACCCCAGAATAGGAGTCCCACCAGATATCCCCTCATCCAATCTGCTCTCTCCCATATCTTCTCCCATACCCCCTTCGACTTTGCCATTAGGGCAAGGTGAATCTCTGAGCTCCACTGCCTGGACATCTTATGAAACATTTAATTTTAAAACTTCAATTTTCAGATCCATTCCTTCTCCCCTGTCACCCACTCCCTCTGAGAAGATAAGCAATTCAGTATGTGTTGTACATGTATATCTATGCAAAACATTACCATAGTAGATATATTGTAAAAGACTGCTTATATTTCCCCCCCACCTGTCTCACCTCCCACCTGGTCCATTCCCTACTTTGATCCTGTCCCTCTTTGATAGTGGGTACTTCTAACCTCCCCTCTCCCCACAATGCCCTCCCCTCCATCATCCCCCCTCTCATCCCCCTTTCCCCTACTCAGCAGAGTGAGTGACGGTAAGATATTCCATTTAGTATGTATGTGATTCTCTCCTTGAGGCAACTTCAATGAGAGTATGCTTTTGCCTTTTTGCCTTCCTGTTCCCCTCCCCTGCAACTACTTCCCCTTGCCTCTTCTACATGAGGTAGTTTGCCCTACCCTGTCTCTCTCCATCTCCTCTTGCCACTTTCCTCTCTCACCTCTTGACTTCACTCCTTAAGAATCATCCCTTCCTTGGGGCGACTAGGTGACGCAGCGAGCAGAGAGCCAGCCCCGGAGCCAGAAGGACCCGAGCTCCAATCTGGCCCCAGACACCCAACACACAAACAAAAACCCAGACATGTGAACCTGGGCAAGTCACCCAACCCCAATTGCACTCCAAAAAAAAATAATAATCATCCCTTCCCATCAAATTCAACCTGTGCCCTCTATCCATGTATACCTGTGAACATATGCCATGTACCCTTCTTCAATTATTTTCATAATGAGAAAGGTTTCATCAAACACAGTTATTGTTTTTCCATGTAGGACTGTAAATAGTCCAACTTTGATAAGTTCCTTTTGATTTCTTTTCCTTGATCACCTTCTCAAGCATCTCTTGCTTCTTGCACCTGAATGTCAAATTTTCTATTCAACTCTGGTTTTTTCATCAAGAATGCTTGAAAGTCCTCTATTCCACTGAATGACCATATTTTCCCCTGAAACAAGAAACTCAGTTTTGCTGGGTAGGTGACCCTTGGGTTCATTCCCAGCTCTTTTGCCCTCTGGAATATCATATTCCATGCCCTTCTATCCCTCAGTGTAGAAGCTGCCAGGTCCTGTGCCATTCTGATTGTGTTTCCACAATATTGAAATTGTTTCTTCCTGGCTGCTTGTAGTATTTTCTCCTTGATCTGGGGATTCTGGAACCTGGCTATAACATTCCTGGGAGTTTTCTTTTTGGGATCTTTTTCAGGAGGTGATCTGTGGATTCTTTCAACCTCTATTTTGCCCTCTGGATCTAAAACATCAGGGCAGTTTTCCTTGAGAATTTCTTGAAGGGTGATTTCTAGGTTTTTCTTTGATCATGGCTTTCAGGTAGTCCAATAATTTTTAAATTGTCTCTCCTGGATCTATTTTCCAGGTCAGTGGTTTTTCCCATGAGATATTTCACATTGCCTTCTAATCTTTCATTTGTTTGGATCTGCTTAACAGCATCTTGATTTCTCATAAAGTCATTAGCTTCCATTTGCTCCAGTCTAACTCTGAAGGAATGAATCTCCTCAGTGAACTTTTGAGATTCTTTTTCCATCTGGCAAATTCGACTTTCTAAGGCATTCTTCTCCTCATTGCCCTTCTGAGCCTCCTTTGCCATTTGAGTTAGTCTATTTTTTAAGGTGTTATTTTCCTCAGTCAGGCTGTTGACTGTCATTTCATACTTTTCTTGCATCTTTTTCATTTCTCTTCCTAAATTTTCCCCCACTTCTCTTATCTGCTTCTTAAGGTCCTCTATGGCCTGTAGCCAGCTTGTATTTTCATTTGGGGCTTTTGGTGCAGGAGTTATGACCTCACAGTCCTCCTCCATGCTTTGAGCCTCTTTGCCCCTAAAATAGGAGTCCAATGTTGAACTTTTCTGTTTATTTTGTTTCACTTGCCTAGGCATATTGCCACTTAATTACCTGATCTGGGGGCTTGTTGCCACAGTAGGACTCTGCCACCAGATAGGGGAGCTTCCGCCCAAACGTGGGGTCTTCACAACTTCTGCCAGTTGGGTGGCCTCTGTAAAGCCTCCACCCACTCTGGCAAGTTGGATACCCACCCCAAACTTCCCCCCAGACCACAATCCAGATCCAGGCAGTTTAAAGCAAAAGCGATTAACCCCCAGACTGATTGCTGAATCTTCCTACAGTTCGCAGACCAGGAGCTAGAGCCACTACTGATGCTGCAAAATGGCTTCTGTGCAGCTGTTTCTTCAGCAGCTTTTTGCCCCCAGGGGAGGAAGCCACGTGTTCCCCAAATACTGGTCCCAAAGTCCATAGGGCACTAACCTCTCACTTTGTCCTAGGCATATCTGTGCTGATAATTCTGGAATCGCCACAATTGCTTTTGTTCTGGGGTTCCACCAGCTGGCTGAAGGTCTGGCCGTCCTGGGGCTAAAACCTTGGACCTGGGCTCTGCTCTGCGGGCTGTGCTGTTGGTTCCCAGCGCACTGTACTGCCTGTTCTCAGAGTGCTGCGCTGGCCGCTCCCTGCAGGGCTGCTGGGCTGTCCTCAGCAGGAGGTTAGCTTCTCTGTGCTGTTCTGTGGGTGCTGTGGCTCCAGAAGTTGTTCAGAGCTCCCTTTCACATTGTTTGAAATTTGTGTGGGGCAGAGCACATTGGAAATGCTGTTTCTACTCTGCCATCTTGGCTCCGCCCCCCAAACAGCGGATTCTTTCCATTTTTATCTCAGCCTATGTCTATAAGGATTTTATGGACATTTGGTCTACTTGTTGAATGCTTAATCATCTCATCAATCATGTTCCATAAAAATGGTTGTTATAGGTTTTCTTTTTTTAATCCATGATCATACTTATGCTTGGGGAGATTCCCAAATTATATTTTTCCCAAGACCTTTATATATTTATGGAAGGGAGAGATAGATGTCATAGATAATCATTTTCATTAAATGGTTGGCATGAAAAGCTCTATTCTGTTCTGTTTTTTGACATTAACCTAAAAGCAGATTTACATTTCCCCCCAAATTTAACTCTTACTCAGGACTTCCCTATTTCTGTTCATGGATGGAGCCATCACACTCCCAGTCACACAGCCTCAACATGCTAAACTCCTTCTTGACCCAAGTCACTCACTTATCAGATCAACAGTCAAATCCTAACAGTTCTTTTACAAAACCATTCAGATCCACCACCATGGGGGAGTTCAAAGAGTAGTGCATCTTGAAGTCAGGGAACCTAGACTGAAATTCCAACTTTGCAACTTACTAGCTATATGACTTTGAAAAAGTCACTTACTTTTCTGAGTCCCCATTTATTCACATGTAAAACAAAATTTGGAGTGAGGAAGACCTGAATTCAAATGCCACCTTAAACACAGTAGTTAGGTGATATTGCACAAATCACTGAAACCACTGAGTGTTAATTAAGTCATCCATAACAAGTGTGAGGTGAACTTGACCTAGAAGGACCTTTTCAAATCTATTAACCTATGATTCTCTGACTAGACAATCTTTAAAGTCTCCAGAACTAAACATCTATGGATCTCTCTATCAGAATAGTGACATATATCTTATTCCTGATTGCTTACAGGGAGATCTGACTGTGTTTCTCTGCACATAAGCAAGGCTACCAAAAGGCAATTTGAATATAAAGCATATTTATACAAGTATAAAAGGAAATATATGGGACTCGCTCCTGAATCTAGGAGCAGGGTTAATAGGGCTAAATTCCTCTTTCATTTATGAAGAGTGAACTCCATGATCTTGAGATAAATGAATTCACAAAACCAGTAAGAAAAATCTCAGGTATGTGGATAGAAGTGAAGAACTTTGATGAATAACATGTTTCTATGCTGAGTCATAGCTTCTTTCTCCAAGTCTTGTCTTTTTTGCTGCAGGTCCCGTGTGCCAAATTTGTAGTCTTTCTGCTTCAGTCCCCTTTCTGTCACTTCTGAGCGCCACAATAATCCTGGATGAATCCCTCCTTTCACTGTGTGGCTGCTTCCTTCTTGCTCCTAATAATCTTAGTTCTTCCCTAATTACAACCTGAGATATATATTAGTGATAGCTTGAGAAAGTGCATCCTTGTTCTTATGTAATAAACACCCCACTGTGGGCCAAGGAGATTATGAGGAAGTGAATTATTTTCTATAGGTGTCAGACTTCAGGCCTAAGGCATTACAGAAAAGTGAATTGTGTCTTTTCTCTTCCATTGCTAATGCATGATACATCAGTTTATTATTTAAAAATTTTAAGTCTAATATATTTATAAACTAACCTACAGGATAATGTTTGATTTCACACAAAAAAGTTTAAAACATCTTGTATGGATCTCTCAGAATGAATTCATCTTTCTGTGAAGCTCCTCTCTGATGAATCCCAAGTGGAAGTCTCAAGAATGATGTTTGGAAATTGAGAATAAATAAAATACTCCTTACCCCACTTGCTGCAAAACATTTGAGTCACTAAGCTCACTAACACTTGACCTGGGACTACAAAACTACTATTTCTGCTCCCATTACAGAAAATAAGCACTTTTCCCTATTATTGTTCATCTTAATCTGTTTCATCTTTAGAACCCTATGTATAATTTCAAGTTAAGAAGGCATCTCACATCATCCATGCCATAATATGGCATCCCATTCAGGGTAGTCTCAAATTCTACTTAAAATTCTCCTCACTTGAATCGAGAGGGACAAATTGAACAATAGATACCGAAAAGACATTAAAACTTGAAATCTGGTTTTAGGGAACTGACATTTCTTCAGCTTATGATTTAAAACATGTTTTTCTTCTTTGTAATCTCTGGCAGTCAACCTCACATATTTTTTCTTTTGAGATGGTTTATGACCACTGACATCAGGCCACCATATATATTACAAGATTACCTGGGACAGTCTCTGAATTAAGCACTACTACCCTGAATCATGAGCAAATGTCAAACTTCAATATAAAACGATGATTATGACTATGACACCCTATGAGCCTTGGGGTTAACTAGCTATTGTCCATGAAGGGAATTCCCCCTAATCTTCATCCTCTCCCAGAAATCCACTTGGGGAATAAAAAGAAAGAACAGACACAGAATGGAAGTAAATCTAAGTCTTTATGACTACCAATGATTATAGTGACAAAAATCATTGCCATGGATGAAAAGAAGGGACCTATGAGTTAGTATGCAGACCTCTGAACTACTGCTCCTGGGGTTCTACAAATCACTGAAGATATCCTTGTTGCTTAACTGATATTTAACAATTACAACTTCCAGAGTAAGCTATTTCTATTGATAACGATGATAATATAAAGCATTTTGAAAATGTATTGTTGTTATTAGGGTCAGATCTCTAAAGTAAAGCTTATTTTAGAGTAAATTGTAATACAAAAATAAAAGGATTGAGAGCTAAGTGACTAAAGTTGTAGAATCAACTCAGCCAATAAAAAATAAGTGACCTCGGGTGTATCACTTGACAATTCCAGGGCTCAATATCTTCATCTGTAAAATGATGGGTTAGTGTAATAAGTTTTGACCCAAACATTTTGTGGATTTATGAAACAAATTTGTCTCTTTATGTGGAAACACAAATATATTATCAACTTCAAATATGGATGAAGAAAAGACCACCAATTCAATCTGGTTTTAGCTCATTTGGTTCCTGAACTCAGGAGAATTTTTCTTTCCTTCTTTCTTTCTTTCTCATTTTTCTATCTTTTTAAATGTACATGAGCCTTGCTGGATTAGTACTGTCTTTCTTTATGTTCTTTCTGGGGGATGAGCTGTTAGAGTATTAGACAAATGGACATTCTGGGCAGCAATAAACCTGCTTCAAAATCACATCTTATTTATCATCTACCATTACTTGAGGTGAAGATCAATTTGACAACATTTTAAGACTGATCTTAAATGGAGAGAGGTTCTTATCCATTGATCTAACCTTGATTCAATTATCTAGACCAGTGGCATAAATATACATTATAGGCCTCTTAGGAGGCTGCCTACTTGGCAATATCAAAGGAATCAATTAATTATTGACATGTTATTATCTTCCAGCATAAAGAATGGAGAGAGGAAAATAATGTGTCCCTCTTCTGTTTGATTTAAACCAAAACAATAGGGCTCAGAACAATTGTTTAAAGACATTTGACTTGCATACCACATTCCATCTTCCACCTCCATCTCTCTTCACAGGCTGCTTCCCATTCCTGAAATGGTTTCTGTCCTCACCTCTGCCACTTGGAATCCCTGGCTCTCTAGACACCTAGTTAAAGGGCCACTTCCTATATAAACACTTTTATGACCACCCCCAATTTTAGGACCCAACATCTTTCCATTTTGCACATCATCCCCCTTACTCTCTGCCATATGACCTCCTTTAGGAAAGGAGGATTTCCTTCTTTGTCATTGTATTCCCAGGCTCTTGCATAGTACCTGGCACATAGGAGGCACTTAATATATGCTTATACAATTCAACCGAGGAGATGATATTCTGACACTAACAGGGATTGACATGTACTTTAAAAAAAGGAAAGCAGAGCCCCCAGCTTTGAAAACCCAGGTGTTGGTGCTTCCCCCTCTGGTAACTGTGATTTTGATATTGATAATGGTTGGACAGTTTGGAAGCCTGTCTGTTTGATCTGTCTGTATACTCTGAAGTTCGGGGTGCTGACCATTTTCCCCTGAACTAGGTAAACGATCTATGATATATGTTTGATTGATTAAAGTAAGCTTGTTAATAAAAAAAAAAAAAATCAGTCAACAAACATGTATTAAGCACTATATCAGAGATAAAAACATGAAACTTGCCCTCAAGAAGATCCCATTTTTTTTAATGAATAAAAAAGTATTTATTAAATGCTAAAAAAAAAAAAAAAGGAAAGCAACATCAATATGCCATCCAATCTGGCCAAAAAAAAAAAAAGGTCGTGGGGAGGAGGCAGGGTGAAATGGAAAATGAGTAATTTTGGCCTCTAATCTTCAGAGGGAGTTAACCAACCCACATTCCACAAAAATTATAGCACAAAGTAATCAGAGCCAAACTAGCAAGAACAACGGGAGAAAAGTTGCATATTGTACTTGTTCTGTATCCCTCAAGGCTATCTCCTCTTTAGGAGCCCTGTTAGGTTATAAAATCATAAGATCATGGATCTAGAACAGGAAGGGGGTATTAAATGCCATCTAGCCCAACCCCCTCAACTTAAACATGAGAAAATTAAGGCCCAGAGATGTTTTCTTACTTGTTCAAGGTCACATGAGTAGTTTACATTAAAGGAGGGATTTGAACTTATGTCCTTTGATTCCAGAGCCACTGTTAGAGGAAACACCCTCTTTCTCTCCCCTCCTCCCCACCCCCTCCTCTCCCCTCTCCTGCCCTCTCCTCTCCTCCCCTTCCCTCCCCTCCCCTCTCCTCTCCTCTTCTTTGTCTCTGATAGGTTAGGTAGTTTCCAGTTACTGTCTATTCAACAGAGCTTATGAGAAGTATCAATTTGTAATCACCCTACATTCTATTTTCAGGAATCTTTGTGAATCTTTGTTTTTAGGATTATTTTCATAAATTAATTTTCATTAAATCATAGAAGTAATCTTAGATCTATTTGCATGTTTGCACTCAGATAAAAAATGAACTCAAATCCACATGCCTGGAAGTTCTCAGCAAACAGCCCTCTCGCTAGCAAATCTGTTTTTGATTATTTTGAGAATGTGATCATCAAACCAAAATGTCCTATCTCTCTTCTACTAATTAAAGGTCCTGAGCACTGTTGGCTGAGAAGAATCCCAAAATCCCTTTTCAAAGTGCTCATAATAGGACACCAAAGGAAAGTGTGCCAAGAATCTGAAATCCTGAATGGGGAAAGTGGGATTTCTTTAATGAGTTTCCAAGCAACATAAGAACTCCTTGGACAGTGGCTCTACCTATGGAAAGTAATTTCCAGAAGAGACAGAAAACAAGTCCATATGATTTTCCACATGGGTTTTTCTATCTGTGGAAATGGGTAGTGTGGTCAAAGAAATTTCATCACTGTATTTTCCTCCTCTGTGGCATTGAGCATTTTGCCCCAGGAACCTCATCACTGGGTATCTCATCACCTGGAATCTCATCACCCTACAATCACCAATTGGTCTTGGTCCTTGCACTTTATCTGTAACTTCTGCCCCTCTGGCTGAAGTACAAAGCTATAAATTCAAAAACCTTCATTTTAAGAGCAGGTCTAAGTCAGCCTTCTCTTAATTCCCCACCTGGTTGTACTCTTTTGAACTCCTTTCAATTTTTCCATCTTGCTCCAATGCTGGAAACCTTCTCCACCCTTTCCTTTTTTTTCCTACATTATCTTTACCCATTAGATTGAGAGCTACACCAGGGCATTTGTATTTGTATTTATACCTCTGGCATTTAATATAGTTACAGTTTCTGACACTTATTAGGCACTTAATAAATATTTATTGGATAACTACTACTCTTAGATCTAATTTTCAGACTCCTTTTCAGGTAGTTACACTATATGAGACCATACAGATAACAACATTAACATAAAAGGGCATGTAGACCTTGATCCCATATACATGATAGCAAAAATGTTCAAGTCATTATTTATCAAAGAAAACAATAATTAATCTTTGGTATCAGTTTCTTTCTCAATAGTTGAAAAAGGAGAAATATTCACATTCAGACATTGAAATAATATAGTAGGTATTTAGTGATACACTCTTACTAATATCTAAGTAGCTTTATCTATGTTACTAACAGGACTTTTGAAAAAGCTTATTTCCTCCTAAAGGTCTGTAAATATCCCATGCATACAATGCTCCTGAAACCTTAAAGGGGATAGAAAGATTCACTAAAATTCAACAAAGATTCACTAAAACTGACAATAAGTATTGTCTTCCGAGGAATAGAGCAGTGGATCAATAGAATAGATTGGGTACATGAAACTCAGCAGTCAATGACTATAATAATCTACTCTTTGATAAACCCAAAGACCCCAGGTTTTGGGATAAGAACTCACCGTTTGACAAAAACTGCTGGGAAAACTGAAATATAGTATGGCAGAACCTGGGCATAGACAAATATCTCACACTGTACACCAAAATTAAGTCTAAATGGGTGTGTGACCTAGGTATAAAGGATGATACTGTAAGCAGTCTGGGAAAGCAAGGAATAGTTTACCTGTCAGATTTATGGAGAAGGGAAGATTTCATGACCAAACAAGAAATAGAGAGCATTATAAAATGCAAAATGGATAACTTTAATTACATGAAACTGAAAAGCTTCTGTACAAACAAAGTTAATGTAACCAAGATTAAGAGGGAATTGGGAAATTGGGAAAGAATTTTTATAACCAATGTCTCTGATAAAGGCCTCATTTCTAAAATATATAGAGAATTGAGTCAAATCTATTAGAATACAAGTCATTCCCCAATTGATAAATGGTCAAAGGATATGAACAGGCAGCTCTCAGAGGAAGAAATTAAAGATGTGTATAGATAGAGAGGTAGATAGATAGATAGATAGACAGATAGATAAACATATGAAAAAATGTTCTAAATCACTATTTATTAGAGAAATATAAATCAAAACAACTCTGCGGTACCACATCTCAGCAGTCAGATTAGCTAAGATGACAAAACAGGAAAATGATAAATGCTGGAGAGGATGTGGAAAAATTGGAATACTAATACATTGCTGGCAGAGTTGTGAACTGATCTGACCATTCTGGAGAGCAATCTGGAACTATGCCCAAAAGGCTGTAAGTAATTTCATATCCTTTGACCCAGCAACACCATTTCTAGGGTTATATCCCAAAGAGATCATAGAAGCGGGAGGAAGACCCATATGTACAAAAATATTTATAGCAGCTCTTTTTGTGGTGGCAAAGAATTGGAAATTAAGGGAATTCCCATCAATTGGGGAATGGTTATGGTATATGAATGTAATGGAATACTATTGCACCATAAGAAACGAAGAGCAGATGGACTTCATATCTACCTGGAGAGGCTCATATGAACTGATGCTGGGTGAGAAGAGCAGAACCAGGAAAAATTTGTACACCATTACAGATACAATGTATGTGTGATGACCAGCTTTGATGGACTGGACTCTTCTTAGAAATGCAGGGCTACAAGTAAACTCCAAAAGATTCATGATGGGGAGAGATGTCTATATTCAGAGCAAGAACCAGAAAGAACAGAGTTTGAATGCAGATTGAAGCAAACTATCTGCTCTCTTCTCTTCCTTGTTTGGTTTGATATCTCTTTCCCATTGTTCATTCAATCAGTTATAATCCTTCTTCTCAACCTGACCAACGTCTAATGTGAAATGCGTGGATCCAATACCTAATTGTATGCCACCATGGGAGAAGGAGGGAAGGGGAGGGAGGGGGAGAAAATTTGAAACTCAAAGAACTGGGGAACTAAATCTTGTAAGCTCAAAGAAAATAAACAAATTAATAAAGAAAAAAAAAGAATTGTCTTCCTTCTTACTCACTGAGTAGAAAACTGATACAGAAAATTAACAGTGATTACCTTTTATAAGTAGCAATTCAACTTTTTTTTTTTTGCCCTCATGTTTGTGAGATACTCATTTCCACAGGTAAGAAAAGTCTCTTACAAATTTCTAGGCTGCATATGTCTTCCAGAAAAGCTGGGATGTGTGTATGAAGTCATTGAGTGACCATGAGTAAGGCTTGGGCTTTGAATTCCTTTCCTAGGCACAAGGATGGACCTGAAATCAGCCTCGTCTCCCTTGTGAACGATAACATGGGATCCTGAGGTGGATAAATGAGGTTAGGGTTTTGGCATATGGCCCAGGACCACAATATAATTCAATCCTTCATTTCTATTCATAGCAAACCCTAAGCAATGGGGGGTACACAGCAATAACCAATCAAGGAATAGATGTAAAAATTGTTATATACTTTAAACCCTAAGAGAATCTAGACACAGATATAACATTTGCACAAAATCTACCAAGACTCCACAATCTTCCTTGACCTTGGCTTGGCAAAGGCCATCACAAAAAAATCAGAGTAACACATCAAACACTCTCCACATTGAACGTCATTTCCCAGAACCCTGATAGTAGTCGGAATTTAGAAATTGCAAAGGAGTTTGCCATAGTAAATCTCCCTTTCACTAATCAGGATGGAAATCTTTTCTTTTCCAATTAAGTCCAATGGCACAAGCTAAGCTGTACATCTGTTTGTCTTTCAAGATATCTCACCCAGAGGGTCATGGTGCTTTATTGGCATATCCATAGGATTGCTTATCATATATCTTTTTCTCTCGGCACATTTCTGCTATTTTCTTTGGATGTGTGGTTATTCGAAGTTTCTCTTTTGTGACAATATTAACCCAGTACTGCTGCTGTAAGCATTCACCCTCCTTTTGCTGCCTTGAGAGAGCTCTGATGAGGTTTTATCAGGATTGCTGAGCTCAACCCTTTTACATTAAAGTAGCCACTACTCACTGGTACGTGTGTGTGTGTGTGTGTGTGTGTGTGTGTGTGTTTGTGTGTGTGTGTGTGTGTGTGTGTGTGTGTATAAAAGCACTTGCATGAGCATCAGTCCAGTTAACCACTTGAGTGCTGCCCAAAGTAATGCAAATCTGTCTCCAGCCAGTAAATACGATTTGCTTTATACTTAATTTGAGTAACTAATCTGATATGAAATCTAGCTGTGTTGGAAGTAAACAGTATATTTCCTGGTTTTGCTGTCACAGATCTAGTGTTACTTGAGGCTACTTTTGATTTTTCCACCTTAGGGCACTTGATTAAAAAAAAAATACTAAGTCAAACCAAACCCAAGAAAAACTGTAGACTCAATATAAAGCAGAAGGAAACTGCAGTTACCTCAATCTGACTCTTTGGTTCATGCTTTTCTTAGAGGTTTGCCTTTACTTAATTTCCCAATAAGTCAAGTTACTCATATTTCTCCCTATACCACAGATGAAGAGAATTCTTACCAAAATAGGACAGGTCCTTCAAAAGTACAGAAACTAGCAGAAGGTATTAAAGTCGGACTTGTTCTCTATGGGAAATGAGAAACTGCTTAACAGTTGGGTTGTACTTTCTTCTCTCAAGTAGAAATCTAACCCAGAAGGTAATTATGTCTTGTGGGAGAACCAATAATTATTAATTTTTTTAGTTCGTAATATTTTCTTTGCAACTCAGCAATGCGGTTATTATGTACTGTTGTATAGTATGTACCTATACCATTTCTTATCTCCCTTCTAAGATGTGTTTCCTTAATCATCATCTTAATAATAATAATCAAAACTGACATAGTACTTTAAAGTTTGCAATGCTCTCTATCACTGTTGATGTTGAGTCATTTTTCAGTCATGTTTGACTCTCTGTGACCCTACTTGAGGTTTTCTTGGCAAAGATACTGGAGAGGTTTGCCATTTCCTTCTCTAGTTCATTTTACAAATGAAGAACACCAAGGCAAACAGAGGTTAAGCTATTTGCCCCAGATCACAAAGCTAATAAGTGTGAGGCCAGATTTGAACTTAGGAAGATGAGTCTTCCTGATTCCAGGCCTGACATGCTATTTACTGCACCACCAAGCTTCCTCCTTTCTCTATATACACACATACATATATACACATACATACATATTCATATATGATGCTGAAATTTCATAGATATATCATATATACATATAGATGATATGGCATTTTAAAGTTTCTAACACATTTCCATCTGTGTCTGTGTGGAGAGAGAAAGACAGACAGAGATAGAAAGACAGAGACAATTAATTGATCTTTACAAAAATTTTCTGAGCAGGTGGTATTTTTATCCCCATTCTACAGATGGGAACCCTAGAAGAAAGTAGATAGCTTAAAGGACAGAATCCTGGGCCTGAAGTTAGTATGATCTGAGTTCAAGTCTAGACTCAGACACTTTGTCAATGTAAAGATACGATGGAATCATATTTGTAAAGCATTGAATGCAGTGCCTGGCACAAAGTAAAAGCTTAATAAATGCTCATTTCTTTCCTTTTTACCTTCGTTCCTGAAGGGTAAAGTAGTTAAGTTACTTGCTCAGGTCACACAGCTAATGTCAGAGACAGGATTCAATCTCAGGTCTTCCTGTCTCCAAGTCTAGCTATCTAACCACTGTCAGCTAACTGCCTCATGAGGATAATAGCTGTTTTTGATAAACTTTGCCTTTCCACCAGTGTCTAGTCATGCTCTATACAAAACAGACATTTAATAAAAGGTTATCAAAATAATAGGGTAGGAAAAGGCTGCAAATTGACAGTAATTTGAATCTCAGCTACAAAGTTTATTCATTGGATGTATGACACTGGATAAGTAATTTAACCTCCCTAAATCTCAGTTTTCTCATGTCAAAGAGGATAATGACGTTCACACCGGCTACCCCAAAGGTTTGTTGTGAATGAAAGTGCTTTACCAGTCTTAAAATTATATTATTGCATGTTGTTGCTGTTAGGTATGTGTACATTTTTTTTTGGTAAGAGAGAAAAGTAAGTATCATTCAAAGCCCTAACATCTCTGGCAACTCCATCCAATTATCTGGCAATGATACAAATTTGTCTGAACCAATTTTTAGGAAGACGACTCTGCACTTAGGACTGAAAAATGGAAATGGACAAGGAAAACTTAGGCACGACTATGAAGCAGATGGAATTCCTCAAACCATTTTGTCTGTTATTGTCTCTTTTTTTTCTATAGTATACACTGGGCCATACAACCATACACTAGACCGCAAGTCCCTTATGTTGCACCTTGATTGTAGAAGCCCCTGCTAAAGAGCTAGAGTCTGTTTTGTCCTTCTAAGCATTCTCTGGAACAGCATCTTTTTTTTTTCACTTATGGACATTTATTTGCATTGTCATGTCCATTGTCAATGATGATAATAGGGAAGATATGCCTAATAAACTAACTTACTCTAAGGTGTTAAATAAATACTAATGGTTAATTAATGCATTTTAACTGTCAGACCCATAGAGATAAAATGGATTCTTTCAAAGAAATTTGTTATTGATATTAGAAGTTTCATGAATCCTGACAGGTAGATGGAAGGCATGGGTATTTATGTATGGCCTGGTTGACCTGTTTCTACTGCAAAATTAAATTTAATGAGTGTGATTCATTTTACATGACTACTTAGACTTTATTGTTACTTAAAACTAAATTATTAAATGCTTGATTAAAGATGTACAACCCCCTTCCTTGCCCAAATGTGGTTCCCAACAAGGTATATACTTAGGGTCTATAGAATCAGGTATGGTATTTTGAGAATGACTAACATTTTATTTCCTACAGGATTAATTCATTCTTAGATTCATAAGAACCAGCAGCTCACCCCAAAGAAAGTTTCAGTTCTGCATCTAAAGACAGAATCATCCTTCTCCTATGTCACAAATAAAGCTTCTGAAATAAACTGGGCAAAGGATAAACTGAGTTTTGATTATGAGTGTTATTTTAAATGAATGTAGCTCCCTCTTCTGGTAGAAATTCTGAATCAATAATGTGAACTACAGAGAAGGGAGAACAGGGGTATAGTACACAGAAACACAGACTATCTGAGATGGAAGGATCATCAAAAACTATCTAGTACAATATCCACAGCTTGTGATAAATTAACTTTAGTTAGAGGACCTTAAATGATGAGGATACCCAGTATCTTCTATGTTAGTCCAATACACATTTGAATTAAATCCAAATTAGAAAGATCTTTACATCAGGTCCAGGTTTGCTTCTATAATTGTCACAAAGTTTAGCTTATTGCATTCCCATGGTCCCAATTCCTCTATTCCCCTAAAACCATTGCTACCTGTATTACAACAAACTCATTGCAACTAATTTAATTTGATGTGGTCATTCATTTTGCCACAGATGTTAGCTGGGTGATCAGATTGAACAGTGAAAAGAGAAGGTGGAGAGAATACGGCTCTGAAAGAGGAGAAAAATAAACAGATCAATGAAAAGGAATTTCTTAGAATCTGTCTCTAAGAGAAGGCATATGGGGTAAAATAGTTTAAATCTTTCCTTAGACCACAAGGGAAAGTCATTTGATCTCTGTGGGGGAAAATCTAGATATATAATTTTATATATAAATATTATATATATGGTGTATGTGCACATATATATATATACATATATGTATGCATGTATGGTATGTATGTGTATGATTATGTGTGTGTGTGTGTGTGTGTGTGTGTGTGTGTGTGTGTGTGTATGAAAGAGAGATTGAGAGAGAGAGATCCTAACTCAATACTTTCAAACTTTTGCTGGTAATGTAGCTGCTTTGTGGGTTATATAGAGTGTGGAAACATAAGATGCAGAGATAAGAGGCTCCTTGCTCTGGAATGTGCTTAAATGAGCATCATTAATATATTCCATTTTCTAACATTCTTAATCCTTTAAGACTTATGGAGGCAAGCTTCCCATTGACTTGAAAAAGAAAATTTCTTGGTCTGAAATGAAGGGAAGAGCCCTAGATACATAAGAGCTCACTAACTCACTCTCCAAATGCCAAAAACCTGGAAAAAAAGTGGTGCTTCAATATCTAAATTAAAAATAAATTTTAGTATGAACTTCAAGTCAGGAAACATTAATGATGCAGGGATGATGTACTGCCTGTGCCATTTCTTAATTAAGCACAAATAGTTAGCTTCATTACTGAAGAGACATAAGAAATGGTTAGAGACTAGAAAGGCCATTTAGACTCAAGTTTCATCTTTTAACACTTCATTTATTGCTAAATAACATCCATTCCTGAATGACCCCAGTACTTCTACACTGCCTGTCTTGCCACTTGCTGGAGGCTACTGTACAGATTTATCACTTCTAGATAAAAGTATCCCCAGCTGAAGGCTATGTATTGTGCTGCCATGCATGAGATTTAAGTTCAAGGAGGACCGCAGACAGTGTACTCCCTAGTGGAGAACCAGAATGGCCCAGATGTCACATGCTTGATCTCCGCTGGCTGACCACACTGTGTGGATGAACTCTAAGATTATTAAAAGGGACACAGGGGAGGGAATTGTCAGGAGCAAGTTGGGTTGAAGCCATGCTGTCTGTCCTTCCATATGGAGGAGAGTGTTTGGATGATAGAGCTGAAAAAAAAGGAAGGGAATGAGCATAGAGAAATTCAGAATTCTTTCTCTCCTCAAATGATATATTTGCTTAAGCAATGGAAATCAGAAAGGAGGGAGAGATGGAGAAAGGGGAAAAGGAAAGAAAGATGTATATATCCAAAGATGATTTTACTTGAGTGATGCTAAGGTTCCCTAGTGCATGTATAGGGTATTTTCAAAGAAAGAAGATCTTTAGGAGATTTCCAGTGATTCAGATCTTCCACTAATATTCAGAACACTTCCAAAATTGCCTTGATTTTTCCTGCTCTGAACTGGACTAAGAAATGTTTTTTTGAGGCAAAAAAAAAGCACAGTCAGTTAAACATTTTCAAGCTCAAGTAACTGATTCGTGAGTCACAAAAGCTTTTGTTAGAGCTTTATATAACTCCAACAGATTTGAGGGTCCCTAGGATACACATACACATAATAGTGAGCATGCACGTGTTCATGTGCTCACTCACATACACACACATGCACAAACAGATGGGAAGCTGGAACCTAAATGATAAACAATTGAGTTAAGAGTAACAACTGGGTGATTTACTGCCAGGCCCATCTTTTATTTCAGGGAAACGTCTACACTTCCACATACCCAAGCCTCTTTGTAAAGCACTAATGCTGTGACCATGTTGAAGCACATTAATATAACTTGCTTTCCCATTATTGGCACCATCTGAGCCTGTTGAAAATCTTAACTAGGAGTTTAATTTCTCCATAGAGGGCTTTAAATTAATTAGGGGGTTGCATGCTAACAAAGAGTCTGATATGTTCATAAATCAATCTAGTGGAGAAGGATTACTGAGGGTGTAAGTCTATTCTCAGAGGACCTCACATCCAGTTCTCATGGTGTGCTCATAACAAAAGGGTGCAGGTGTGAAATAGGCCTCCACTCCAAGGAAGCCACAATAATCGTTTTGCATCACTTAAGCCACAGCAGGTAACATAGCAAATCAAAGTCTTTGGCCTCTGTAAGTGAAACTCATGTAAACATGAAAGGCCATATCTTATCATGTTAGCTTTCATAAACAAATTTCTGGTAACTTATGATTCATTTTCAACCACATTAAATAATGTTTTAATGATAAGAATGATTTTGTTAAGATGAGAAAGGAACAGATAGAAACATTTTTTGAATTAAATACACAGAAATATCTTTGTAAGAACCTTTGAAATTGCCCATGCATTTGAATGAAATGTGGTAATTTCCAGGTTGACTCATTCCTATTATCTTCTGGGTCTGTAGAGTCTACACAATTGTGCCATCTAAAATAATATTGAGATTTTAAAACTCAGTGGGATAAATGATACCAACACACTGAACTTCTAACCATTTTCATGCTCTACAACTCAAAAAATCAATTCATCTTCTGACTAAAAATTCTGTTGCCCTTAGTTAAATTTGAGACGGTTTCTTTAACTGTCCTTTTAAAATAAAGAAATTATTTTTAAAAGCATGGCTTATTATGCAATACTAATTCAAGAACGATATTTAAAATAGTCTATAAACATAAAAATGACATCCATCAAGATTTCAGTGACTATGTTTAAAAATAAGAAAGTAAAATATGTATTGTGCTCTATACATGATCCAAACAGTAGGTATGTTCCCCTAAATGTATCATATTTGCATGTCTGTGCAAATGAAGGCTTGATCAACCAACATTCAGTCTCTCAAAGCAGAACTAGAAGTATATCTACTAAGAAGTTGTTATCTTCTTCATTACTATCCCAACTCTGCTACTTACTAGTTGCATGACCCTGGTTAAGTCACATAAGCTCCCAGAGTCTCACTGTCCCAATCTACAATGCAAAAGAGCAATGGTTCATGAGATCACTTTACAGATAAGAATGGGATCACTCAGAAAAGTGAAGCAAGTCACCTAAAATTCACACAGTAGGAAGAAGTAGGGATGGAAATCAAACCTGGCTACTCAGATTCCAAGTCTGGAGCTCTTTCCACTATACCAAGCTATCTATACTACCTACCTCGTGACAACATTGTGTGTAATGTACTTTGTAAACCTATGAGTGCTATATCAGAGCCTGATATGATTATTTCTTACTGAATGTCCTAGAACTCAGTCCATATAATTATATTTATTTCAATGACTAGGCACTTTAATTGCATTTGCATGTATAAATATTATCAATATGCAATGGCAATTATAATAAATGTGAATTTTAGCACCTGCAGTCCTCTCATGTTTTAGACTTCTTTTTTTTCTTTTAAGAGGATAAGAGAAATTTTTTAAAATCCTAAATAAAAGTAAGTATAATGGGGGAAAAGGGCAAAAAAGGAAAGGAAACAAAAGAAATTGGGGTGGAAACAGAACAAGAAGTTTACATATATTTAAGGTGTCTCTGTTACAGTTAGTTGCTAAGGGAAACATGACTTTGAAGTTTCAATTTTCACATTAAACACCTGTTTAAGAAATAGCTCATTAGAGGTATTTTAAGCCTATATATGCTTCTGATAACAAAATACATTTGAAGTCTCAATACTTATAATATGCACAGAAGATGCTTAATATATAACTATTTGACCCAAAACTATCTCTCTTCCTAAGTTCTTTTTTTGTGTTGCAGAAACTGAGGGTGTCACTAGCCTTCTAGTTCACTCTATTTGTAACATCCAAGTCATTTTGAAGTCTTCATTTGTCAAACACACACACACAAACAGGTGTCAAGTCAGATTCATTCAGTTGCCAAGGCAGATTCTTCCTCCATACACCATTCAAATGGTTCCTGCCTTCATTTATGGCCTCCTCTAAGCTCACATCAACTATGATCAGTCTCATAATTGTTGTCCTTGACTAAAATCTCCTCCCTGAATGAATGCATTGTTAAAGTGACTATCCTAAAGCATAGGTCTCAGCACAACGTTTCCTTGTTCAAAAAGGTCCGTTGGCTCCCTCTTACTTCTTGGATAAAATCTACATCTTTTTTTGTTTTTCCTTTATAGCTCTTTACATTTGAAACCTGTCTACCTTTTCAGGTCTCTTGTCTGTTACTCTTCTTCCCACCCATTGTGTTCCAACCAAACCAACCTACTTGCTATTCTTCATCCATTACATTCCACTTCTTGTCTTTATACCTTAGCAAAGGACTCCAGGCCTGGACTGCTCTCTCTCCCTTATCACCTCAACCTTTTAAGTTCCCTACCTCTATTTGAAGCTCAGCAAAAATGCTACCTTCTACATGAGGCTTTTGATGATTTCCTATAGTTGATGGCATTCCTTCCCCAAATTCATGTAAATTTATTTTGTGCCAGAACCTGCGAAGTATCTGGCACATAGTAGGCACTTATTTAGGTTGTACAGTGGATAGAATACCAGGCCTGAAGTCAGGAAGACCTGTGTTCAAATCCACCCTCCTACACTTACTAGTTGTATGACCCAGTGACCCTGTTTGCCTCAGTTTCTTCATCATAAAGAGAGCTGGAGAAGGATATGGCAAAGCAGTCCAGTATCTTTGCCAAGAAAACCCCAAATGGGGGTCATGAAGAGTCAGACACAACTGAGAGAACTGAATTACAACAATTTATTTACGTGGGTATATATTACTTGTTTTAGAAATGGAGCTCCTTGGGAGCAATGATGATTTCATTTTGTCTTTGTAACCCTAGTGCCTACAAAGCTGGTATATAGTAGGTATTAATTAAATAATTTTGATTCATTTGAACTTATCATTCCTCACCTTTCCATGGACATTAGACAATACTAGGTCTTTGAGTAGCTAAGGTCTGGTTACAGCAGAGAGCTGTTGAAGCAGAGGAGTAGGGGAGAAGATTGAAAAGTTAGACAGGGCCTAATTTTCTAGGAACTTAAGCGCAAAAATAAGGGAGCTTCATGTACTGGTTAACAGATAACACTTCCAACAGGAAAGAATACAACATGAACAGAATTTTAGAAAGATAAACTTAGGAGCAACAAAAAAGATAGGTCTGACCACAGAGAACCTTGAGGCAAGAGAACAGAGTATAGGTGATAATTCAGTAATTCAAGTATACTAATGTAGCATTTGTATAGTGCTTTAGGTTTTGCTAAACATTTTGTATCTATTAATTCATTTGATACTTACTTTGGGAGTTATATGCTATAATCTTCATTTTAACAATCTAGGAACTGAGGCTTAGAAAGTTTAAGTAATTTATCTTGGATCATGCAACTAGTAAGTGCTTGAATCAGGATATGAACTCAGGTCTTCCAGACTCCAATCTAGCATTCTAATGACTGTGCCACCAAGTTGCCTATGTATATTGCTTATTCTTTGCTATCAAAGAGGACCAATGACATCAGGAAAGTGATGTCTTGATTTGCAAGTGAAATGAATTTAAGTGAGGAATGGTGTGAAAAGTCTCCAACTTCACTCTCTCCCCCAGAGACATCTGGCTCCAGTGGCAAGACAGAGATCAGGATAAGTGGAGATGGCCTTGTATGCAATGGGAAAACCTTGGCCTTTTTTTGCCTATGTATGAAGTGAAAATGGAAGACGCCATGTGGTATAGTGATTAGTGAGCTAGCCTTAAAGTCAAGAAGATCTGGATTCAAGTTTTTCATATGACACACATTGGTATATGACCCTAGGCAAGGCATGTAACCTCTTAGCCTTTCTCCTCTTTTGGAACACCCACCTCTAACTCTCTAAGACTATAAGTCATAAAGATGCCAATCCACCTTTGGAAAGGAAATTTCTCTTAGATTCATATATTAATGAAATCAATTATGTGATTAAAATTATGGAATAAAGGAATTTATGCATATGGTAGTAGCAGGAATATATAAAAAATATGAATGGGAGTGAGAAACATTATGAAGGGGTCATTACAATGTGATAAGGCACTAGGTGGTACAGTGGACAGAGCACTGGGCCTGAAATCAAGACCTGAGTTTACATCTGGCCTCAGATACTAGCTGTGTGAGTTCAGTCAAGTCACTTTATTACTGTCTGCTTCAGTTTCTTCAGCTATAAAATGGGATGACAATAGCATCTACCTCCCAGAATTGTTATGAAAATCACATAAAATAATATGTGTAAAGCAACTATTATAGCAGCTGGCACATAGTAGATGCTATTAAGTGTCTGTCTGTTCCCTTGTTCCCCTCACAATGTAGTGATTGACTGTGGTGAGCAAGAAAGGGAATCAGGTAGTCAAAGATACACCTGAGATTTGGAGATACACCTGAGATATGTCAAGGACATTGGAGAGAATCTAACACTTTCATTTTATAGATGAGGAAACTAAGGTCCAGAGGGAGGATATAACCTGTCCAAGATGACACATGAAATAGTTAGAAAAGGGGGGCAGAGCCAAGATGGCAGAGTAGAAACAGCTCATCCAAGCCACTCTGCCCCCAGATTCCCCCCAAACTATGTAAAAGGGGACTCTGAACAACTTCTGGAGCCCTAGCACCCACAGAACGACACAGAGAAGCTAACCTCCCTCTGAGGACAGCTCAGCAGCAGGAAGGACCAGCACAGCGATCTGGGAGACAGCAGTGTGCAGAGCATGGGGAACCGAGCTGAGCCGAGCCCAGGTCCGCATGAGCCGAGGTTTTAGCCCCAGGGCGGGAGGGCCAGCAGCTGGCAGGAGAGACCCCAGAACACCAGCAACTGTGGCAACTCCAGAATTATCAACATAGACATGCCTAGGACAAAGTAAGAGGTTAGTGTCCTATGGACTTTGGGACCAGTATTTGGGGAATGCGTTGGCTTCCTCCCCTGGGGGCTAGAAGCCGCTGAGGAGACACGCCATTTTGTAGTTTTCAGAGGCAGCTCCAGCTCCTGGCCTGCAATTAATTGTAGGGATATCCAGCAAATCAGTCTGGGGGGGGGGGGGCGTAATCGCTCTTGCTTTAACCTCCCTGGATCTGGATTGTGATCTAGGGTGGAAGTTGTGGGTGGGTTTACAGCTTGCCAGAAACGGAAGTTGCCCCCCACACGCTCGGGACGAAAATTCCTCTAGCTGGCCTTAAAGCCATAGTGTGGCAACAAGCCCAAAAGTCAAGCAATTAAGTGGCAACATGCCAAGGCAAAGGAAACAGAAAAATGCAACCCTAGACTCCTATTTTGGGGGCATAGAGCAGGAAAAGGACTGTGAGGTCAGAAGTCCTGCTCCAAAGCCCCAGGGGAAAACATGAGCGGGTTGCAGGCCATAGAGGACCTTAAGAAGGACTTTAAAAATCAAATAAGAGAAGTGGAGGGAAAATTGGAAAGAGAAATGAGAAGGATGCAGGAAAAGTATGAAATGAGGGTCAACAGCCTGACTGAGGAAACAACACCTTAAAAAATAGACTAACTCAAATGGCAAAGGAGGCCCAAAAGGGCAATGAGGAGAAGAATGCCTTAAAAAGTCGAATTTGCCAGATGGAAAAAGAATCTCAAAAGTTCACTGAGGAGATTCATTCCTTCAGAGTTAGACCGGAGCAAATGGAAGCTAATGACTTTATGAGAAATCAAGATGCTGTTAAGGAGATCCAAACAAATGAAAGAGTAGAAGGCAATGTGAAATATCTCATGGGAAAAACCACTGACCTGGAAAATAGAGAGACAATTTAAAAATTATTGGACTACCTGAAAGCCATGATCAAAGAAAGAACCTAGAAATCACCCTTCAAGAAATTCTCAAGGAAAATTGCCCTGATGTTTTAGATCCAGAGGGCAAAATAGAGGTTGAAAGAATCCACAGATCACCTCCTGAAAAAGATCCCAAAAGAAAACTCCCAGGAATATTATAGCCAGGTTCCAGAATCCCCAGATCAAGGAGAAAATACTACAAGCAGCCAGAAGAAACAATTTCAATATTGTGGAAACACAATCAGAATAGCCCAGGACCTGGCAGCTTCTACACTGAGGGATCAAAGGGCATGGAATATGATATTCCAGAGGGCAAAAGAACTGGGAATGAACCCAAGGGTCACCTACCCAGCAAAACTGAGTATTTGTTTCAGGGGAAAATATGGTCATTCAGTGGAATAGAGGACTTTCAAGCATTCTTGAGGAAAAAACCAGAATTGAATAGAAAATTTGACATCCAGACAGAAGAAGCAAGAGACGCCTGAGAAGGTAATCAGGGAAAAGAAATCAAAAAGAACTTATCAAAGTTGAACTATTTACCTTCCTATATGGAAAAACAATAACTGTGACTGAGGAAACCTTTCTCAGTATGAAAATAATGAAAGAAAGGTGTGTGGTCATATGAATACATATGTGAATGGGTGTGTATATGGTTACAGTTATATATGGATAGAGGGCATAATTTGAATTTGTTGGGAAGGGAGGATACTCAAGGGGTGAAATTATGAGGTGAGAGAGGAAAGTGGCAAGAGGAGATGGGGAGAGACAGGGTAGGGTAAACTATCTCATGTAGAAGAAGCAAGGGGAAGTGGTTGCAAGGGAGGGGGAGAATAGGAACACAAAAAGGCAAAACCACATTCTCATTGAATTTAGTTCAGGGAGAGAATGACATACATACTAAATGGGATATCTCAACCTGCAGCAGAATAGGGGGAAGGGGGATGAGAGGAGGGATGATGGATGGGAGGGCATCCTTGGGGGAGGGGAGGTTGGAAGTACCCACTATAGAAGAGGGACAGGATCATGTAGGGAATGGACCAGGTGGGGGTGGGATGAGTGGGAGGGAATTATAAGCAGCCTTGTACAATATATCTACTATGATAATGTTTTGCATAGCTAGACAGGTACAACATATACTGAATTACTTATCTCCCCAGCGGGAATGGGTGACAAGGGAAGGAAATGGATCTGAAATTCGAGGTCTTAACATTAAATGTTTCAAATATATATAAATACTATTATTAATACTCTTTTTCTTGTAATTGGGAGATAAGATGTGCAGGCATTGGGACACAGAGATTCACCTTCCTCTAATGGAAAAGTCGAAGGGGGGTATGGGAGAAGGTATGGGAGAGAGCAGATTGGAGGAAGCGATATCTTGTGGGACTGCTATTCTGGGAGGGTGAGTAGGGGAAAAACAGGGGGGGGGAAATGATTGTAACTCAAAATCTGGCAGAAATGAATGATGTAAAACAGAAGTTAATAAAGTTAATAAAGTAATAAAGCATTTGTTTAAAAAAAGAAAAAAAGAAAACACTTAAATTTTAGATTACAAAAAAATGAAGAAGATTTCTCTAGATATTCCCAGAGTAAATTTTCTCTCTTACCCCAGAATTTTCAAGTATATTTTGCTCCTCTTAAAAGTTATCATATATGACTTTACTCTATATCGACACAGCAATAAGCATTTCTTATATGCTTTCTACTCTATGAAACTGTATAATTAGGAGGATAATTAGAACAACAGAAATGTATCTTTGAAAGGGACCTCAGAAAACAATTCCTATAACTCCCACTTGGAGCACAAACTACATCCATAATGCTTTTAATAAGAGGCTATTAACTTAAATATTTCAACTTCATATTTCCAAACAGCTCAACTCATTAGGAAGTTTTCCATATTTTAAGCAGCAATTCTTCCTTCCCCACTAGTTCTAATTCTAATAATTCCAGTTCAAACACTATCTAATCCCACTTCTACAAGACAGCCCTTCAAACCTTTGAAGAAAATTAACATGGCTATCACTTTCCCTTCCCCTGAGTTTTCTTTTCCACAGGCTAAAATATCTAAGTTTCTACTACATGTCTTTATATGGCATGGCTCCAGTCCTACTATTATCCTAGTCAACATATTTGGTTTGTTAATCTTCTTCCTAAATATTGTTGACTAGGAATAAATGTTATTGCTGTAAATATTATCTGACTAAAGCAGACTACAATGAGACTATCAAATCTCTCATTACGTATATCATGATTGCTTAGGGTAATGTTTTAAGCCAACCTATCTTTAAAATATCTTTAAAATAATGCAGTTAATCTTGGAGAATAATAAAGTAAAATTGATTTTTTGCATGCTATCAGGCACATTCTACCACTAAGCCCAGCAGCTACCGAAAGAACTTAATACAAATAATGTACTTAGAAAAATAAAACATCTTAAAATAGGAGGATAATAGTAAAAGCAGCTCATATATTCCTTCTCAGGGTAAAACAGTTATGAGAGCCAGGAAAAGCACCAAGAATATTGAGATCCACCAAATAGATAATAGTATTTTCAATGCTGCCATTATTGGATTCCAAGATCTAAATTAAAATACCTAAGGTATCATAGGTCACTTGTACACAATTATTTAAATTTACCATGTACATATTAGGACTCATCTCATGTTGCAATAAATTCAGTGTTGCTTGGACCATCATCTAAAATCTCTTCTCCCTGAAAAACTCATCAGAAGGGTGCGACCAATTTTTGGCCCTTTTAGAAGACTCTGTTGAGGAGCTATGCTTTTCTTTAATTGAGGTTTGATGGATATTCCCCTTCACTTTTTTTTTAATTAAACAAATGCTTTATTAACTTCTGGTTTACATCATTCATTTCCACCAGATTAGGAGTTACATTTTTCCCCCATTTTTTCCCTACCCACCACCCCAGAATAGCAGTTCCACTAGATATCCCCTCATCCAATCTGCTCTCTCCCATATCTTCTCCCATACCCCCTTTGACTTTGCCATTAGGGCAAGGTGAATCTCTGAGCTCCACTGCCTGGACATCTTATGAAACATTTAATTTTAAAATTTCGATTTTCAGATCCATTCCCTTTCTCCCTTGTCACCCACTCCCTCTGAGAAGATAAGCAATTCAGTATGTGTTGTACATGTATATCTATGCAAAACATTACCATGGTAGTTATATTGTAAGAGACTGTTTATATTTGCCTCCCATCTGTCTCACCTCCCACCTGGTCCATTCCCTACTTTGATCCTGTCCCTCTTTGATAGTGGGTACTTCTAACCTCCCCTCTCCCCACAATGCCCTCCCCTCCATCATCACCCCTCTCATCCCCCTTTCCCCTACTCAGGAGACTGTGAGGGTAAGATATTCCATTTAGTATGTATGTGTTTCTCTCCTTGAGCCAACTTCAATGAGAATATGCTTTTGCCTTTTTGCCTTCCTGTTCGTGCCCTCCCCTGCAACTACTTCCCCTTGCCTCTTCTACATGAGACAGTTTGCCCTACCCTGTCTCTCTCCATCTCCTCTTGCCACTTTCCTCTCTCACCTCTTGACTTCACCCCTTAAGAATCATCCCTTCCTTGGGGCAGCTAGGTGGCACAGCGAGCAGAGAGCCAGCCCCGGAGCCAGAAGGACCCGAGCTCGGATCTGGCCCCAGACACCCAACACACAAACAAAAACCCAGCCATGTGAACCTGGGCAAGTCACCCAACCCCACTTGCTCTCAAAAAAAAAAAAATAATAATCATCCCTTCCCATCAAATTCAACCTGTGCCCTCTATCCATGTATACCTGTGAACATATGCCATGTACCCTTCTTCAATTATTTTCATAATGAGAAAGGTTTCATCAAACACAGTTATTGTTTTTCCATGTAGGACTGTAAATAGCCCAACTTTGATAAGTTCCTTTTGATTTCTTTTCCTTGATTACCTTCTCAAGCATCTCTTGCTTCTTGTGTCTGAACATCAAATTTTCTACTCAACTCTGTTTTTTTCATCAAGAATGCTTGAAAGTCCTCTATTCCACTGAATGACCATATTTTCCCCTGAAACAAAATACTCAGTTTTGCTGGGTAGGTGACCCTTGGGTTCATTCTCAGCTCTTTTGCCCTCTGGAATATCATATTCCATGCCCTTCAATCCCTCAGTGTAGAAGCTGCCAGGTCCTGGGCTATTCTGATTGTGTTTCCACAATATTGAAATTGTTTCTTCCTGGCTGCTTGTAGTATTTTCTCCTTGATCTGGGGATTCTGGAACCTGGCTATAATATTCCTGGGAGTTTTCTTTTTGGGATCTTTTTCAGGAGGTGATCTGTGATTCTTTCAACCTCTATTTTGCCCTCTGGATCTAAAACATCAGGGCAATTTTCCTTGAGAATTTCTTGAAGAGTAATTTCTAGGTTCTTTCTTTGATCATAGCTTTCAGATAGTCCAATAATTTTTAAATTGTCTCTCCTGGATCTATTTTCCAGGTCAGTGGTTTTTCCCATGAGATATTTCACATTGCCTTCTATTCTTTCATTTGTTTGGATCTGTTTAATAGTATCTTGATTTCTCATAAAGTCACTAGCTTCCATTTGCTCCAGTCTAACTCTGAAGGAATGAATCTCCTCAGTGAGCTTTTGAGATTCTTTTTCCATCTGGCAAATTCGACTTTTTAAGGCATTCTTCCCCTCATTGCCTTTCTGAGCCTCTTTTGCCATTTGAGTTAGTCTATTTTTTAAGGTGTTATTTTCCTCAGTCAGGCTGTTGACTGTCATTTCATACTTTTCTTGCATCTTTTTCATTTCTCTTCCCAAATTTTCCCCCACTTCTCTTATCTGCTTCTTAAGGTCCTCTATGGCCTGTAGCCAGCTTGTATTTTCATTTGGGGCTTTGGTGCAGGAGTTCTGACCTCACAGTCCTCCTCCATGCTTTGAGCCTCTTTGCCCCTAAAATAGGAGTCCAATGTTGAACTTTTCTGTTTATTTTGTTTCGTTTGCCTAGGCATATTGCCACTTAATTACTTGATTTTGGGGCTTGTTGCCACAGTAGGACTCTGCCACCAGACAGGGGAGCTTCCGCCCAAACGTGGGGTCTTCACAACTTCTACCAGTTGGGTGGCCTCTGTAAAGCCTCCACCCACTCTGGCAAGTTGGATACCCACCCCAAACTTCCCCCCCAGACCACAATCCAGATCCAGGCAGTTTAAAGCAAAAGCGATCAACCCCCAGACTGATTGCTGGATCTTCCTACAGTTCACAGACCAGGAGCTAGAGCCACTACTGATGCTGCAAAATGGCTTCTGTGCAGCTGTTTCTTCAGCAGCTTTTTGCCCCCAGGGGAGGAAGCCACGTGTTCCCCAAATACTGGTCCCAAAGTCCATAGGGCACTAACCTCTCACTTTGTCCTAGGCATATCTGTGCTGATAATTCTGGAATCGCCACAATTGCTGGTGTTCTGGGGTCCCTCCAGCTGGCTGAAGGTCTGGCTGCCCTGGGGCTAAAACGTCGGACCTGGGCTCTGCTCTGCGGGCTGTGCTGTCGGTTCCCAGCGCACTGTGTTGCCTGCTCTCAGAGCGCTGCACTGGCCGCTCCCTGCAGAGCTGCTGGGCTGTCCTCAGCAGGAGGTTAGCTTCTCTGTGCTGTTCTGTGGGTGCTGTGGCTCCAGAAGTTGTTCAGAGCTCCCTTTCACATTGTCTGAAATTTGTGTGGGACCTCCCCTTCACTTTCATTCAAGAAACCAAATATTCCATCTAAGTAGGCTAAAAGGTACTTTTTTCAGAACATTCCTTCTTATCCTTTTTATAAATAGACAGTTTCACTTTCACGATATCATTAAAAGCAATCCATCTTCCAAGAATTCCATCCTTTGATACCCCAAATTCTATTTTTAGGAAGGAGATATGTGAACCTGACAATTAGGGGGATTTTAAATATTTTCCTAAGTTGTACAGAACTCTTAGAGGGGGGAGAAATCTCAAGGCCTAGGTGATTTTGTGCAGAGGATGGAAGAAGAAAAGGAGAGAGAAGATTAACTGACACTATATCCAATAGTAGTTCATCTTGATCAGGCAAGTCTTCCTGAAAAACATATCCAAGAAACTTAGATTCAGAATGTGATCCTTAGTGATCCATTCAATATCAACACATAGGAACAATAGCTCAGTAACATACAAATAATTCTTCAAAATGTAGTATATCTAGTGACTGCTTTAGACATTTACAGATACAACCATTAGAAACCTAATGTTTGACAACCACCTTGGTCCTTGTCAAAGACTCCATTTAGACTGGTGGTTATGAACAGAGACCTCTGAGAACACAGGTCCCAATCTAATGGGAATATTAGAAAGCAGTCTGGGAGAAATTAGTTATAGATTAGCATATTCACACCATAAACCAAGAAAAGCTCTAAATGGCTCCATGAATTAGATATAAAATGCCACATTAAATTAGAGGAGTAAATTTAAAAAATTACCTTTTGAATCTATGGGGAAGAGTTCATGACCAAATAAATGAAGAAGATAAAATAACCATTTTTATCATACTAATGTAGTTGGAATTAGAAAGAAAGTAGGTAAATTGGGAAAAAACTTTATTGCAAATGTCTTTAGGTCTTACATCCAAGATACGTACAGAAGGAATTGCTTTGAATTTTTAAGAACAGTAGCTGTTGCTTAATAGATAAAGGGGCAAAGGGCATAAACAAGCAGTTTTCAAAGGATGAAATGCAGGCTATCAGCAACTGTATAAAAATGTTCCATATTATTGATAATTAGAGAAATGCAAATTAAAGTCACTACACAGTTCTACCTCACTCCTATCAAATTGACAAAAATTATGAGAAAAGAAAAAGTCAACTGTTAGAAAGACTACAGGAAAACATTCACATTAATGGACTCCTGGTGGAGCTGTGAATTGCTATAAGTTGTTCTGGAAGGCAATATGGAACTATATCTAAAAACTCACCAAATTTTTACATATCAATTTTTAAAAACATTTATTTATATTTTTTGGAAGGGGAAATACAGGGCAATTTGGTTTAAGTGACTTGCTCAAGGTCACATGGCTAGTAAGTGTTAAGTCTCTGAAATTGGATTTGAATTGAGGCCCTCCTGACTCCAGGGCTAGTGCTCTATACATTGCACCACCTAGCTACCAACCCTTTTACATATCATTTAACATACAAATAGCATAACCATGCCTGTTGCCCAAAGAGATCAAAGAAAGAGGAAAAATGTTTTATATGTATAAAAATATTTATAATAATACCTCTTTTTGTAGTAGCAAAAAAAACCAAATAAACAAACCTTAAAACTATGGGGGAGTTCATCTATTGAAAAATGGCTAAACAAATCATAGTATATGAAAATAAAAGAATATCATTGGCACTCCTTCTGCCCCCCCCCAAAAAAAACTTGAGGAAATGGATGGTTTCAGAAAATGTACCTGTATGAACTGAGACATAGTGAAGTGAACAGAACCAGAACAATTTATTAAATAAATTTATTAAGAAAAACAACTTTAAAAGACTGAGGAAGGCTGATCAATGAAATGACAAACTATAATTCTATAAGATTAAAGATAAAATGTACTTTCTGACAGAAATATGATAGAATCCATCCAAAATAAGACATGTTTTTGGAATTGGGCAATGAGGAATTTGCTTTGCTTGGCCATGCATGTTTGTTATGAAAGTGTTTTCTTAACCAATTAGATGTGGTTTGGGGGAAAGAGAAAACAAAGGCTTGTTACTTGGGAAAATTAATTTAAAAACCCCTAAGCCCCAAAGTATCTCTAAGAATCAAAGAGGAGAGATCACAAAACAGACTGTGTTGGTTCTCCCAAGGCTATTCTGAACATCACTGAAAAGAAGCACAATTTCAAATAACTCATTAAATAGTGGCCATCAAAATGTCTAGGTGTGGATGACAAATTCTCCAGGACTGGGAGAGTCCAGTGGGCCTCTAGGCTTCCTTCTTAGTCTGGAAGGAGGGGAAAGGTAGATATTACATGTTAATAGCTCACTATGAACTGAATTAGTATTCTTTTTCAGATTCTTCCCTAAAACTCTCTAGGGCATACTAAAAAGTATCCAGAGTATAAATCTCTGGGGCTAAGCAAAACCTCTAGCTATAATTATTACAACTTTGGAAGCATAAACATGATATCGCTCTGAACGTGACTAAATGTCCATCCCAACTGATGGTCAAGCTTCTACACCAGTTAGAGTTAATCTGAGGGACTTGTTAACATCCCTGGGTCCTTTCCACTTAAATCACTATCTAAAACAGTTTTAATTATGTAGCCTACAACACTCTCAAGTACAATCTGAACCACATAAAATGTAATTGGTAAATATTTAACAAAATAAAGTACAATAAAACACAGAGAATACACCATATCTATGTACAGAGTATTGTTATTTGCATTTGATGCCACTGTTTATAGATTTACCTCCCTCACTTGTACTTGAACTGTTTATAAGTTTTGACCCAAACACAAGATTTTCCTTTCATACCTACTGAAAATTATTAATTTTATTAGTTTTACCTCCATCACTCTAGCCTGTTGAATACTTTTTAGGTTCCAACTCTGTTCTCCCATGTGGTAGCTATCTCTCCCAACTACAGGCCATTAGAAAATTTGATAAGTATTTCATCCTATATGCATTCATCCAAGTCGTGGAATAAATACTTAAGCCACAGAACAAAGGACAAATCATTTGGATCCTCCTTCCAGAGGAAGAATGTATTTATTACCACACTTTGGGCTTGTTCCATCAATCACTAATCCATCTAAATGATAGATTGGTGTGATAAATGAGAGAAAACAAAAGTCTCAGCTCTTTTCTATTCTGTTCTTTCAATTCAGAACTTAATAGTTTTTCTTAAGATTACAGAATATAAATATGGAATGGTTAATGTCAAATTAGAATGTTCATACACATCTTCATTTTCAAAGTTTCAATGAGTCCTTCTCTTCCAACTTTTCATTTAGTTATTTATTTTGGTAAACCAGACCTGTGATATTATTTGTTTGGGGAATTTTAAGTGTGGAAACTCACTTGACCCATGTATTTCTACCATTCTTCTATATCTTACTAATTTAGAGAGCTGCCCAGGGCATTAATATGACATATGTGTCAAAGGCAGGATTTAATCGAAGATTTTTCGGGTTCTACACTCAGTCCTTTATTTAATATGCTATACCACTTCTGCAATACTTCTTAGAAGTGATTTAATCTAGTTTTATTTTACAAATGAAGTAGCTGAGACCCATAGAATAAAGTATACTGACTTCTCCAAGGTCATGTAGCATAGCTAGTCAGTAGCCTAGAATCTTGGTTTTAACTCCTCATGTTGAACATTCTGTTCTACTATATCAGAAACATACCTTAACTGACTTAGGAAATGATGGAATGACAAATTTCAAACAAAAATTAGCTCTAAAACATTTGAGTACTTACTACTTTTTAGGGTGTGTGGTATCCATGTGATTTTCTTTCCAGATGCTTTCAGGGTTGGGGAAGCTGACGCCTCAAGGCCACATATAGCTTTCTAAGGTCTTGGATGCCCCCTTTTGACTGAGTCCAAGTTTTATAGAAAAATTTTTATTCAGGAGATTTGATCTATGAGGGTTCAACTTGGGGACCTAGAGGATTACATATGGCTTTGAGGCTCCAGGTTCACCACCCATCAGCCTTACCTTATAGTGATCAAACTACTCATTGGTACCTTTTTCAGAGGGGAAACCAGAGGAGACTCAATTCTATTCTTTTTTTTCATTTTGTTACTTTTAAGCGACCAGAGTTGAGAGGTGGAATGGAGACAAAGGAAGAGGAAACTATAACTCTCAGAAAAGCAAGGATATAGCTTGTATTACATTTAGATTCCATTTAGCTAGGCACACTCAAACTTTCCTTAATTTGGATCATTATGAATTAATGTGATTGAAAATGACATCTTTTGGGAAATTAAAGAAAATAACTACTTTAGTATAAAATCCTTTTCATCCAATCACAATTTTTAAAATTCTAGTTTCACCAACCTCCAATAAAGAACTATTATCTTGCTTTACTGAGGAATGTGGACATGCATCAGAGTTCCTGATTGCTAACTTTACTGGGCAACACAAGCTCTGAAAACAACTACTACTAAGCTGGAAGGATTTCCCATAAAGAAATCCAGTAATGAAGTGTGCATCTGTCACTCTGGAACTAATCCAGCTAAGTTTAGAAAGGCTCATTACCAGAAAGTTGAACAATGGGTGATGGATTTCTTCTTTAAAAGACACTTTTAAAGAGTGTGTCCAAGCAGAGTCAAAATGGTAGAGTAGAAACAGCACCTCTGTAGGTCTCTGGCTTCCACCTTCGCCAATCCATGTAAAAGGTGACTCTGAACAAACTTTGGAGCTACAGAACCCACAAAATGACACAGAGAAGGTAACCTCCCACTGAGGACAGCCCAGCAGCCCAGCAGGGAATGGCCAGCACAGAGCTCTGGGAGCCAAGCCAGACCAGCATGAGCCAGAGGTTTTAGCCCCAGGGTGGTCTGACAAGCAGCCAGCTAGAAGGACTCCAGAAGAGGAACAGCTGTGGCATTTCCAGAATTATCAACACATAGATGCCAAGGACAAAGTGAGAAGTTAGTGCAGTATGGACTTTAGGACCCACTAGTCGGGAGAGAGCTTTGGCTTTTGCCCCAAGGATGAGAAGCCGCTGAGACACCTATGTGCAGCCAGCACCACTGTGCAGCTTCAGCTCCTGGCCTGTGAGCTGTAGGGGGACCAGTGACCAGTCCGGTGTGTGTGTGGGGGGGGGGGGGAGTAATTGCTCTTGCTTTAACCTTCTTGGATCTGGATTGCAGTCTGGGGTGGAGGTCTTGGGGTGTGTGACCAGCTTGCCAGAGCATGTGGAGGCTTCAGAGAGGGCATCTAACTAATACCTCCAGCAGCTGAGAAAAGCCCAGCGTTTGGGAAAGAAGCTCCCCTGGCTGGTGGCAGAGTCCTACCATGGCAAAAAGCCCCAAAATCAAGTAATTGAGTGGCAACATGCCGAGGCAAAGGAAACAAAATAAACAGAAAAATTCAACATTAGACTCCTATTTTGGGGTCAAAGAGGATGGAAGCATGGAATAGGAGGAGGACTGGGAAGTCAGAACTCCTACACCAAAAGCTTCAAATGAAAATACGAGCTGGTTACAGGCCATAGAGGACCTTAAGAAGCAGATAAGAGAAGTGGAGGAAAAATTGGGAAGGAAAATGAGAACAATGCAAGAAAATTATGAAATGAGAGTCAACAGCCTGACTGAGGAAAATAACACCTTAAAAAATAAACTAACTCAAAAGGCAAAAGAGGCTCAAAAAGGCAATGAGAAGAAAAATGTCTTAAAAAGCTGAATTTTCCAGATGGAAAAAGAATCTCAAAAGCTCACTGAGGAGAATCATTCCTTCAGAATTAGATTAGAGGAAATGGAAGCTATTGACTTTATGAGAAATCCAGATGCTGTTAAACAGATTCAAACAAATGAAAGAATAGAAGGCAATGTGAACTATCTCATGGGAAAAAAAAACACTCACCTAGAAAATAGATCCAGGAGAGATATTTTAAAATTATTGGATTACCTGAAAGCCATGATCAAAGAAAGAACCTAGAAATCATCCTCCAAGAAATTTTCAAGGAAAATTGCCCTGATGTTTTAGAAACAGAGGGCAAAATAGAGGTTGAAAGAATCCACCGATCACCTCCTAAGAAAGATCCCAAAAAGAAAACTCCTAGGAATATTATAGCCAGGTTATGGAATTCCCAGATCAAGGAGAAAATATTATAAGCAGCCAGGAAGAAACAATTAAATATTATGGAAACACAATCAGGATAACACAGCATCTGGCAGCTTCAATACTGAGGGATCGAAGAGCCTGGAATATGGTATTCTGGAGGTCAAAGGAGCTGAGATTAAAACCAAGAATCAGCTACCCAGCAAAACTGAGTATCATGTTTCAGGGGGAAATATGGTAATTTCAGTGGAATAGAGGACTTTCAAGTATTCTTGAAGAAAAAACCAGAGTTAAATAGTTAATTTGACATTCAGATATAAGAAGCAAGGGAAGCATGAGAAGGTAAACAGGGAAAAGAAATCATAAGGAACTTAAAGTTGAACTATTTGCATTCCTACATGGAAAAACAATAATTGTAACTGATGAAACTTTTCTCAGTATGAAAATAGTTGAAGGGAATAGAAGACATATGAATACATATGTGAATGTGTATGTGTGTGTATGTATGTGTGTATATATATATAGACAGGTATACATAGAAAGAGGGCATAGGACCAATTTAATAGGAAGGGATGATAATTTAAAAAGGTGAAATTAAGAGGTGAAAGGAATATAATGAGAGGAGATGGGGAGAGACAAAATGGGGTAAACTATTTCATATAAAAGAGGCAAGGGAAAATGGTTGCAATGGAGGGGAGGAACAGGAAGGCAAAAGAGAATGGGTCAACCTTTTTGGTATTGAATTTGGCCCAGGGAGGGAATGAGATACACACTAAATAGGATATCTCACCCTACAGGAGAGTGGGGGGGGGGGGAGGAGATGAGAGAGGGGATGATGGAAGTGAGGGCAGGCTTGAAGGGAGGGAAGTTGAAAGCACTCACTTTTTTTTTTTTTTGCCTTTTGGAGGGCAATTGGGGTTAAGTAACTTGCCCAAGGTCACATGGCTATGTTTTTGTTTTTTGTGTGTGCATTAAGTGTCTGAGGCTGGATCTGAACTCAGGACCTTCTGACTCCAGGGCCGACACCCTACTCACTGCACCACCTAGCCGCCCCAAAAGCAACCACTTTTGAATAGAGACAGGACCAAAGCAGAGAAAAGAACAAGTGGGAGATGCAATAGGAGGGAGGGAAATATAATCATTCTTATATAATATATCTACTATGGTAATGTTTTGCATTAGCTACACATGTACAACCTATATTGAATTGCTTATCTTCCCAGTGAGGGTGGGTGACAAGGGAGGAAGGGAATGAATTTGGAATTCAAAGTTTTAAAATCAAATGTTTAAATTTATTATTATTATTATCAATACTATTTTACATGTAATTGGGAAATAAGATGTACAGGCACTGGCTCATAGAAATCCACCATGCTCTATTGGAAAAGTCGAAGAGGGTGTGGGGGAAGATATGGGAGAGAGCAGATTGGAGGAGGGGATATCCAGTGGGATCGCTGTTTTGAGGACATGGGTAGGGGAAAAGTGGGGAGAAAATTTTTAACTCAATATCTGGCGGAAATGAATGATGTAAACCAGAAGTTAATAAAGCATTAGAAAAAAAAGAGGGTATCCCAAGCCTTAGAGGGGTTGCAATATGCTTCAGTGGAAGAAGAATTCACATCAACCATGTCATGGATCCTTAAATTAGCCATTTATCAGTGTGGTCTAGTGGAAAGTGATCTAGATTGGAAGTCAAAAGACTCTCTCTAGGGGCTCCCAAGTTATTAGGGTACGTATTTGTCACACCCCATGCTCACACTACATGTATGCAAACTCCCTTCTCCTCTATCTTCTTCTTCAACCCCTAGTCCCTCCAACAATTCATATAGATTACTAGAGTAAACATCTGGGCAAACATTACAGCCATACAACTGTCTATTAGCAGGTTTCTCAGACTTAACACTCTGACTCTATCAGCTAAAAGGGATCTTCCCTTCCTCAAATTGTAATAAGGTACTTGTCTGGACCTTTTCTTTGTCTAAACCAATCTCCTTTGTATGTTTACCTGTTGTATGTATGTATACAACCTCTCCTTATGTTTTAAGGTTCCTGGTATCTAGCTCTGGATTATTTTTGCATTTCCAGTGTCTACTACTAAATAAATGTTTATTGAGTTGAACTGCCTTTTTTGGAAAGTATTTCATAACCTTATAGAAATCTAGAAACACATGTGACCCTTTAATTGGGAAGGTGAGAAAATTGAAGCCAATAATTTCACAGGGTATGAGGAAACCCCAGTTTTGAAAATCCCATTTCCTAATGCTTGTTTCAACTTATTGGTAACTTGCATGTAGACACCAAGTCTCATCATTCCTACTCCATGTTCTTTTTTCCCATTTGCAAATCTGCCCTAAGAACTAGCCTAGTTGTACACAATCTGTCAGGTCCCTCTCCTCATTGTTCCTCAAATTCTGTCATCCCTTAAACAGTTATCTGAAGCACAAAGAGGTTAAATGACTCACCCACTGTCACCTAGCTAGTGCTGCTCAGAGTAAGGCTTCAACAAAGTTCTTATTGACAATGAGATCAGCCCACTATACTACTTCTAATTATTAGCAACATTGTTATAGGATTCAAAATAAAGATGATCATTCACAAATCCATGGTACTTTTAAATGAAAAATATATACTTTTAAAGATATATTTTATTTTCCTAAATTTCTGATTTAATTTAAATGGGTCAGTTTAAAAAAATATTTTTTTCTTGTAAGGTAACTCAAGTACTTTGATTGTTTCTATGTGGGATTCTATTAGTGAGGTATATAATTAGTCCAAAGAAGAAGCAAACCCTTTATTGTGAGAAAGATCTTTTTTGTTTGTTTCTTTGTTTTAATACCAAGAAGCAGCAGCATAGAAACATACCTAAATACTATCTGAGGAAAAATAACCCTTATAAGTCTTACATTTCCCCTTGGTCCATGGTGCTGACTGTACCAATCTCTTTAATAACACCACTGAAATCAAAGGCTCAGTCACTATCTCTCCCCCTTTCATCAATATATCTATTTTTCTTTGGACTAGACATTTGAATTCATTAGTGTAGAGAAATCCCACAAAGGAAACTCTCTCTATCAATGCTGAGCAGCTTATAATGTTAGAGGCTTGCCTAGGGCACTGAGATGTTAAGTGACCTGGTGGGTCACTTAGATAATATGTGTCAGAGACAGGACTCAAGTGCATTTATTCCTCAATCCAAAGCCAAGACTCTACCTAATCTGCCTCTACCACATCAATTTGAGAAAGAAAAATAAAACCAAAAAATTTCCCTTGTATGCCAGATTAAGGTAACAACAACCATAGTGGTAAAAGGAGTAGCAGAAGCAGCAGCAGCAGTAGTACTATTGATCATAACAGCAATAAGAACAGCTAATATTTATAAAGCACTTTACAAATATTTATCTCATCTGATTCTGACATGAACCTTGAGAGTTATTATATCCATTTTACAGATCAGGGAACTGTAGTAAACAGAGGTTAAGTGACTTCCCAGGGTCACACAGACAGTAAGTATCAGAGACAGGCTTTAAAATCAGGTCTTCCTGACTTCAGACCCAATGCTTCATCCACTGCATGTGAAATATTATGGAATAAGTACTGAATCTGGAGTCAGAAATCTGCCTTCAAAGTTTGGTTTTACTAGTCACATCATCTCTTTTGTCCTCCATTTACTCATCTGTGATTTGAAATGGACTGCACTAGATCTCTATAGATTTTGGAGGTTCTTTCCAGCTCTAATTCTAAAACCCCATGATCATTCAGGAATACAGTAGGACTGAATATCTTGAAATGCCTAAACCCATCAAGCAAATACTCATATTTTAACATTACATCAATGTTATACCATGAGAGCCACTGAATGCAACAGAACTTAATAGAACAAAAGTTTTATCAAAATAACTGTCAAATAGATATATAATAATCTCCCTTATATAAAAACAAAAAGCCGGTGCAGTGACTAGAGCACCAGCCCTGGATCCAGGAGGACCTGAGCTCAAATCCAGCCTCAGACATTTGACACACTTATTAGCTGTGTGACCTTGGGCAAGTCCTTTAATCCCAATTGCTCTGCCTTCCTCCCTCCAAAAAAAAAAGACAAGAAAAAAAAACAGAAAACATATATTTCCCAATAATCAACTATTTATCAAAATATTCACCTGCATTCAGTTAAACATAGAAGGCATGATTAAATTTTATAGAGCAATCATCATGTAAGTTTCATACTTGCATGTCTTACTTTTTCCTCCATTTATTAGTAGGAAAATCTGTAGAAACCGAACCTAAACTTCCATTCTCAAGAATACTTCACTTTTTTCTCATTCACTTCACAACATGAAACTTCTTGCCAGAGTCCTGTACAATTTCAGTGGAGTAAAAAGAAATTAGACATTTTCTCTATTCCTTACATTTTTGTCTCTACTCCATCTAAGAGTCAATATCATCCTGTAAGTTCTTCTCAAAAGCTTTCACTTTTGAATTCTAATTCAAACCTTTTCAAAAGTTGAATTTTCTCCGTCTTTTATAAGATAATAAAATCTTTCATTTGTATGATTGTTTCATGACTTCTAAAACATTTTCAGATCTATTTCTTTATTTGCACTTGAATCTCATACCAGCCTTATGAAAAAAGCAAAACTAACATTATCCCTATTTTACATGTTAGAAAATTGAGGTCCAGTGATGGTAAGCAGCTTGCATAAGTCACAAATATCTTTAAGATCAAAGTTGTTATGAAATATAACTCTAGGGGCAGCTAGGTGGCACAATGAATAGAGCACTGGCCATGAAGTCAGGAGGACCTGAGTTCAAATCCAGCCTCAGACACTTAACACACACACACACACACACACACACACACACACACACACACAAAGCTAACCATATGACCTTGGGCAAGTCACTTAACCCCAACTGCCCTCCAAAAAGAAAAAAAAGAAAAAGAACTATAACTCTAACTTACAGTACTTGTTATACATCATACTGTCTTGATCCTCTGAATGTTTGATTTATTGAAAAGAAAATACACCTTTATATTCAAATGTAGCTCAACAATATATTCTTTCTCTTATTTCTTCTATACTACTTCTCTACATTCAGAGGAAAAAAAGGGAAAGATGTGTAATCATATGTAATCTTTATATATACAAAGTGATGTTAAGAAATTGGGTAGGTGGCAAGCAATTCTCTCTTTTTATTGGGCATAGCAAAAGAAATAGGATTTAAACAGAATGAATTAAGATGAAATTATTCAACTGAGCATATCATGACTCTAAAAGTATAGAAAATGTTGCAAACAACCAAAACAAAAAAACAAAACCCCTCTTTTCCCTTTTATGCCAGGTTAAAGGAACAACAAGTGTAGTAGTAGGAATAACAGTAGCAGCAGCAGCAGCAGCAGGGCAGTACCATTGATCATAACAGCAACAATAAGCATAGCTGGAATTCCTAAAATACTTTACAAATTTTTATCTCATTTGATCTAAAGATGTCTAAAGGTAAGTACAAGCTTTACACACCTGCCTCTTTGGAGATATCAACTCTCCCCACCCGCTTACTATCCATTTCCCTCCATAGCTTCCTAATATTGTGGGTCCCCCACTGCCACTTGGGCCTCCTCAACCCAGGGTCTCAAGGCCTACTGAGTTTCTACCTCCCACCTGGTGCATGATGGTCATGATGTCCACACAGCCACACCTAGGGTGAAGTGAGAGCAACAAACCCCTGACTGGGACTCTTTGCAGGTTGTGCAATTCTCCCCTCCCTCTCCTTGGGGGCAGACCCTGGACTTCTGTGATCTACACTTCGATAGAGGGGAGTGAATTTGAGGAGATGCATACACATGGAGCATGAGCTGCCTGCTGGCCAAGGAATGGTTGCCTTTTTATCCTATAGTTCTGATAATCCCATCACCTTTAAGAGGACTCAGACTCAGGTGCTTTTGTTTATGTCCCCAAAGGACTCTATGAGCCTTCAAGTCAGTTGGATTACATTTGGGAAGTTTCCTAAAATACCAAGAAGGAAAGAAAATACATGCTTGCTCTCTATGCTTCTGGGCCTAGACTGTCGTGTTTTTGACCCTTCTCTATACTGTTACTCAGAAGTGATAAGAATTAGTGAGAACTGGGGCAGCTAGGTGGCGCAGTGAGTAAGAGTGCAGGCCTCGAAGTTGAGATGACCCGGGATCGGATCCGGCCTCAGAAAATGAGCACCCACACATAAATAAGGACAGGCCATGTAACCTTGAGCAAGTTACTTAACCCCAATTGCTTAAAAAAAAAAAAAAAAGAATTAGTGAAAATGGAAGAGGTATTATGAAAATTAAGTTAAGAAGCCTGGCACCAACAGGATTCTGGTCTTGATGAATCAGATCAATTAGGTGGCTTTAGCTGAATCACCATGGGGGAAGGGAAGAGTCAGGGTTACTTGGATCTAAATCATGGATGGATTTAAAAGTTTATCCTGGCTCATATGGAAAAACTCAGAGCCCTTTCAGGATGGGATTTGGTTCTGGAACAAAAAAAAAAAAGTAAAGAAAAAAGCCCTTGCCTTCACTGAGGCTGAACACGTTCTGCTCACTAACAGTGGATCTGCCATCATCCACTTCCATTCCACCTGAACTTAGGTTTCATAGTTAACAAATTCCCACCTCAGCTTTCTCTCTCACTTTTAACAGCAGTCACATCTCTTAGGTTCTTTATGATTTCTAGTACTCAAAGACTTGTGGACTTAAACTCATTGTTCCTCCTTATCACCTGTCAGCTTCCTGTGCTGATACTACTTACCAGCCTGATGGCTATTTACTGGCCCCTTCTCAGGTACCCTATATAATCATATTTTCTCTGCCAATAATCACCAAGGCTTCATTGACCAAAATCCACTCTAGGATAAGCACTGTTAGGCATGCATCTGAGTTATGAGACCCATTGTGATGACACTTTTCCATTCATTTTCACCTAAAATAAATAATTTTCTAAGAATTTTTGGAATTTAGAATGTAACATCCTATAAAATTATTTTGAAAATGTTGAATGTTCCTAGTATGGTCCACAAAAACCTTATTTGACACATAATAAGTTATATAGATGACAATGTTTCTATTGAAAATTAATTTTATAGTGCTTAGAAAGCATCATGATGTTACTGTGGACTCCAGTATTCTTTAAAAAAATAGTTTATCTATGTATGTATGAATGGCTCCAAGCTTCCAGAGCAATGAGTACACCTGGTACAATCTTTAAGTTAACCATAATTACCAGAAATGGCAAACTATGTTATTTCTGCTGCATCACAACTGGAAGTGATTATACTGGGTATTTTAGTACTATACTGGAGGTGAAACAGTGACCATTTCTGGATATGTACAAGCTTTACTTTCAATAATGTTGATAATGTAAAACAAATCATTCCCATATTAGGAGTTATTGCCCTACAACACTCAATACTGGATTGAAGTTACACATTAAAAGATAGGCTTTAAATGTTTGCACAAATGTTTCTAGTTACATGGAAAAAATTTTTCTTGGAGGTGAAAACCAAAAATTAAAATGACTTACTAATAACTGATACCAATTAATACATACAAGGCATAAAGACATATAAGGTCCCTAAACAAAGATAAAAACAAGCTAAATAAACATTCAGTCATGGGTGGGGATGGGAGGAACAAGCCAAATACAATGCAGAGGTGGGAGGAAAAGAGTAAAAAAAAACCCTCACTTATAATAAACTGAAACGATTAATTTCTTGTGAGATTTTCTTTTCAAGTGGTAGAAAGAAACTTTTTCAATTAAAATAATGGAAGTGGTTTTCCCCCCTTTATGCCTGTTTTTTTTTTCTTTTTTTCAAAGAATGGATAGGCAATACCTCTCAAACAGTTTAGGTTCAGTCCCTCTAAAAGCCAAATCGAGACTCTTTCAAGGCTTGTTCTAAGACTTTGAATCTCTAATGAACACAAAGAATAGGTTAGCTCCATTGAATGCTTGTCTCTGGTTGTATTTAGATATTGACAGAACAAGCTGCACATCATAGATAACTGTGAGTGTAAGTGACTATAAAACCTTAATTCAATAAAAGAGAGTTTCAGAGTGATACAATAGGAGAGCCAGATGGGACCTTAGAGGTTATGTAATGCAACCCCTTCATTTTAAAGATGAGGAATCTAAAATCCAGAGGAGATAAGTGACTTGAGTGAATGCTGATATTTAAAAATTATGATAATGACCCGATTTAATGTATTTTTTTACATTGAAATATAAAGTCCAGTCTGAAAATTCCTCATGAAATGTATTTGATTACTCAACTGATTAGCTTAATTTCTGTCCCTCTCCTTTAAAACTAATTTTTCCAAGATATTAATTAAGTTTGTCTGTGTTTTGTTTTGTTTTTGTTTTATATTTACAACTCCTTTTGTCTTATAGAAAATATCCAATTAAAGAAATTTAAATTAAAGAATGTCATTACTAACAGTTTGTCATTCAACCTCTAGACATCTGAGTGTATATGCTAGGTCATATTTACATCTGTAAACATTCTTCATGGGTCACTATATCTCTAAAATTTGAAACAATCATTCCTCTGAATTTGGCCTTTTGTTTTAGCCCTTTGCTTTCTAGCACTCAGGCAAGTTTATCTCACACAAGTTCTGCATTTTAAACATACTGGATTTCTAATCAGCATTCATGAAATCACATGATTGTGACATTAAAGATCTGAAAAATATCGCTTCAAAGAACATTTCACCCCTAAAATTTTAATAGACTTTAGTTTTGTCATAAATGGAAGAAAAAGGGGCCCCAAGGTCTGTTGTCTCAGGGGTAGCAGTAGCAGTTAATCCGCAAAAGAACATTTTGTGGGTCCCAGGATAGACATCTTTAATGTTATTAGTGTACAAACAGCTATTTTGGCAAAAGACATGATATAAAGTGAAGATTCTGTGAACCAAAACAATCTCATCGATTTTAGAGCAATTCAAAACAAAGAAACATCAGTTTTCTAAATAGCACAAGAGGCAAAGGAAAGGGAAACCAATGAAATAATGGAGAGTGAGGAAGAGTGCAAGATTATAACATTATCAGGCACCTCACTCTCTCTTTGCACACACCCACCCACCCACAGCTTTTTCTCTGAGTTTGGAAAGCCGAAATAATTGTTAAAAATCCTAATTTGGAAATTGGATACTGCTCATTTGTGACCATAGTGTTCCTAGAGTTTGTGGAATGGGGATCCAATAGATCATCACAAAATGAGGCAGAAAGACCCTACATTTAAAAAGGTGGGGGTAAGAGCCTTTCCAAAGTAGCTGACTTTTTGGCAAACAGCAGAAGTGTCGAAGCTACATTATCAACACATCATTTACCAAAACATCATTGAGTTTGACACAAGACAAATCATTTCCTGAGCTCTCCTCAATTAGACAAAATGCTTTCTGAGCCACAAACCCTTGAAAGGGAAGCATCAAATCAGAATTTGGAAAGAGAATAGTCAGGGCTCACCATTGTTCCTTCCCTTCTACTTCGGGCAACTTCCCGCTGCAGGCGAGCCACAGCCAACTTCTCCCTGGGAGGAAGAAAAGACCATGAATGGTTGTTCATTTTTTTCAGGGCAGACAAAATGAAACACTTACATGGCACTGTTACATTTGTTTAAGATCTCCAGGGTTACTCCCTCCTTGGCAAAGCTCTCCTCCTTGACCATGTTTGTTTTATAAAAATGTTGAGGGGCTATATAGAACGGCGTTGTTTTCATTTGACTATCATGAAATGTAAAATCACCTCCCTCTCCTAATAAGAAGGCTACAAAGCAGTATTAAATATATCACATGTGATTCTTACTTTATATTGGTGTAGGAATATTACTCATGAATTGTTTATCTTTGCTTGTGTTTCAATTTTCCTTTGTTCAGCAAATTTTGCTGATACCTTAAAAAAAATTTAGATTTCTCCAGTTATTCCCCTTCTTCTATTCCATCAACAAATAAGAGAATACACATTCCGTTCCATTCATAAAAATGTGATGTGTTACATTCCAGGATGTATAAATATGAAAATATAGATTTGCAAAAGAGTGTATTTGTAATACAATAGGTTATATGATTGAACTTCTTTGAGTTTATTTAAAGTACTCAAATTATAAAATTTATTTTTGTATTCAATATTTTAGAAACACATTCAGTGCATTAAGTGACATCCTCCTGTATTTTCAGAATATGCCCATTACAACCAATATTCTAATTATATTTAGGAAAAAGTAGCCTAGCATAGAGGAAAGAGTCTTGGACTAGGAATTAGCCTTTGATTATTCCAGGTCTAATACTGGCTTTCTCAATAGCTAATTGTATGTATGCCCTTAAGCAAATTACAGTCTATTGCCTCTCTGGGTCTTAGTTGGTTCAGCTCTAAATGAATTGAAAATAATTTCATTCATTTTATTTATATTAATACTGTGATGATAATACTGAATACTATAGGGAAGCTTTAGATTTATTAAAGCTGTCCTGGTTGGAAGATGTCAATTATTTTGAAGTATCTATAAAGTGTGAACATTATGAACTCATCGCTTTTGTGAAACATCAGAAAGGTAAAAGAGAAGTAGGAATTGGAAAATTACAATGTAGTATATAAGGTATAGTCCTAGAATCAGGAAGAGCTGAGTTCAAATCCCATCTCAGCCACATAGAAGCTGTGCAACTATGTTTTTTTTAACTTCTTTGAATTTTACTTTCTTCATTCATAAAATGGCTATGATAATCCCCATAGTTCCTACTTCATAGAAATATTATAAGGCTAAACAGAGAAAATGAATGGATTGTTCTATACTGACGTAATATGAACAGAGACAGTCTAAAACTATAATTATGAATGTAGTGTGTGAATATAGAATTCCTAAAAAGGCATGCATTCCTGGAAAAGATGCCCTTGTTTCCTAAAGTTAAGACACACACACACACACACACACACACACACTCACACAACTGGTGAATTGTTCAATTGTTCAGGAACTATACAATTCTGACAGATTTTGAAGTTAATGAGCACAAATTAGTAGTCTCAAGCAGAAATTTATTGAAAAATAAACATTTTATAAAATGGATTTAAACTATAATCTTTTTTTTTTTTTGCTATTTTTTGGGGGAGGGCAGTTGGGGTTAAGTGACTTGCCCAAAGTCACATAGCTAGTAAGTGTGTCGTGTCTGAGGCCAGATTTGAACTCAGGTCTTCCTGACTCCAGGGCTTGTGCTCTATTCATTGCTCCACCTAGCCGCCCCTTAAACTATAATTTCTAAGAAAACAGGGACACTAATTGAATCTTGCCTATATCCAACATTTTGTTTTCTCTAAATGCTTTTCCTGGAACTCTTTCCATGTCTCTGTCTCTGTCTTTCCCTGTCTCTCTGTGTATGTATCACTCAATGTCTGTGTCTGCCTGCCTGTCTGACTCTTTCTGTATTTATATGTTCTGGTGGTATTTTGAGGGATCTCTTCTTCTATACTAAAATCCTGACATTTTTGGTTTAACATGGAGGAATGGACTGAAGCTGATAAGTACAAAAAAGCACCTGCTGTCATGTGTTCAGGTTTTGCATCTTTATATCCCCTACATCAGTGAAACCACTTTTTTTTATGATACTTTTATATGTGAGTCATATCATCTCTTTTCATTTGGATTCACTAATGTTCTTCTATTTTTAAGAGCTATGTATAGTTTACTAACTATACCTTTTTCATGCACATCCAAAGTTCTTCAACATTGTTTGGTGAAAAAGTAAGATAGTTGACTTTTGTGCTACCAAAGGTAAATGACACAAAAATGTCTAATCCCATTATAAGACCTTATTTCACATACTGGAAAGCTTTTTAAGAATGTTTTAGTAGAAACTGGAATGATATACTATAGTGGGGGCAGTGACTTTTAATTCTAAAACAAAGGCTTAAGGATGTTTCAGGAGAGAGGTACAAGAGTTATTTATTTTTCTTTATAGTAGTAGAAAAGTTAAAAAAAAACTTTCACATGGTAGAACAAAAGTGTTCATGACAAGATCAACCTCTTGTCAATGGAAATATGGAAATTTCTCTTTTCTCCCCACAGAAGACCCTTTACATCGAGTTGATCTCTCAAAATACTACCATTATACCCGAATGAAGAGTTATACAAAGCTTCGTCAAATCATTCAAGATGGAGAAATCCCTTTTTAAGCTTTACTTAAAAATAAAAACCTTTCTTCCTATGATTCATGAATTTTCAAGCACCAGTTACTTGCCTAAAAACAAGGACCATATTTTTTGTCCACGTTTTCTTGTGGCGTGTGTAAGCCAAGGAGGTTGGCAACATATAAAATCTCCCAAATGCCAATATCAGAAAGATCTGTGCATGGGAAGAAAAAAAAAACATCCTCCAATGAAAAAACAGCTTTTGGATTGGAATACACTCAGTTCATGATGTGTGGAGACCTCAAAGTTAAGGGCACTACGTAGCCATCTGTTGCATGAGTGTCGAAAGCCAGGCCTGTCTGGAGACAAATCAATTTTATGTTACCACTTTAAATGAGCCCTGCCAGCTCATCCACCCATCCTCTGAATGAAACCACTGTGTACTCAAGTCTTACACCAGGCAGATGGTTACCCTCAGTTAAGACACCCCTGATGGAAGAACAGAAATGTCACTCTGTTTAAGTGTGACAAATAAGGTTTTCTACTATCAATCTCCATTTGTGAAGAATTGTTTCTACACATTTTAAATCTGATTACCCCAAAATACAGAAGATGAACAATTCCTATGTAAAAAGTTGGCATATGTATGCAGGTGGGCCTCACTTTAAGTAAACTGAATATAGTGAACTCTCATTTCACTGTAATTGAAGCAACTTGAAACTACTAATTGCTACCATATATTTTATGACTGATTTATATATTTCTCCATTATTATAAAATAATATAATGATATAATATAAAATAATTCTCCAAGAGACAAATGATAACTAAACAACTTGATATAAAAAGAAAATAATCACAGATCATTACTCAATTGCTTGGCATTCAAAGTCCTCTAAAATGAGAATTCTTAACCTGGGATCTATGAATGTTTTGAAGCAGTTTAAAAATATATTTAGAAAAATGTATTTTAATATAATTGATTACCTTTATATTGTTAAGTCTTTTATGTATTTAAAATAATTTTGTATTCTAAGAAGGGATCCATAAGCTTTAGCAAACTTCCAAAAGGAGACCATAACATGAAAAAGGTTAAGAATATTTTTTCTATAATCTTCCAGCAGTCTACCTTTCCATCTTCATCTGCTGTTACTGGACTCTGATCCCTTTCTACTCAGAGCAAAGAACACTGTTTTGCTTCCTGAACACTGTGCTATGCTTTTGCAACTCTGTCCTTTTGTGCCCTATACCTGGAAAACTGTCCTCTGTCTTTACCCCTTGAATTTCTGCTCATCCTTTATATATCAACTCAGATGTTGCTTCCTTGATGGCACCTTCCCTGACTGCTTTTCCTCTCCAGTACACAATTACATTCCCTGAAAAAAAAAATAGCACTTTTTGAGGTCCCTATCGATAACAGTGATCAAACAAGAGGGGGTATTACAGATATCTCTTTTTATCTCCACCTACTGTACTGTAAGTTTTATGAGGCCAAGGACCATGTCACAGATTGAACTTTCTATCCCCTTCAATTACTAGGAGATGACTCTGCATATATTAGGACATATAATAATTATCTGTTGAATGAATAAACAAATTGATAATATTTTTAAATATTCAGTCAATGGCTTTCATCTTATAGAAACCTAGATTTTTACATATGAAAGGAAATAAAGAGCTCCTCTAGATCAACTTTTTATGAACTTTGACAAAAATAACTATATTAACCAGGATTACCCTGAGGCCACAGCAAGGGTTAAAGAACTTTCTAAACCAATGAAAGATTAAATTGTGCTTGAGTAGTTTAATTTTATGAATGGATGTTATATGTATTTTATGTGTGGTGATATTAATACAATCATACTTAAATAGGCAGAGTATTCAATTATTCTGGACAAATAGGAGTTTAATATATAGAAAAGCCTGTAATTATAAAAATATATGATACAAGGATAAATTTTAGCAAAGGATTTATCTTAGAATGTCTTCAACAGTAAATACTGGTAGTTAAATTTTTATCCAATTTTAGGGGAGATGTAAAGTTCATCAAAGACATTAAGTTATGATCCTTCACATACTTTCAAGCCACTATTTACCACATAAAGTGCAGTGCATGTGTTTATATGTGTGTGTTAAAGACCAGAAACATTTCCTCAGGCTCTCTTCTAGATATTATAGGCATGCTATTCTACTACCTTATAAAATACAGAGCTATGAAGAGGGATTTGAAAGAGCACCTAACAGCCTTTCCCATCAGCAACTCCTAGGACCTTCTAAAAACAGATGGACATTTGGAAGTTAAACAGAATACTTGTTCAAAATAAAGAAAGAAAGATGTTTAATGGAAGTTTGAAAGCAAATGCACTCTAAGGGAAGGTCAGCATACAGATAAAAGATCTGAGTCAGTATACAGATGAAAATCTATCAAAATATATCCTCTATTGGGGTGGCTAGGTGGTGCAGTGAATAGAGCACCAGCCTTGGAGTCAGGAGGACCAACACTCAAATCCGGCCCCAAACATGCAACACCCACTAGCTGTGTGACCTTGGGCAAGTCACCAACCCCAATTGTCCTGCCCTCTCCCTCCCCCCCCAAAAAAAACAACAACAAAACAAACAAATAAAAAGAAAGGCCACATAAAAAAGGTGAGTAGCACTTTTCAAATGCATTTACTGAGATGTCTTCAGAGGAACAAGAATAACAAAACTTCCCTTCCATAAATCAAAGAAGAGCTGAATTAAAATTCCACCTGAGATATTACCTGTGTAACAGTGAGAGAGTCACCTTAACTGCTCTGCCTGTTTCTGCATTAATCAAATGAGTGAGTGGGGCTCAATGGTCTTTACCATCCTTCTGGCTCTCATTTTATGACTGTGTGTCTCTTTTTTCTTTTTTTTTAACTAAATGCTTTATTCATTTCTAGTTTACATTATTCATTTCTGCAGAATTTTGAGTTATAAATTTGTCCCTACCCACCACCCCAAAAGAACAATCCCACTGGATATCCTCTCCATCAATCTGCTCTCTACCTTTTCTTATCCCATACCCCCTCCAACTTTCCAGTAGGGCACAGTGGGTCTCTATGCCCCAGTGCCTATATATCTTATTTCTTCAGTTACATGTAAATAATATTGATAACATATTTTTTTATATTTTTAAACATTTATTTTATATTTTTATATTTTTAAACATTTAAATTTATATATTTTTATATTTTTAAACATTTAATTTTAAAACTTTGAATTCCAGATTCATTCCCTTCCTCCCTTGTCACCCACCTTTACTGTAAAGATAAGCAATTCAATATAGGTTGTACATGTCTAGCTATGCACAAGATTTCCATAGTAGATATATTGTAAAAGACTGACCATATTTCCCTCCCTCCTATCCCACCTCCCACTTCTATTCTCTACCTTGATCCTGTCCCTTTTCAAAAGTGGGTGCTTCCAACTCCGCCCCCACCAGCTTGCCTTCTCTTCCATTATTCCCCTTCTCATTCCTTTTCCCCACTCTCCTGTAGTGTGATATCCTATTTAGTGCATATGTCATTCCTTCCCAAAGCCAAATTCAATGAGAATAAGCTTGAGCCATTCCCTTTTGCCTTCCTGTTCTTTCCCTCCAATGTAACCATTTTCCCTTGCCTCTTCTATATGAGATAGTTTACCCCATTCTGTCTCTTCCCATCTCTTCTCATTATATTCCTCTCTCACCTCTTAATTTCACCTTTTAAGTATCATCCCTTCCCATTAAATTGGTCCTATGCCCTCTATCTATGTATTCCTGTAAACACATATACACACATTCACATATGTATTCATATGCCTATATACCCTCCTATATATACATATATATGTATCTGTATGTATGTATACACACATATTTCTATTCCCTTCAATTATTCTCATACTGAGAAAAGTTTTATAAGTAATAATTCTTATTTTTCCATGTAGGAATATAAATAGTTCAACTTTGATCAGTTCTTTATGATTTCTTTTCCCTGTTTACCTTCTCATGCTTCTCTTGCTTCTTGTATCTGAATGTCATATTTTCTATTCAACTCTGTTTTTTTTCCTGAAGAATGCTTGAAAGTCCTCTTTTCCACTGAATGACCATATTTTCCCCTGAAACATGATACTCAGTTTTGCTGGGTAAATGATTCTTGGTTTTAATCTCAGCTCCTTTGATCTCTGGAGTATCATATTCTAAGCCCTTTGATCCCTCACTGTAGAAGCTGCCAGATCCTGTGTTATACTGATTGTGTTTCCACAATATCCAAATTGTTTCTTCCTGGCTGCTTGTAATATTTTCTCCTTGATCTGGGAATTCCATAACCTGGCTATAATATTCCTAGGAGTTTTCTTTTTGGGATCTTTTTCAGTAGGTGTTTGGTGGGTTCAACCTCTATTTTGCCCTCTCATTCTAAAACATCAGGGCAATTTTCCTTGAGAATTTCTTGAAGGATGATTTCTAGGTTCTTTTTTTTAATCATGGCTTTTAGGTAGTCTAATTTTTAAATTATCTCTCCTGGGCTATTTTCTAGGTCAGTGGTTTTCCCAATGAGATATTTCATATTGCCTTTTATTTTTTCATTTTTTTGGATCTGTTTAATACTATCTTGATTTCTCATAAAGTCACTAGCTTCAATTTGCTCCAATCTAATGTGGAAGGAATGATTCTCTTCACTGAGCTTTTGAGATTCTTTTTCCACCTGGCAAATTTGACTTTTTAAGGCATTCTTCTCCTCGTTGCCTTTTTGATCTTTTGCCATTTGAGTTAGTCATTTTTTAAGCTGTTCTTTTCTTCAGTCAGGTTGTTGACTCTCATTTAATAATTTTTTTGCATTGTTCTCATTTCTTTTCCCAATTTTTCCTACACTTCTCTTATTTGTTTTTCAAAATCTTTTTAAAGCTCCTCTATGGCCTGTAATCAGCTTGTACTTTTCTTGGAAGCTTTTGGTGCAGGAGTTCTGACTTCACTGTCTTCTTCCTGTTCCATGCTTTGATCTTTATTGTCCCCAAAATAGGAGTGTAAATTTGGATTGCTCTGCTTGGTTTTCTTCCTTTGCCTAGGCATGTTGCCACTCAATTACTTGACTTTTGAGCTTTTTGCCACAGTAGGACTCTGCTACCACACAGGGGAGCTTCTTACCAAACACTAGGGTTTTCTCAGCTGCTAGAGGTATTAGTTGGGTGCTCTCTCTGTAGCCTCCACATACTCTGGCAACTTGGTTGCATACCCCAGGACCTCCACCATAGACAGCAATCCAGATCCAAGCAGGTTAAAGCAAGAGCAATTACCCCTCAGACTCATTGGTTGTTCCCTCTACAGTCTGCAGGCCAGGAGCTGAATCTGCAAGGTGGTGGCAGCAGAATGGCCTCAGTGCCTCAGTCACTTGTCGCCCCGGGGGCAAACGCAGACCAACTTCCCCCACTACTAGATCCCATAGTCCACACTGAACAGACCTCTCACTTTGTCCTTAGCATGTATGGGTTGATAATTCTGGAAACTACCACAGCTGCTGGTGACCTGATTTCCCCATAACTGGTCAGGCCAGCCCTGAGGGTAAAACGTATGTCTCCAGCAGGGCTTGGCTTAGCTCCCAGAGCACTGTGATGTCCACTTCCTGCCTGCCTGCTGGGCTGTCCTCAGCCAGAGGTTAGCTTCTCTGTGTCATTTTCTGCGTTCAGTAGCTCCAAAGTTTGTTCTGAGTCACCTTTTATATGAATGGAAGGAGGTGGGAGCTGGAGCCCCATGGAAGTCCTGTTTCTCCTCTGTCATCTTAACTCCGCCCCTGTTTCGGGTTTTTTTTTTTTATTTGCTCATCTTCCTAGTCAGATAATTGACTTTTTAAATCTTTATCAGGGGGTGGCTAGGTGGCACAGTGAATAGAGCACTGGCCCTGGAGTCAGGAGGACCTGAGTTCAAATCTGACCTCAGACACTTAACACAAAAACTAGCTATGTGACCTTGGGCAAGTCACTTAACCCCAAATGCCCTCCAAAAAAAAAAAAAGGTAAAAAAAATCTTTATTGAGGTAGTACTCTGCTTCCTGTGGATGTGGGTGTGGGTGTGGATATACTGTCTCAGACTTCAGGGGGTTTGTATCAGGCAGCTCAATCTCCCACCATCTGTAAACCTAGAGTTCTAAAAGCTGCTGCTGCTGCTGTCACTGCCACTGCCACCTCCACCACCCCAGGGTTGGGGCTAGACTCCAATAAGACTATACACCTCTTTCACCCAGGTCCCACAGAGTTTTCTTATTGACTTTCTATGCTTTCTTTGGTGTTTGTGGGTTGAGAAGTCTGCAACGTACCACAGATGCCAGTGATTCAAACCCCTGTGGCCTGCTCTGTCCCTGTCTGTGCTGGTGCAACCCATGACAGACTCTGCTATGCCCCCATAGCACATATAGTGTGATATACCCTTCCTGTCCACCTTCCAAGTTGTCTTGTTCTGGCAATATTTTTCTCTCTGTCATTTTGTGGGTTCTGTAGCTCTAGAATTTGTTTAGAGTAAGTTTTTACAGGTATTTGGAGGGGTTTCAGAAAGTCCCTGCTTTTACTCTGCCATCTTGGCTCTGCCCCTCAGACTGACTTCTATATCATCCCCCTTTGCCTATATTTCATATTCTTGTCCTTGCCTTTTTCAGTGTACTACAACCAGGACAGAGCAGCAGATTTCACCAAATACCAAACAGAATTATGGGATAACCGAATTAAAACTTGAACAAATATTAGAGATTATCTAATTCAACCTTTTTATAATTCATAGATTAGGAGATTAAGGCCTCTAAAATTTAACCTAAATCACATGCCAGTGACAGAGCTTAAAAGTCATCTGTCTCTGAATAAAGTACAAGAGTCCTGAAACATTTCCATCTTTCAAAGACTTCCTGGATTCCCATCTCTGCTTCATAAAACCTCCACTGACTTTAGAAGAAAATGTTTTGTTTTCTCTCTGCAAATTCCATCTCAAGTCCACCTTTTCTTCATATTTGCAACTTATTTATCCCATTACATTTGCATGTTCTTCACACCTTATGCACTTCATAAATTTTGTTATTACCTTTGCTGCTTGAACCTTATCAAAAACACTACCACATAGGGGTGCCTAGGTGGCGCTGGAGTTGCGGCCCCAGAGTTGGGATGACCTGGGATCGGATCCAGCCTCAGAAAATGAGCACCCACACATAAATAATGATTGGCCATGTAACCCTGAGCAAGTTACTTAACCCCAATTGCTTTAAAAAAAACATACTACCACATGATGGGATCATAGGTAGATATTTATAGATCAGTCTGTAATTTACATATCACATTTCACTTTCATAGTCAATTTTGGAACGGCTATGGAAAGATAGACACAATAATAAAATATTGGAATCACATTTAAAAATGGCTACAGGAGAGTGTTCTGGGAAAAAAGCAAAGTAGGTCAGAAAATTCCAAATTCTGCAGAATTCCCCAACAAATAAGACAAAATAGCACCTCAGGGAAAATGTTGAGTGGTAAAAAATAAAGAAGAGTTGGGGCAGAACAGTATTCCTCCTCGGACAACTAGAGAAGGTTAGTTCTGGTGAAACAAGGAGCAGAGAGCCCTAGGGCTAGCTGGGTTAGGAGGTAGCCTCTATACCAGTCACAAGAATTTTCACCTTCAAGGCAGTGGAGGGAGTTGGATGTCTGAATAAGAAAAGACTGAAGGAACCTCTGCTGATAAGAGACACCAGGCCCATCTGTGATGCCCAGATGCACTCCTGAGTGAGAAGGAACCAGTAAAAGCCCAGCAAGTGCAGAAGCAGTAGGGTAGGGGCACTGCTGGCTGTAGACACTGACAGGAGTTCTCAGTTTCAGTTCCAGGCCATTAAGGGAAAAGGGAAAGAGGCTCTGAGGCCAGAGGCACCATTTCCCATACACCAGGACTAGAGGTGATTAGAAGTTGCTACAAATTAAAAAAAACAAAAAACAAAAACAAAACAACAACAACAACAAAAAACAATGAGTAGGCAAAGGAGAAAGAACCCAAGTATAGAAAGTACATACTATGAGAATAGAGAAGAATGGGGATCATCTTACAAGGAGGATACTGAAAAACAATGACAACAAAAATTCTCTCCTACACCAAAGAGTAATATTAAATGGTCACCCGCCCAAAAAGAATTCATAGAAGAACGTTAAAAAGTTAAGTTAAAACTCAAAGGAGATTCAGGGGAAAAAATGTTTTAAAAGAACAATCAAAGAAAAAACAAGATTATGAAAAGAAAGTTAACCAATTGGAAATGTAGATCCAGAATCTTAAGGAAGAAAATAACTCCGTAAAAATTAGGATTGGGCAAAGTTATAAGAGATCAAGAAATAATACAACAAAGTATAAAGAATGAAAAAATAGAAGAGAATGTGAAATATCTTGTAAGAAAAACAACTGAGCTGGAGAATACATCAACAAGAGAAAACATAAGAATAATTAGACTACCTCAAAGATATAATTAAAAAAAAACAACTTGGTACAATAATACAAGAAACAATTAAAGAAAATTGTCCTGAAATGTTAGAACAAGAAGGGAAAGTAGAAATAGAAAAAAAAACACACACTGATAACCATTGGAAAGAGATCCTATGAGGAAAATCTACAGGAATATCATAGTTAAATTCTAAAACCCTCAACTCAAAGAGAAAATATTATGAGAAAACAAACAAACTAAAAGAAACAATTCAATTATGGCAGAGCCACAGCTAAAACCACACAAGACATAGCAGCAGCTACACTAAAAGACCACAGGTCTTGGAACATTATATATTGAAGAACAAAATACCTGAGGTTGCTGTTGAAAATATTATACCCAGCAAAGTTAAGCATAATCCTGATTTTTTTAAATGGACATTCAATGAATTGACAGACTTTCAGGATTTTATTGCGAAAAGACCTGAACTAAGAAGGAAATTTGACATATAAGATGCAAGAGAAATATAAGATAAAAATAAAAAGCTAATTACAAGGGATTTAATAAGGACATACTGTTTACCTTTTTCATTTTGAGGAAATGTAAACTGTATGTCTAAGAATGTAATTATTAATTGGGCAGTTTAAAAGAAAGACTGAGGTAGAGCTGAGTATGATACAATTCTAAAAAGTAATACCATCTAGGAAAAGGTAAACAAGAGTAATTATCTTATACAATTAAGAGGGCGAGAGAATGAATGGACACAGAGGAATTAGATGGGGAGGAGGGTTGGTAGTTTTGGAGACCTACTCTCATCAGAAATAGAAGAGGGAACAATACATACATACACACACATATCTAGAAGGGTATAAAAGTCTTTTAAATTCAGAAAGAAATAAAAGGCTAAGGGGATAGGGAAGTGTGAGGGATTTTTAGAGGGCACCCCACTCATTAGATCTGAGTTAAAAAGAGAACAATATATACATTTAGAAGGGAATAAAAGTCCTCTAAATTTATAAAGAAATAAGGGTGTGAGAGAATGGAATAGAGGGGAGGAATAGAAGTGTGTTTAGACTCATGGGAATGGGATAAAGGGGGAACAACATATATATTTGGAAGACTACAAAAGTCTTCTCAATTCAGATAGAAACAATAGGGCAAGGGGAAAGTGTGGGGGAGTGTGGGGGTGGGATAAGGAAGGGATCCTTGGAGGGAGAATAGGTTAAGTAATAGGAGACAAGGTAGCAGGTAGAGGTAAAGTGGAGGAGTTAGGAGGGATAGGAAATATGATATATACACAAACATAAAATAAAGATCAAAGAAAGAACTTATTATAGAGGGGAAAAAAAGACCAGGGGTAATAATCATGATCCCACATTAAGCTAAAGCTAAAATATAAAAGAATATAAAAAATGAAGCTAAATTCCGAGAAACTATCTTGACTCTGAAGAATAAATAATGACACATACCTCCCTCTTCTCTCTAGGGAGCCAGGAAATAAGGCAGAAAGTTGTAGACACCATCAGACATTAGTAACTGTTATTCCTTTTTTTTTCTGCTCAACTGTTTATCTTTATGGCAAGAGGTTAATGTTTAAGTATAGGGTAAGGTAGCGGATAATTCAGAAAGATTGTGATGGAAAAACCAAAAATCAGTAAAACATTTTTTCTTAATTTTACTTCTGCTCTTTCAGAAAATATCATTGCAGTTCAGTTGAAAGAACACTGAACGTGGAGACAAAGGAGCACTGAATTGAGTTCAGATCCTTAATATTTTAAGGAAGAATACACGAGGCTTTAAGGCATTGAGTGATATGATTTAGTTTGATACAGTGGCTAAAGATAATTTCATGCAGTCAGAAAGAAATGGATTGAAATTCTACTTCAAATATTTATTAGCTCTGTTACCTTGGGCAAGTTGCTTAACTTATTTGGGACTCAATTTGCCTATCTATACAATGGAGAGGTTGGGCTAGGTGATTTATAAAGTCCCTTCATGCTTTAAGCTTATGGTCCTATAATTCATTCTAGTTCTAGATAAAGAATCCTATAAAAGGTAGGTAGAATTTTCTTTGTTGCTAGAAGGAATGGCACTGTGGTCACTACTATTATTCAAGCAGTAATCATAGGGAGAAATTAGTAATGTTTGGAACCCCCCAAAATAGGAACATATCTCCAGTATTTTTTAATGTCAAAGAAATTGATGAAGTTATATAGTGTTTGTTATATTTGATTTTATTTCATGGACACCTTTCTATCTATTCCATGCCAAAAGATAAAATTTAATTCACTGCATAGTGATTCAGACTTGTGTCACTGTTTTTGTTTTATAATCTAATGAAATTTAAGGTCAAAAGGGATCTTAGAGTACATACAATCTAATGACCCAATTTTACAATTAAAAAAACGAAGCAAAGACACATTCACAGAGGTACAGAGTGTTCCCCAGTTCCTTCGGGCCTATTTTTTTTTTATTTGACACTGGTAAATATATTTTTCCTCCTTTGTATTAAATAGACTCATCTATTAGTAGGGGTGGTAAAAGGAGAGGGAAAAACTGTCAATATTATCTATATGGTAATATCAACTTTTCACTTTGCCTTTATATTCACAAATCTAAGAAAAGAGATTTCATGAAAATCCTTCTCCTGCTCAGTGAATTACCTTTCATCCAATTCTTCCATTCCCCTTTACTTGGGTCTGTGGGATTTGGTGTTCTTCTCCCATACAGATCTGTATTATTATCTACAGCAGTACTGTGAAATAAAGACCACCCGGGAAGCTTTCTCTGCTAAGATAGCCCCATATAACACATTTATTTCATAGGTTTGTTAAATTTTCGATCTGGAAGGAACCAGAGAAAGCATATAGTTTAACTCCTATTTTTGAGGTAAAGAAACTGAAGTTTCAAAGACTGCAACTCCACTGGTAATTTTGGCTTTTATTAGGATTTGTGAAACTTTGTCCACACTGGCTAGAAAGACAAAAAAAAAAGTACTATATAGAACAAAGTGGTTTTTTATCTATATTTCCTGTGTTTCTAAAAATCAAAAAGAAAACTATAGCTAACACATTTAGAGTATTATCATGATTGTTTTCACTTATTGTTTCAAGTCTTCTTCAAGGCATTCCGTATTTGAAATAACACACCTGTTCCTGAAAAGATTTGTGTAAATCATTTATTTTATGTGTGTTTTTGTAAATAAGTGTGGTAGACATAGCCTATAAGACATTGTCCCAGATAATATTGTTTCACACTGACCTAATTAATACATGGTAGCTAACCCCCAGTTTGAGTTCATGAAATCATATTGTAACATTTGGCAATGATACAAGGACAGACTTGTATGCTTAGCAATGATCAGACTTAGGATTCAGTTCATAGTGGCAAGATTCCCATGAAGGTCAGTTGGCTTATAGCTACCACTCTGGTTACCTTTTGTACAAAAGCAATATTCCTATGAAACTAACTGCTACATGGAACATCTTCTCTCCCAATGTCAAGTTTTTATGTAACCAATTATTTGGTGGTACACAAATATATCAAATGTACTTATAATCTCATGGATAAGACATTAGTAATATGAAATTTCAACTTATCCTTTAAAAAACAAAAGCACCAATGCCCATATTATTTCCTAAATGTAAAGGTATAATCAGAATGTTTTTGACTTAAAGTTTCTGCTTAGGTCAAAATCCTTTAGGAAAATAGGAGGAAAATTACCCAACCTATTTATTTGAGAGAATTATGCTCTGCTTTGAATTCTCTGTTCAACTGCAGTACATAGGAAAAGAGCGTTAGATGTGAAGTCAAAAGCCCTGGATTTTAATTTTGTAACTTCTGCATATCATCTGTTTAATTTAGGGCAAGAATCTTCTACTTTCTCAGTCTTAATTCCTTCATTTCTAAAATGAAGTGGTTGGATAAGGGAGTTTCCAAAGCCCTTGTCCTTCTCCCATCCCCAGCTTTAAATACTATGAACCTATGATCTCTAACATGTTGTTTACACAAAAGTGACAAAAGGAAATATCAGTTTTAATAACTAACAATTTCATATGTCAAGGACCTTTAGGAGCTCCCTGAAAGCTTGATGAATGGGGAAGCCAAGATTTAAAAGAAAACATCATCATTCCAATTTCTATCATGAGCCAAAAGAAGAACAGTAAGGCTGTAATCTATAACTGATGCAAGACCATGGCTGAATGAGTGGTTACAAACCATTCTCTTCTCACACTAAGGCCTACTGGGGAGCCAGACACGCCAGAGGGTACAACAATGCTTAGCGCCAATTGCACCTGTCAAATGTGCAGATGGAAGAACCGGTGGCAACTGTTTCAAAGTAATGCTTAAATTAATTAGCCTTTCCTAAGCACATCATTTAATTACTAGTCCCCTCTGATATCCAGTCTGTGTGGAGATTAGAGAGAAACTTCAGGCTGGAGTTAGATTAGCAGTTTTCTCTAAACTTTTCCCCCCAACAGATAATGCTAGTGTTGTCCTAAAACTTTAAAATACCAAAAATTACACTTTTATTACATGCTTTAGGGGAAACTATTAACTTCAGTGATGTATAAAAGTCAGCAGGTTTATAGTGCTTTCTAAATTGTTGACCTTTACACAATTTTGCTCAGTAATAACCAATAGTCAGCATGAAACAAAACCAGATTGACATATACACCCTACTGACTTCAAGACCTGTAACTTTAATAATGTTGTGTTGTGCTGATTAAGAAATAAAAGAAAGGATTAGCATGGAGGCTGTTTTTAAAAATCTATGTGTCAGAACACAGGACTAATAACTTGAAAAAGGAACCCAGAAAATGAAATTCATCTCAATTGCCTGCCTTTTAGCCATAGCTAAAGGTCTCTTTTCCACATCTTCTTCCTTCTTGATCTTTCTACTGCTTCTAATCTATTTCATTTTTGTTCCCTTTCCACTATACAATTGTAAGATCTCGTCCTATCCTGGTTTTTATCACATTTTTTGAGAGCTGGTTACTCTCTTTCTTGCCAGATGTCATGAGCATGTTTCAGGGTAGATGCAGCCCTATAGATTTCAGGGCCAAAATCAAGGTGGCATGGTGGGGAACCACAAGAATAGCGGGTAGGGCTAATTAGGAGGGAGGGCCACCAGCTGCTCTAGCTCCATAATGGTAATCAGAATTGGCTGGGCCAAAGTCATAGTCAAGTGACTGAACCCAAAGCCTAGCCAAAAGATGGAATTGGAAACTGTAACCAGCAGAGCAAATGAAGCTTTGAGGATATAAATAAAAGGATGTTCCAAGAGGTTCCCCTAAGAGCAACACTACAAGAACTATATTCTATCTATGTTTATCACTACACAGGTGTTGACATACAGATAGTGTAGGCCATCATAGATAAAATGCTGGAATTGTAGTCAGGAAGAACTGGGATCCATTTCTGACACTTATTAGTTGTGTGACCATAGGCATGTACTGAGCCTCAAGTATTCTCTGTAAAATGGAAATAATCATATCTGATGCACCTACCTATAGGATTTTTTTGTGAGGAACAAAGGAGACAAAGTACTTTGCAAGCTTTGGTGATACCATTATTATAATTGACAACTAGTAGGTATAGAATGAATACTTGTTGATTGAATAGATGAATCAATTAATATGTTCTATGACTTCCTTGACCTTTGCTTTTCCACTGAAATTTATAATTTTCACTAGCTTAGCTCCAATTAAATGATCAAGTTAATTTTATCTGGGTGAAAACAGACTGTGTCTATATGGGATTATTGCATAGGATGTCTTTCTCTTATATGCTCACATTCAAAGCAGTGGGGAAAAAAATGAATGAGGCTCTCAACTTTATTGTTTCCTATTTGAGTCATTGCAATGTATTAAACTTCTTTACTCAAAATCCTTCCAAATAGGGGCGGCTAGGTGGCACAGTGAGTAGAGCATCGGCCCTGGAGTCAGAAGTACCTGAGTTCGGATCTGGCCTCAGACACTTAATGCACACACGCACGCGCGCACACACACACACACACACACACACACACACACACAAACCTAGCCGTGTGACCTTGGGCAAATTACTTAACCCCAATTGCCCTCCAAAAAGCAAAAAAAAAAAAAATCCTTCCAAATAGATTCTACAAAACTTAAAATAAATCTGTAATTTGGTTATTTGGCTTTTAATTTCCATAGGGATATTTTCTTAGTTTCAAAGTCTATTCAAAATATTCCTTCTAAATTTTTGTTCTCTTTAATTTACTAAAGAACCTCTTAAAAGAAAAGGATAGACATGACATTATTGGACATCTCAAACCTCAGAACCAAAGTCTAGTATTTGTCTACCATTTTCTTCTTCCATCTGTCTTTTTTATTTTTAGATTAAAATCCCATTAGAGAAATTTGGCCTCCCCAGGGAATTTATGGAATGCAATATAATTTTCTTAATAAAGAAGTCTCCATCTTTCACTACTAATGCTTCAGTACCGGTGTGTACTGTCTACACTTGGATAAAAAAGTAGATTCTTCATTAAAAAAGCAAATCATTGCTTTGGTCAAGTGTCTAGCCACCTCACAAGGAGCATCACACACACCTGTGGCAACAGTCCTTCTATAGCAACTAATTGGAGTCCTGATCTTTCTATTGTCAGTGACCCAGAAATTTCATTCTGGTTGTATTGTGATGATGAAGGCCCCAAGATACTAGCTGTGAGCTCTATCAGGCCATCTGTCCAAAGGAAAAAAAACAAACAAACAGATGATTTCTGATTTTTATTGAAATGAATTAGTGATACATAGTGAATGGGAACTTGGCAAAATGAAAACATCAAATATAATTTAATTCATTCAACACTTAATAAATGCTCTGGGTAAGTCGCTACTAAAATAGATTATAAAATAAAAAATACTCTTAAAAAATATCCTCCCTGGAAAAGAATAAGTCACAATTTCTATTGTCAAAGCTTTTCTTTTTTTATTTGAACATATTGTGTCAGGATTAAGAAAGAGTCAACTCGCATATTACTTTGTAGTTACAAAGTTCTAAACCAACATTATCATTATCTGGCCAACATTATGGCCACTCTGACAGGCATGTAGGAAAATTCTACAGAGGTTAAATGATTAGCTCAAGGTTAAACAGTAACTTAACGCCAGAACTTAAAACTAGGTCTTTTCCCATGTCCCTCCACTTAAATGATTTCTTAGTACAAATTACTTTGAATATCAAGGGAATTTACTTTTTAAATACCATGTCTTACATTCAACTAATAATTTAAAATCTACTGCGTATAATAGCACTAGGCTATGAGCTAAGAGCTGAGTGTGTCATAAACATGATTAAATCTACTAAGTCTCATGCAGAACTTGCCAAAAAATTATTTGGATAATGCAAATGGCATAAGAAATGCTGAAAAACTTACATGTGCCTAGCACCATATCAGTGCCATAAATTATTCTGATAATTGTATAATCTACAACATTTTGGTTAAATTTAATATAATGTGTTTGCAGAATTCTCACTAATGGCCCACAGTAATAAGTAATATACTTCTCCCCCTGGCCCTCACCTTTGTGGGAACTATTTAAACTGACTCATCCATGAGCACTCTTTTACTCGTACCCCTTAGGACCAAGATATAGGTTTGTCATGAAACTAGTGAGGAAAAATGATGCAATCGAACAAACCTCATTACATAGAAACTGAATCTGTGGCTATAGCCTCATGACTACAATATTCTCCTCACCATCCATTTACACAAGCTATACTGAACACCTGGAATGAAAAAATAAAATCCTAAACTCCAAGGTTCAACTCATATGCTACCTACTACCAAAAACATTTCATAATATCCCTACTTTGTGTCCTCAAATTATCTTTTACATACTACTCAGTGGGAAAGTGTCTCTCTGCCTTGTAGAATTAAGTACCTTGAATCCAGGAAGTATTTTTCTTTTAGTCTTTTTATCCCCAGATTTAACACAATGCTTGGCACTTAGTAGACACTTAATAATGCTGATTGAATTAAACTGAATTGGCAGGCAAAAAGAGAGGTGCCATTACTCATGCCTAGAAAACAGGCCTCAAAGACAGAAAGAGCTCTAGCCTTGCTTCTGACACAAACTATGTGACCCTAGGCAAATCACTTAATCTTTCAGTGCTGAAGGCAAATCTCTAAACCTATATGTAACAGAGAATGGGCCTATGACATTGCTAGAAAGAGTTTTCCCAATTAGTTTTCTCTATCAATGAACTTATGGAGCCAGTCCTCATCCCTGTTGTTGTTCAGTCATTTCAGTCATGTCCAACTCTTTGTGACTCCATGTAGGATTTTCTTGGCAAAGAATCTTTAGTGGTTTGCCACTTCCTCCTTCAGCTCATTTTACAGATAAGGAAACTGAGGCGACTAGGACTAAGTGATTTGCCCAGAGTCACATAGCTAGTAAGTGTCTGAGTCCAGATTTGAACCCAGGAAAATGAGTCTTCCTGATTTCAGGCCCAGCATTCTATCCATTGTGCCACCAAGCTGTCCAAAAGACTCTAAGAAAATGATGAAAATCACATGTTTAAATCTACAATTTCCTAAGTCTTCAGAAGAATTTATAAGATCTATTAAAAAAAAAAAAAACTTGTCTCAAAGCACTAGATATTTTTTCTCTCTTTTCTCCTCCTTTCAGAATTTCTCAAATCTTTGTTTTTTTAATCATCTACACTCTTAATTTTTATTATAATTGAGACATTTTATATTCTACAGAATTTTTTAAGATTGATATTCTGCCATCCTTCATAATTAATTCTCATATAATATCATATCAAAGACTACATGTAATTACAAAGTTACTTTTAAAAATATTTTGTATTCCACATTGTTTGCCTTTTAAAACATTTTATGTAAAAAGCATTTTATTATACAACTATATTTATTTTATACCTCCATTTCTTCATATTTTCAATAGACATTCCCCTTCCTACCTATATTTTATAGATTATAAGATCATAAATTTAGAACTGAAAGGTTCATGTAATGGAAATGCAAATTTAAAGATCTTCCCTGCCCCTAGCTTAAGTGCACCTGGAGCCTGTGGTGGGAGGCTTGTTTTTCAGGAAAGCCCATACCTTGATACTTTGTGATTGGGCAGTGGGTCCAGAAGGTTGTTACATTCTCTGAGCCAGGAGAAGGCTATATAAGCCCTGAGGAGAGGCTTTGCTTGGGGGCTCACTTTGAGAAGTGTTGTGTGATTTGACCAGATGAGACTCTGGGAAGCCGTTGTTGAGAGCCCCCCGGCTTTGAAAACCCAGATGTTGATGCTTTCCTCTTTGGTAACTGTGATTTGGTATTGATATAATGGTAGGACAGTTTGGAAGCCTGTCTGTTTGATCTGTAAGTTCTGTAACTCTGAAGTTCGGGGTGCTGACCTTTTTCCCCTGAACTAGGTAATGTATGTTTGTTTGATTAAAGTAAGCTTGTTAACCCATTTTGAGTTGCTTTCCTTTTGAAAAGCAGATCTAAGAACCTGTGTTGGCAGTCACCCTGGGGATATTGGGGTGCTTGCTGCTACAGTTCATCAGAAATCATCTCATTTAATAATTTGATTTTATAGATGAGGAAATGATACCAAGAGAAGGCAAACGGCTTACCCAAGTAATAATTAGGAAAAGTAACATTTTAATCAGTGCTTCTAACAACACTATATACAGCACCATTTTCAAACTGTCTCACATTTAGCATACTCTTTTTTCTTAGTGTTAGTGCTATGCACCTCACATATAGGAAGTTAATAATAAATGCTAATTTTCTTCTTTCTTACCTAGAAATGTTCACCTTAATATAATATGTGTACTATGTTATATGCTCAAAGATGAATTTTAGGTTACACAACTATCAATCTGAAAAAATATTTATTGTTACTCTATTCTCATTTGATTTCATCATCAGATAAAAGGCTAAGACTTTAAGTTTCATGAGGTATAGCCTCTTCTATAAAAATGTCCATATTTAGAGAGGCTGAGGAGAAAAGAAACTCCTCTTTCTCCTTTAAAAAAAAATCTAATCTTTTTCAAAGACAGGTGAAGTACAATTAGCAACCAGTTTTAATGTTGGCTGAAAAGTAACAAAACAGGTCAATGATGGGAATCTCAGAGGGAGAAGTGAAAGTACCTGATAAGAAAACAAAGATCCTAATGTCAAATAGATGATTCATGAATTGAAATCAGACTGTGAAATAGATTAATGTATGTTATACAAGATGAGATCCTAAAAGAAGGAGAAAAATAACAAAGAAACAAAAAGCATCAAAATATGTCATGGTCTAGCGTACTCTCAAGGTGGAGAGAAAAGGGAATTTACAGAAGATGGAAAAAGTAATTTGTAATGAAACAACAGCAGATGTTTTCTTAAGATAATAAGGGCACAAGAACTAGGCAGAAAAAATGAATTCTTTCAAAAGGAGGTTATTGTAAACTTTCTATTTATACGTAAGTACATCTAAGCATTCTTGAAAATTATCATCTGTTTTAGGGACATGGTGAGAAGAAACAAAAACAAATAAGAAATAAAGACATCCTTTATGTATTGAAAGGGGGAAGGGAAGTGAACCTAGTGGATTAAACAAAGAGATAACAGAAAGGCTGTTTAATGATGGTAGTCTGACTGCCTAGGGAAGAGTGGTGGCTAGAAATGTAAAGAGTAGAATTCAGAGGGAGAAAAGATTTTGGCTTGAAAAGAGTAGAATTCAAAAGGAGAAAAGATTTTGGCTTGCTGCAGAGGATGAGATGGTCTTTAAGATATACCTGAGCATCTTTCTACATAGATGTGGTTTTTCAGGCTGTAATGTGGACAGTAAACTGTTTCCAAGAATTTCATGTCATTTGTTTTTTTTAAACACCAACTTTGATAGCTGGAGGCTTCCAGTTCTAAATTTTCCCCCAATATTCCATAGAGAAAGGGAAAAGAGGCCCACATAGTATAGCAGACAGGCACTGTGGTTTAGTGGATAAAGCATTGGATAATGCTTTATTAGTTTAGTGGATAAAACATCAAGAAAATCTGGGCTGGAATACCACTTTAGATACTGATTAGCTGTGTGACACTGGGAAAGTCACATAACCTGAATTTCTTCATCTGTAGCTACCTTACAGAATGTCATGAAGATCAAATAAAGTATATTTAAAGTGCTTTCCGAGGCATAAAGAGTAATATAAATGTGAGGTATAATTTGACTGAAAGTAGGGCAGCCATAAGGGGAGGTAGGAAATTTTCAAAAAATTAGAAGTGCTTATAACATTGATCATACTTTTCTTGGCTTGCTGGTTCCTTTCAGATTCAATCTCTTTATTTATCCAGATGCCTTACTTATCACTTTACTCCAGCTATTTTCTACTCATTTCTTTCTTCTCATTCTAACATTTCTATTCCAGTGGCAACAATCTGGGGTTCCAATACTGCTGACTTAAAACCCTTTACCAGCAATTTCATATTAAAAGACCTAGTTAGAGTAAATGTAACCATGCAGATACTGCCACCCAATATTGTGGATTTTAATTCTCTATCTGCCATGAACAGAATATGGAAACCATGAATATGAAATCAGGGAAAAATCTATTTTCTACAGAGAAGTCATGGTTATAGATTACAGCAGTCTCAGTAGAATTAGAATCAAAGGCTATGTATTAGAAAAGGAAGCATGCTATGATATTATACCAGACCACCTCAGAAATCATAAAATTTTAGAACTGAGAGGAACTATAGAAATCATCTACTATAATACCTTAATTTATAAAAGAGGAAACTAAAGTCCAAAAAGGTTAGTAATAATTCATTCAAGTATATACAGCCATTTAGTGGCAAAACTAAGATTATATCCCAGTTCTTCTAAATCATGTTCAGTAGTATGTCAATCTGACAGATTCAATAATCACTTATGGATTAACTACTCTAATAAGGCCTTAGGCACAAAGGGGCTATAAAGATAAATAATGCATGATCTTTGTCATCAAGAGACTGGAAATTTAGTGCAGGAGATAAAATGTATAGAGAAAATAAAACAAAATGTACTAAGAGCCCTCAGAGGAAGAAATCAGGAAAGGTTTCATGGAATAAGTGACATAAATGGATCTTTAAAGAATAGATAGAATTTTCAGGAAGAAAGAGGTACAAATAGAGAGAATTCGTTAAAAATCACAGGATAGGACACAGAGGCAAGGGACCATGAGTATAAGGTTTAGTAGAGTGTTCATCAAGGAGACTTCTGATCAACTGAGTCCTCCTAATCTACTTTATAAAGTTGTAGGGCATGGGCTTTAATCAGAGAAGGACACCTGCCAAGGAGCTATACATGTACTCTGGCCACTTACTAACGGATGTGGGATTGGCTGTTATAGAAAAGGACACAACATTTGCTCACCTTACATAAAAACTCCAAGCCGGTTCCTGTGGACTTCCATGATTAGGGGTATTAATCAGGAGGATTTTCTTAAAGATGAGTTAGAAAAGGATATCAAATATCTTCCTTTCAGTGGTTTATTATAGCAAGGCTTTTCCACTCAGTCCTTTCTCTTTGGGGCATTTTACTTTTTAAATTTCCAAGAAGGCAGAGACAAGATTTCTTTCTTCCTTCCTCCAGTCTAGCTATAAGCACACAACAGCCAGAACCTGGTACTAGGTGAATGTAAGCTCCTGGCTACCATTTTGTTTCTGCTTTTGTTTTCAGCTCTAAGGACAGGTCAACTACTCTTGATTCTGGAATATGGATTTTTCCCATTTTGGCAGCTGCTTTATGACCTGGCATATTATTGATTTTGAGATTCAATCATCAGGAAACCATGGTGTGCAGAGTATCTCAGAGCAGGAGATGACCACCACTAGTGCATTTTGCTGCTAAAGGCCTAAAGAAAGCCATGCCCGGGCTGGCTAGAGGTTGAAACCTTGTAAGTTGCTCAGACAGCACAGAATCAAGGTGAATGCTAATGACATTATTTTTCTCCAGTTGCTCAAAGTTGTTTTTATCTTCTGGGTGAAGTAAAAAGTCTAGGTACTATTTGCGATGTTTTATATTTTCAAATTTATCATGATATTGTTGAATACTTTCTGTTTTGGGCAGTTTATATGAGTGGAGGGAATAAAGAGCTATCTAAAATTTGCTGTTTATATGAGTGGAGGGAATAAAAAGCTGTCTAAAATTTTCATTGTACTTTTATGTCTTTCCTAAAAGAGATCCTGCTATGAACATTTCAGTGAGACTCAAGACATGAGTCATATACTAAGTTTAGGGTCAGAGGTTTCCTTGGAGTTTTACTATGGGATAGGAACAATGAGTGAGAAATGAAAAGAAATCCCTCTTTGGAATCAGCTCCCACCATCCCCAGGATCAATCTTGGTCTGTGTAAGCCTCTGTGGGAAGAAGCCTCTTGAGCTGTGGGCCAAACAGGAATGACAAATAGTTCCCTTTGGTGGAATATGGCACATGAAAGGGAATAGACACCATGTAGGTTTCATATAGATTGAGGAGGTCCCTGAAAATCAGACTAAGTATTTTAACTATAGCAATTCTGCTCTATACTTTCTTGATTTCTATTTTGGCTAAAGGAGAGAGAGGGAGAAGGATGGCGGGGGAGGAGAGGAACAGAGAGAGACAGATAGATAGAGACAGAGACAGAGACAGACAGAGGCAGAGAGAGGGAGACAGAGAGAGAGACAGAGAGAATGCAATACCAAGCTTATGGGAGTCCCACTGCCGTAGCACTTAACGTTTTGAAAACTTATTTCCCAAAAGGGAGGGAAGCTGTAGAATATGTTATGTCACATCTTGGCTTCTTTTTCTTTAAACTACTGAAAAGTTGGTAACTCTAACCCAGTCACTCCAAACTATAATAAAATGATCATCAAGGTTAAAGAGCCTTGTTTCCCTAAAGTCCATAATAAATTAGCTTAGTGTAAGTTCACCCTTCCTGGGCATTTTTTTTTTTTTTTGGTGTGTGTGACTTTTCTAGATTGATAAGTTGGATAGGAACAATGTAAATCCAATTTACCATCACTTCAGTAAAACAAACACATACACACACACACACACACACACACACACACACACAATATTTGCTATGTGCCAAAGCAAACAAGATATATGTCTCAATACCATTAAACTTTTAGTCATTATAATGCTAGAATGGAGAACTGTTGGCCATCTTGGATATCACCTGATTCAAAATCCCTCATTTTTAAAAATGTGGAACTGAGGCCCAAAGAACTTCTAACTTGCCCCCCCAAAAGTGAAAACATAGGGTCTTTAGGAAGAAGATTATTAAATAAGAGCTATTAATTTGATTTCTCATGGACAGTAAAGAAAATGTGGGAAAGGATGGGGAAGGCAGTTTCTAGGGTTAGTGATTATAATGTTACAAATTCACTTCTTAGAAAAGAAACAGCTTTTTAAGATTTCCACAGCACATACTAACCACATAATAAATAAATCTCAAGATAAATAGAATCTATTCTTATTTGAGGGATTTATTCACTTAGGTTTTGATTCCAGTCTTTTCTACAAAGACAGGGAGAAAGAAATTCTCCAAAGCCCTTTGTGCCCTAGACCAAGATTGTCTCCCCAGTAACTAGATAGGAAAGAAAAAGAATGGACTTCTAGTGGATAATGGCAAAAGTGAGATTTGTAGCTAACACCATCCTTGAGCACAGTTCACAAAAGCATCATGTGTTTTCTCTCATCTTTGCCTTTTTCTAGGTTCTCATTTTCTAAAAAAAAAACAAGAAATGAAAAAGATTTAGCAGGTATCTATACACAAAAAGATCTGAACATTCAAAGTCTGAAAAAAAGTTTATTTTCATAGATGGGAATTCCATTAAAGAAGAAGAATCCATCTACTTTGAAGAAATGCTCAATCAAGAAGAAACCTACCTAGAAGAGACCAGGGGCAGAAACAAATTCAAATTGTCAATGGCAGAATAATAAGCTGTGTCCTTGCTAGCCCAAGAGAAAAGCCTTGTTGAAATAGGTTCTCACAAACAAAATGGAGAGGTCCCTTGAAAATGTCTTCAGGACAATACAATAAGCCTGTTGTGTGTGTGAAAACTTGCTTAGTTACAAAAACAGAAACAACTTCACAAAAGGAAAAGGAAAGAAAGGAAGGAAAATTAACAACCAGAATAAATAAAAGATTGATAAGAAAGTTTCAAATGAATAGCAATGCTGATTAAACTGGACCAAGGAAAACAAGATAGCAGTTATATCTAGAAGACAAGCTGCCAAACAGATGCATACTGCATTGTCTATTGTTGGAAAAATTGAATTAAACTGAATTGGCACTGTCCTGTTTGACATTGTAAGAGATTCTCACCCTACTTTTAATATTAAAATGGTTTATATGAGAAGAAAACAATTTCCATTAAAAATGTTTGTGTCTGTGTGTGTGTGTGTGTGTACATACCTCAAAAGCAAAGAGAATCCTCTATGTATCATCTAGTTCTTACAGAAAAAAAAAGAAATTTCTCTCTATAGTAATGATAATTTCAATGTATTCAGTGAAGATAAATATTTCTTTAAAGGGTGTCCATTCATTCACTTCCTGATAATAGTATTTCTATCACATGAATCCAACAGCAGCAAATAAATGCTGCACTCTGATTAAAAACACAAACAAACTACTATTCTGGACAACCACCAATAAAGACTATACAGTTGGGGAAAAGCATTCATTATACAATATTCATCACTGAGGAAGAGGAAGGTCATAGTCTAAAAGAAACAGCTTTTATATAACTATCACACTTTTTTTGAAATATTAAACCAATTCAATTCAAGCATTTATCATGCACCAACTATATGTAAGACACTATGCTACATGGTGAAGAAAAAAAATCACAGAGGAAGGGTAGACATGGACAGGTTATTATCTGTATTACTGAATAGAATATTTATGTTAGTGAGATCACAAATACAATGGAGGAATTGAATCCATGTCTTCACAGAACTTAATCATATCAGTTGGGGGAGTCATGATATAAACAAATATAATGACATAGTAGCCCACATGGGATTCTTGAACCCAATTAAATAAAAACAAATGGAATATAAGGTAGAATTCAAAGAAGCTCAAGGAGAGATTCAAAGTGTCCTGGCAAGGGAAAAAAATAGTATGGAGAATGGAAAGATCTCCAATGGTAGACAGAGTTAGCTAAGGATGCTAAAGTGGAAAAAGTCTTGAGCTGACCATTGCCAAGATGCGAAAGAATTCAAGAAATAGAACTGAGGAGGTAATGGATTGAAGGTGAAGGTGATGACCTGTATTTAGCATCTAAGGAGTGTAAGGCATTGTCATACTAGGTTCACTGAGAGGTTCAATTTAAAAAGGGAATAATTACTATTTTGATGCATCTATTTGCCAGTAATTAAAAAATACTATTGTGTTCATTTCATCACAGATACTTGCTTCCTAAGAATGTGTCCATTAGGAATCAATATATTGAATTCTTACAGTTAGTCACCAAATATTTATTTAGTTTTATGTCTGAGGCATAGTAGCAGGCACAAGAAGTGATACAAAGAGAAGCAGGACAAGAAGCTTTGTCCCTCAAGGAGGACATTATCAATTATGCACAAAAATAAAAATATCACAATACTGATTAAGTTATCAATGTATAGGAAAATTTCTATGACAATATAGAGAAAAAGAGAAATCTCTTCAAGCTGAGGCTACTAAATACAAAAGTGTAGATGAAGGTCAGAAAATACATTTCAGACGCAAGATAAAGGGTAAATGCAGAAAGCAAATAATGAGAGACAAGTCTGGAGGATAGTATGTAGTTCAGGTTAGTTAGAATATTACAAAATACAAGAAAACATTAGAATCAGTGCATTGGCTAAGAGGCATAATGCCTTTGGGGAGCCAGCATGGGGTAGTGGAAAGAGCATTAGAATTAGCACCATTTCCAGGTGGCAGTCCTTGCATCCACCTTCAATACCTTGGACAAGTCAATGTGAATTTTCTGGGCCTCACTTTCTCAAGTATAAAACGAGTGTCTTGAATTAGATGATCCAAAAGGTCCCTTCAAATTCTTAGTTTATAATCCTATGACCCTTAATATTTTCTGTCTTCAATATAACTCACAATAAATAAATTTCCATTCTCTGCAGCCAATAACAAATTGTTAATTATGTCCTCTTTACCAAGAGACTCAGTTGGTTCTCTATACAGGAAATTTAGTGTATGATTTTTTAATTACCTTTGGTAAAATGTATAAATTACATTGCCTTGCAAAAGGCTACAATGAATGAGAACAAGGACACCATCCTATTTATCTTCTTAAACTCCCAATTGCATTGGGATTATTTTGTCATTCAATGAAGACAATGTGATCAATAAACTGACATGCTTAAATTCAAAATGTAACTTTGTTGAATCTCTTGCCTTTTATCCAAGGGATAAAATCTGTTGTCTGAAGTAATTTATACTCTCTGAAACACTCTCAGAGCCCTCTTTGTTCAAGTGTCTTTTTGCTGAAACTTCCTTAATAAGTGTCTAGGTCACATGGCAATTTACCAAAAAGTCATTTTAATATATCCCATGCCTTTATTCCTATCAATGTAATGGTGTATGAGCATACAAACTTCATCTTGGAACAAAGACTTGATCACAGTCACCAATCCTTCAGTTCCCAAAGACAATATTTTGATGAAAAGTGATTAAAACTCCTCTAATAATCTCTACTATACAGCAAATTATCCACATGGAGTTATTTGTAAAATTTTTATTGATATTTTCTATTTCTTCATCACCAAAGTATCCCATATATCCCTTCCTTTCCCCCCCTCACAGAGAGCCATCCCATATGACAAAAAGTGGGTAGTTTTGTTTTATTTTTTTAAAGAGAGAGAAAAAAAGTGAACACAACTGACAACTGAGAAAATCCAAAAACATGTTCAATATCTAGATCTTCTACCTCTATGAAGGAATAGGCTGGGAATGTTTTCTCATCTCTTTATTTGAGTCCTAGTTTATTTTTCATAATTTTGTTACATTTACTTTTGATTTTTTTGTGTGTGGTGGTTCTTTCCACTTATATTGTTTTACTTAATAAGCATATTGTTTTCTTGGCTCTGCTTATTTTATTTTGTATCAGTTCATACAAATCTTTCTGTACTTTTCTGTATTCATCACATATCATTTCTTATGACACAGTAGTAGTCCATAATATTAATGTACCATAATTTTTTTAGCCATTCCTCAATTGATGGGCATCTACTTTTTGCTTCCAATTTTTAGCTCTCACAGAACGCACCACTATAAATATTTTGGAGTATATGGGGATTTTTTTTTTTATTGATAACGTTCTTGGAATATATGTCAAGTAAGGAAATCTTTTATTCAAAGGATATCAATATTTTAATCACTTTACTTGAATAATTCCAAATTGCTTTCTAAAATGGTTCTACCTTTTCACGGTTCCACCAATAATGTAACCACATAACATTCTGTATAACTTGACAAATTTTATTACATCTAATCCAATCCAAGTTTTCTCCTTTCCTTCTCTACCCATCACTAAATGTCAAGAAGTGTGGGGGACAGACACCAGAGAAAGTGAAAAAATTGTGTAAATAAAGAAATTGTCTTGGTTGCATTCTATCCATTTTGGAATCTCCTTCTTTCCCAAGGGACTGCCTTAAGTATTTTTGAATTTCCAAGGATTTCCAAGTCATTCCCAACGAATATTCTTCTCAACCTTCTACTCAGCCTCTTCTTACTCTGCCCCTGTAGCCTCATGATTCAGACATCTAGACCTCAGACACCTACTTCCATTTCATTATGGGCAAATTCAAAGAATGAAAATTATGTTGGAGAACCAAAAATCTAACACAGTTAAGAGCCTTCCAATTCTCAGAGAATATTAAATAAGAAATAGGAAAGTATTTAAGAAATCCGTCCAAATCAGGAATTCATTTCAAAACTTGCCAATTATTATAGAAGTAACAGAAGAAACAATGAAGTATTGATGATTTTAGCTGTCACTGTCAACAGCTTAAGTTCCCTTTTGCACAGCAGTTTATTGTTGTCATTGGTAGTGGTTTGTTTGGTTTTTGTCATGTTTTCAAGTAGTAAAAATTTGAAAATGCATTTTACGATAAACACTTGCTTTATATATAAAGTAAGTATTTGCTTTATGTGAATACAAGCTTAGAAAGCTAATAAGCAATACTGCATATTCACACATTACACTATAATAAAATATATCCACTTAAAGGAGATTTGAAAACAACAATCATTTCTTTTCACAACTGCACCCCAATCCAAAGTCTTTTTTTTTTAAGTTTTCTTTCAGGAGATATATTATGTACCAGGATTTAATTGCTGGATTTTGTGTAGTATGTGCCCTTTTGTTCATTTTCTTTCTACACAAAAGAGATACCTAGAAATATACTCAAAGAGCATTCTACATGCTTGGCTACTTTTGAATCTAGTCTTAGCTAAAGTAGCCCATGGAACTCAGAAAAAGGTAAAAGAGGACCAGCTTCAAGTTATTTCATCTCTGGAAATATTCATGCTCAGTTGAAATAAATGAATTGGGTTTTTAGAAGCATTAGAGTAAAACTAAAATAAAATGATCCAGTATAAAGGGAAATGAAAAGAAATGAAACCATTTAGCCATATTAGGCAGTATATGTTGCTAAGTTAATTTTCAAACCCATGTTCATATAGTGTAGAACATTAAAAATAATTGCAAGCTAATGGCATGTAATTGTTTATCCCACCACTATGCATAAAAAAATCAGCAAGACAAAGTCAAAGTCAGTGTCCTTTAGATTACTGACAAATTAGATGTTTAACTAGGAATATCAAACTCAGAATCACTGAAATTTGTTAATAGGGGATGAATGGGGGGAGGAGAGGGAGAATATATTTTTTCAAATAGCTTATTGTCTATGACTGCCCCAAAACAAAGAAGCTGAGAGATGAAGGCAATAAAGTATATTATTTAGAGTTAATCAAAGAGTATCTGAATTACAAGCTGGGCTATTGTTAGCTGAAAATATGCTGTCAACTCCACTAATTAGAAAATCATGGAATCCTTTATGCAAAACCTGTGTTTATGCCTACCCAATTAAAATAATGAAACAAACTATCACACATCAGTAACAACTTTATCACAGAAATATACCCACATAACAAAGCTCATCTAAAAAGTAACTAATGCTTCTCTTCAACATGAAACATTCTCATAACATGAAATACACCAGATACAGTCTCCTGCCTAGTGTACTGATAACAATATTCTGTGTTCAACATAAAAATACCTGGTTGGTAAAACAAAGCAAAACAAAACAAAATCTTCCCTCCTTAACCATGGTATTTACAAATCTGATGAGCTCTATATAAGCAGAGATACTGTTGTCATTGTTGCCTCTGTGTGTAGGCACTGATATTACAATTAAGATTCACAGGATCATAGGATTATACACATAAATCTGGAAGGGACTTTAGAGGCCATCTAATCCATTACCTTCATTTTACAACTAAAAAAAAAAAAACGCTCAGGAAAATGAAGTACTCTGCCCAAAGTCACAGAAATAGTAAGTATTTTTTGAAAAATTTGAAAAAATTTATATTTCATTTTCCCTACTTATATATAAAAAACATTTTAACATTGTCTTTTAAATTTTTATTTCCAAATCCTCTCTCTCCTTCCCTTCCACTCCCCCTCCTTGAGAAGGCAAGTAATTAGTAATTTGATATAAATTATACATGCATAGTCATGAAGAACATATTTCCATATTAGCCATGTTGCAAAAGAAAACAAAAACAAACAAAAAAGAAATACAAATCAAGTTAAAAAAAATAAAAGTATGCTTTGATCCATATTCAGACTCCATCTGTTCCCCCCGCCCCTAGAAATAGATAGTGTTTTTTCATCATAAGTCTTTTGGAACTATCTTGGATCATTTTATTTTTGAGAATAGCTAACCCATTCACAGTTTATGATCATACAAATTGCTTTGACTCTCTATAATGTTCTTCTGGTTCTGCTCACTTCATTTTACATCAGTTCATATAAGTCTCTCCATGTTTTTTCTGAAAGTGTCCTGCTCATCATGTATTATAACACAACTGCATTTGATCACAATCATATACCATAACTTGGTCAACCATTCTCTTATTGATGGGTAGCTCCTCAAATTCCAATTCTTTGCTGACATAAAAAGAGTTGCTATCAATATTTCTGTACATAATAGGTCTTTTTCCTGTAAGTTTTTGGTTCTTCCAAGATGGTATGATATAAGGAAAGTTGTGGTCACTGCTCTCCTGGCCTCTGCTCTGGTATGTGAATGTCCACAGGCACTCTTCTCTACCCTGGAACTGTGGGGCTCTGGGCTCCTGCTCCCCTGCATCCATAAGTTCTAGTGTTCCTTTCTGCCTTGGACTTGAGACCAGGTCCCATGCTCCCTTGAGACTTAGTTCTCCAAACCAGAATTATGCCCAGGGCCCTTGCATACCATGTTTCCACAAGCCCTAGTGCACTACTGTTCCTCTTTACCTTGGGACTGCTACCTGGACCAGTGTATGGACAACACAGTCCTGCATCCATTGTCAACAAAGGGCCCCTAGAGCCTCCTTCTGGTCAGCTGTCCAACCCCGTTATCATCGGTGGGTTGAGAGAACCTGAAGTTGCTGCAGCCACCTCCAAGGCCTGCTGCTGGCTTGCTAGGCATAGCCAGAGCTCCACTGTGCTCCAGGCCTGACCACCACCCTGGAGAAACAGTGGAGTCTTTGACTGGAAAATTGTTTCATCCCTTCTTTTGTTACTTTTCTAACTCCAGATTTTTGTTGTCTCCTTCATTCTCAAAGAGGATCATGATATCAGAAAGGGGATTTTATGACGTGTCAGTGAATCAGATTGAAGTAAGGAAGGGCTGTGCAGTCACCAGCCTCGTTGTCTCTTCCAGACCTATCTGGGTCCAGTGGTAAGACATAAATCAGGACAACTAGAGATGACCCCAGATGCAATGGGAAACCTTGGCCTTTTTTTTTTTTTAAGCCTGTGTATGAAGTGATAAGGAAAAAAGCCATGTGGCATAGTGACTAGTGAGCTAGCCTCAGAATCAAGAAGATCTGGATTCAAGTCTTGCCTCTGACCATGGGTAAGGCATTTAACCTTCTCAGCCTTTTTCTTCTTTATCACCCACCTCTAACTCTCTAAGACTATATGTCATAAAGAAGATGCCAATCCACACTGGGAGAGGAAATTTCCTTAGAGAGATCCATTCATTAATGAAATCAATGATGTGGTTAAAATGATGTAATAAGGGCATTTATTCATATAGTAGCAACAGGAATACAACTACCACCACCATACTAGATGGCACAGTGGATAAAACACTGGATATGAGTTCACACATGGCCACAGACACTTGCTAACTATATGACCCTGGGCAAGTAACTTTACCCCTATTTGTTACTTCATTTGGAAAATGGGTATATTAATGCTACCTACCTCTCAGGATTGTTGTGAGGATAAAATAAGATAAAAATTTTAAAGCACAGTACCTGGTACACAATAAGTGCTCTATAAATATTAGCTGCTGTTATCAGCATTATCATCATTAAACTGATTATCTTTTATTAACATTAAATTAATGTTAATTTGTAAATTAACATTATATTGTTAGTTTTGGCTCATTAATTAAGAAAAGGTTATCATTTAGACAAGCCAGATTAGAACTTCCATTTGTTCAGATCATGAATGAAGGAATATTGCTGAAGAAATATTTAATAAAAGATTTTAAGAGAAAGTCACATTTACCTACTTGATATTATTTCTTGAATTAAAGGCTATTTGGTTTTATAGGTACAGTTACTCCCTCCACCCATACAAATACCAGTATTGCATATTTAGTTCTGCATTAGTAGTGTTTCTATTATTATGACCAGTTTGATGATTAATTAATTCACTTAGCTAGGCTAGGATGGTCCTCATATAACAATCATAACAATCTCTCACCAAGCCCATATCCAAAGCCTTTTCAGCTTGGTATAACCTGGCAAAACTTTTATAGCTCCCTTCCTACTATGTGACACTAAAGGAAGGCCCACATTTACAAGATATTTTTTTTTCTTATTTACTCTAAACAACCCTACTATGTACTGAGTACAAACATTATTCTCTTCATCTTAAAGATGAGAAAACAGAGGTTCAGAAAAGTTGTTTTTTCCAAGGTCAGAGAGCCACTGGTAAGGTAAGCTTAGCCTCCAGACCAGGAACTTCTGACTCCAAGCTCCCTGTTCTTTCACCTAGACCATCCAGTCTCTTGAAAAAAGAACAAACATATTATTAAATCTTTGAAAATATAGTTTACATAGGAGCAAATGAACCAACATTATGAGTTGGCAAATGTTTTTAAAAGCTAATTGCAAAACTTTCTTTATCCATTATTTAGGAGAAAAACTTCTACAAATAGGGCTCTTTACCTGGGGTATAAGAATTGATTTTTCAAATATTTTGATCATTGTATTTCAAAAGAATTAGTTTTCTTTGTAGTCCTGTGGATTTCATTTTATACATCTAAAAGCATTCTGAAAAAAAAAATATCGATAATAAGTTTTACCAAAAGGCCAGAGATCTATGAGGCAAAAAAGTTAGAAAACTGCAACTGTACTGCCAGCCTACTTCTAGTTGCTATGTGTCATGAAAAGCAATATGTTCCATATTTTTAAGGAGGAAAGACATGTTTCACAACTCAAACTGGCCTTGTCTTCAGTTAGTCTGAATTTTGGAGATTTTACTATCTTAGCAGGCCTGAGATTTCTGCTTAACCATGCCTCAGCAGCTTTCTCCCAACAGAGTTCCTCTTGTTCTTTCCATTCCTCTCCTGAGGAAGAGCTCAGGTAGGTAGGTAGCCCTTCATTCCCTGGGCTTTAGCACCATGTGGCAGAGGCAGTACCAGCACCCTGTCTCCTCCCCACTTCCCACTTCTCAGTTCCCTTTCAGGTGTTGTTTTTCCCAGATTAAGGTCTGAGACTCTCGTGGCAAGGGACTGTCTCATTTTGCTTTGTATCCCCAGTGCTTAGCGCAGTGTCTGCCACATAGTAAGGGTTTAATAAATGTACTACATGCTAGTGCATACTAATTTAGAGTGTTAAAGGATCTTCAAAGTCATCTAGTGCATCTGTTTCATTGTATAGATGAGTTTACCCTGAGGCCCAGAGAAATCCAATGAGTTGTCTAAGATTCCAAAAAGTAACAAGAAGTAGAGTCAGGATCCAAACCTGGTGCTCTCCTCACCACAATGTTCTGTCCAGAAGGCATCTCCTAATACCTCTTTTTTCTGCTCTGCACCATCAATGATAGATTCTTAGGGCATGATGTATTTTTTGGAGCAGGTATATGACTTTGGTAATCTCAAGGCAGCAAATCAACTAAATCTAATCCTATAAAAGCTAACATTTCAATTTAATTGGCATGTACCAGAGCCCTGACACCTTATCTCTTCATGCAATAACATTATTTAGGTGTGCATTGCATTTTATGGGATCGAGTATCTATATCAGTCAACTACTTTTGACTTTGAGCTCCTAAAATAGGAGTCATCAACTCAGTAGATCAGGATGTCAAAGACTTATGTGAAATGAATGAAAAAGGGGGGTAGGAAGAAGCATTCATATAGCCCCTGCTATTTTCCAGGCACAGGCTAAGCACTTTACAAATAATATCTCATTTGATCTTCACAACAGCCCTGTGAAGTAGGTTCTGTTATTAACCCCATTTTATAAAGACACTGAAGCAAAGAGAGATGATGTGACTTGCCTAGGGAGAGATAGCTAGTAAGTGTCTGAGGCAGGATATGAACTCATGTCTTCCTGATTGCAGATCCAACCCTCTCAACCCACTATGGCACCTAGTTAGTACAGTGGCATAATCATCAAACTCCCAGAAATCAGGGTTGGAGTCTTGATTCTGCCCCACATTTTCTGTATTAATTTGGGCAAGTCACTGAATTTCTTGGATCCTTATTTTCCTCCTCACTCAAATTAGAATAAGATTTACCTATGCCATCTACCTCACAGGATTGATGTGAGAAGCATTTAACACAATACATGGAACAGTGCTTTCTAACCACAATAAAAATATAATAAAATTAGATAGAAATGTAAATTGGAACATAAATTATATAATATAAATAGAACTCTTGTTACCCAAAGCTACTTCCTGCCAGCCACATTTCCATCTCAATAATTTACAGAATTAACCATTTAGGAAGGCCCCCTTCACTGATTTATTCAAGTATTCCATGATCAGCTACATAATTCAACCCCACAGTCCCAGTTAATTTAAGGTTTAGGAAAAATGGAATTTAATTCATTCATGCACCAAAATTGTGAACTTTGATCCTAGAGGACAAAGCTTCTTATCTTTAACTTCTTTTACATATTACTTAATGGAAATATAACTGGGGTGGAGTAACCAACCCTCTGAGCTGACATTCAGAGGGTGCTAAGAGCACTTGATGACAAGAACATTATATATGGCAAACCACCACCTTGTCAACTGGAAAAATACCAAAAGCACATTGAATTCTTATTTTGTAACACTTTACAATACTAATGATATAGGCAGCACTAGGGTTATCTTTATTTTAAAAATAAAGAAACACAGATCAAAGAGGTCAATTGGTTTGCTCAGTCCTAGAATATCCAATCCATGATCTAAACTCATGCCTCATTGAGTCTGAGTCTCACAGTCTTTTGGCTTCTCTGGTGAATCAGAATCATTTTCCCTTGATTAACAAATACAGTAGATCAGTAGTCATAGTAATTAAGCTTGTGCATTACTAAACCAATTTCTGGGGCTTATCCATCTAAACTGAGCAGCCACACTCTAGTCTAGTAAGACTAGAGTGTGGATTAAAAGGACTTGGATCAGAAAAGTAGAATTGAAAAGTAGTTCTGACATCTTTGGGCAATACGGTTGGTTAATGGAGAACCACACTGCTAGCACTTTACACACTTAAATGTGCCATATAAAAGCTAGCAGATTCATTGGAAGTACTCAGGCTTTTCCAGGCTACAAACAATAAATGACTATGTTCTTATCCTTTGAGTGCTCATTTCCTCCATAACTTGTTAGTGTGTTCTGAAGACAAAGAATCTGTCTTCATTCAGATATAGTAGCTGGTCCCTGATAGAAATGGGAAAGGAGTAGAATTTACCTCTCTACCTGCTCTGGGAAGTGTAGTGAAGATTGAATACAACAAAGAGTTTCTGGGTAAGCTTGACACCTTGAATCTCCTATCTCACCTGCTCTCGGTGTAACTGGGATAGAAAGCACACTAATTCTTCCCCACTCACAAGCATGGTAGGTTTTCAGGAGGTTGAACTCAGCTGACTACCCCTCAACTTTATGATAAGTTATAAAATTATAGAACCATAGTTAGAATTTGAAAGGTGCTTAAAAGTCATTTAGCTCCATCCTTTAATTTTATAGATACACAAGAGAGAAAGTGACAAGCCTAAGGTTACATGGTGACATGAAATATACAGAAGACATCCTCTTTCACAGGGTTACTAACTGCTTGATCACTGAAGTATTACTGGTGACACATTTTCAAAGGAATATACTCATACCACCTTAGAACATAAGTTCACAATGTTTTATTACTATGTGTTTTATTTCAAATCACTTTATTTACTATGCCCAAATTTAGCAGACTATTAGGATATAGCATCTGCCTATATAAAATACAACTAGTTCCCTGAGAACCACAAATTGCCAAACCAAAATAAGACTAGAAAAGAGCTGCAGAATATAATTGGTTTTAGGCCAGTTGCCTAATTTTCTTTATTTTCCACTGCCTTATTTCTTTAGGCTTTGCTTGGTTATGAGCTAATTTTCAAGGTTGTTTTGAAGAAATGGAATTTTATGCTGTCTTGGAAACATTGCTTATCCAAATTGGTTGTGACTACTAGAAAATTATTATACATTGCATTGGCACTTTTCCAGTTACTGAGAAAATGTACACACACACACACACACACACACACACACACACACACACACACACACATCCTTAACAATGTTTCCATATGGTATTCTCTTTCAGTTTCTGCTCACTAGATTTAATTATTATATGTTGCCAAAACAATCTCTATCTTGCCACATTAAGATGAATCAATCCTGACACATTTTCCTTAATCATCCTCTACCAAAAATAAAGTCAGATTGCCCTGTAACAGAATAGCCAACCTATAAAACATTAGTATAAGAGCCCTTCTAATTAACAGCTGAGTAAGGAAAATTCCATTATTGTCCAAAAAGTATCTATTACGTGTTTAATTGTGGCTAGAACTGAATTAAGCATCATATAAAGGGAACTTTATAGATATAGTCTTCATCCTCTAGGAACTTGATATTAGAAAAATAAAGTCAACATACTTAAAAAAAGAAATACAAAGAAATGGCAATATTTAACAAGTGTACCATGGATAGTGAGTACACACAAACACACACAGGTGTGTGTATATATGTGTTTATGTGTATATATGGGTCAAGGATAAATCTTTTTTTTTCTTATTTTAAGCAATTGGGTTTAAGTAACTTGCTCAAGATTACACAGCTAGTTATTTATTCATGTGTGGGTGCTAATTTTCTGAGGCCAGAACTGATCTTGGATGATCCAGACTCCGGGGCTGGTGCTCTTACTCACTGTACCACCTAGCTGCCCCAGGTCAAGGATAAATCTTAAAGTTGTAGGAAAGGGTGACAGATTGTTGTTGCTTCTCTGATTAGAATGTAATTGAAATGGAAGTTGTAGAAAATACAGTATGAGTTCCAGATCCGGTTGGCAGGGGCAACTGACTTTAGGGAAATGTCTTCCTGTAATCATATGAATCAATGAAAGCCAAACAATTAAGTCTAAGATATTGTATTCTTTCCATACAGCATCCAATATTTGGATTACAGAAGTAGGTATGATGTCACTAAATGAATATTTCATTTTCACTCAGATTGCTGGCATCTTAAAGAAACAGGCTTTGATTGTCCCTTCATCATGCTTGTTATTTTGGTTTTATTTTAATCTTCAGTTGATCTCAAAAGCCATGATTAACTTGTTCAATGAGGAAATTAAATATGATAGCCAATTGTGTATAGATAGCCTAGCTATTTACCATTGGCAGTACTTTCAGGATCTCTAATTTCATTGGCAAGTGCTACAGCTATGTACATCTCAACCCCTCTACAGCTTAACAAACAATTTTAATTAACTGTAGAAGTGCTGAGAATGAAGCAAATATTTATCACTTAATGGCCATCTTTTTAGTAATGATCATTTGTGAGGTAAGCTATTCTGTCTATGGTACAGCCGTAACTAGAAAAGTTTTTACTTGAGGCAAAACTTTTGAAGAGGGAGAAGGAACCTGCATTGAATGGAAGACAGTTCAATTATTGATAGAGTCATGATGACAAAGGAGGGTAGTATTGTCTCCTCCCCCCACCCCCAATGGGGATCAATGAGTTAAGGGCTATAGTTGCTACAAGAAGGATATATAACCTTACCTTGTAAACTATAGCTCTGGGTTCTGGGATTATAGACAACCACTTGACCCATCCTTTTCTAGGTTGATAATACTGACCAATGCTAATGTTCTACTAGCATAGCCTTTGAAAACCCAAGTCACATTTAGATACTGCAATAGAATTTTGATGTTAGACACTCAACTTTTTTCTTATGAGGAGGCTAAATGTATTGCTATGAAAAGTCTTATTTGCTCCTCTGACTCTCCATCCACTAGCATACTGTGATCAAACCAATTATTGGCATATTGATAACAATAACATGTCTAGAGACCTGGTTCTGACAGTAGATGACACAGTGGTTACATAGAAGTCTTAATTGCTCTAAGCCCAAGTTTTCTCATCTTTTTATTTATATATATATATATATATATATTTATATATACATATATATATTTATATCACCTATCTCAAAATTATTATGAAGGGGAAAAAAACCTTAAAAATTAAAGCAAAACTTAACCTATTCTCAATGTACAAATAGGCCCCAATAATTTTATTTGAAAAAAAACTTTCCCTTTCTTGATTTTTAAACTGAATAACCTCATTCACTGCTTTAAAAAATGTATATCCACACTTTAATGATTCTGAATTTATTATGCAGTACAGTTTAAATGTGTTTAATTTTGTTTTCTTCTTTTATTCCTCTCCTCTCCTCACTTCCTGGGAAGCCTTTCCTCCTACAATAAAATGAAATACTCAGTAGTGACTTTAGCTTATTTGTTGTTGTTCAGTTGTTTTCAGTAGTCCAACTCTTTTTGTTTTATCTTTACACATTGGAATGTAAGTTCCTTGAGGGCAGAGACTGTATTTTTTGTTTTGCTTGAATCTCTGTCCCAAGACACTCACCACAAAGGTGGGGTATAGGCTCTGGGTAACCCTTAGAACTCTGATCGAATCTTCCCACTGGACAAGGCATTTGCCTGAGGCCATAAGCTTTTCATAATGGCTAGACCCAAATCTCTTACTTTTACTGGCCTAGCCCTCCAGCTACTTCCCACTCTTGATCCCATCAAAATATCCACACCCAAATCTGTTACCCATAAACTCACCTAGCCCTCTATTGTCTGTGATCTCCTGGCAGTCTTCAGCTATTTCCCACCCTTAATCTCATTACTGGAGTCTGACTTTATTTGATACCTCCTCAAGACCCTCCCCAAACTCCTCCTCTAGACCACCCCTAGATTCCTCCCACAATCTTTCCATATATGAGCTCCATCTTGCCTCAATGAGGTAGCTGAGAATGATGCAGTGCAGACTCACTCTGTTTCATATCTTTGTGGCCAGACTGTCAATACAAGCTTCACATATACTTAGGTTCCTTAAAAGTCTACCCATTAAGGTGAATCTCTAACGAACTTGCTTTACTTTGATTGAGAGAAGATTTGAGTTGAATTCATTCAACAGGACCCGGCTTGTTGGTATTTTGGGGTCTCAAGCACCCCTAAACTAAACCTTAAACCTCAACAGCAATACTTGGCACAGAGTAAGGCCTTAATAAATACTTGTTTCCTTCTTTCCTTCCTGTCTTCATTTTCCATTATGAGGCCAGATAGATATCTAGATAGATAAAGGGATTTGTTCTTTTGAGCATATTAGTGGTAGAATGGTAACTAAACTTTAAGTATCCAAAGTCTTCATTATCACAAAAGGGTATTTATTTACAAAATGTGTGATAAGAATAAGTGGAAAGGGGCTGCTAGGTGGCGAAGTGAGTAGAGCATCAGCCCTGGAGTCAGAAGGACCTGAGTTCAGATCCTGCCTCAGACACTTAATGCACACACAAACAAAAACCTAGCCATGTGACCTTGGGCAAGTTACTTAACCCCAATTGCCCCCCAAAAAGTGGAAAAAAAAAGAATAAGTGGAAAGCCTTTGTTAAAAAACAAAACAAAAAAAACCACCCTACCTCTGTTTTGATTTCACTTGTCTTCACTCCCAAACAAGCCCCCAAATTTAGATGAGATCTATGAATATTACAGATCTAAGATGCTGGTGCACACTGGGAAATAATACTTCTATACTTCTTTCTATTTAGACTCACCTTGGAGTCAGTGTTGGACAACTGCATCATAAAAGGGCACCAATAAAAGAAATTAACTGAAGTGTATAAAATAGCATAAGATTCACACACACACACACACACACACACACACACACACACACACACACACACACACAAACTCTGCAAAAATTCATAATCCAAACAATGAAAGAGAAGAACAGTGATTCTTTCTCTCCTCCCAGTCATCTCTTTGTAGTTGTCTGAAGTAGCCTTTAAATTATAAAATTCACTGGCTAGGACCCATTGGCACTGGCCTGAAAGTCAGCAGACCTAGGTTCTCATCACCATTCCAGACTTCACTTGCTGAGTGACTTGGGAAGGAATGTCCTACCTCTGGCTCCCATAGTCTTTATGTGTAAAAGGAAATTGGAGCTACATTAAACAACCTATACACTACTTTTCCAAGTGGTGAATTCTGTGTCTTTAAAAGATCCTTTATTATGCATAATGGTTTTAATCATTCTTCAATGTTAAATGGTGAATGACTGTAATACCCAAATTCATGATACAAGCAGAATTCTCTGTAGGCTAAGGAAGGGAATAATCAACTAATCAAAGTGTTTAATGCTTCCTTGTATTACTTTGAAGAAAGGTGACTACTACCTAGTGATGTCCCTTTCATGTTTCTCTTATGTAGTAGATTTATGCCACTCTTGCTTTTAAAATGTACTAAAAAAAAAACAAAAAAAAAAAACAAGAAAAATCATTTTAGGATGTACTACCACAATCTTTTTAAAATCCCCTAAACTTTAAACTCTCCCATAATGAAACAGGTCAGAACTGGACCTTAGGCCTGGATTCTTTGGTAATTTAAGTAGAGTACTTTCTCTTTTCTTTTTAATCAAAAAGAAGCATTCCTAATTTGGGAGAGCTCAATGGTTATATTTAGTGAGAACCATCCCATTTGTCTCTTCTGAATGGATTGACAGCAGCAGTCATAGGCAGTATGCATGATGTGAGGATCACAATAAAGGAACTGTCTAGATTGAAGCTAGTTTGAAGCTTCTCACAGTATTTCAGCTACGTACAACTACTGACTCTGCTGAAAAGTACATGCCTTGATGGCTAGCTCAATACTATAAAGGTACCAATGAGGAAAAAATGCTGCCACAGCATTTTCATTTGATTCACTGTGGTAGCTATGGAAACTATCTTTTAAAGGCCAATTGGCCCTCATCCCAGCACCGCATAAAAATAAAACTCCTACTTACTCTTACTGATTCAATGTTTGGTACTTTTATTTGTCCTCAACCAGTCCAAATTATATTAGCCTTTTCTCCTTCAGCTCAGGTCTTTGCAAGCTAAGGCTATCATGTCAGTTTGATCTTTTAGATTGATATTAGAAAGTCTATTAGGATGTTTCCACATCAGGATGCTTGAACTCAGAATGCCCATATAGAATAAGCAAATATTACTGAAATCTTCTCAAAGGGTTCTAGTCAGCTTCTTGCATTAATATTTGTTTACTAAAGCATTTTTCCAAAATGAAATTCATTTTGTTAATTCCTGTTCTCTAATTGCAATGGTTCATGTAGATCATTCCCATCGAAGAGGGTCTACCAATTCAAGATTGTTGAGGTCTTAGTGATCTTTCCTTGTGTGGAGAGAGTGGTTTTATATTTTATCTAACCATTTGCATTTGCTCCTTTCAGACTATCATTCAAAAAAAAAAAAAACATCATGGCTATGATCCTCCACTTTATTCATATAATGAACGTTTTACTAAGCACTATGATAGATACAAAGTTAAGATAAGAAATACTTCCTGCCCTCATCAAGTTTACAAACTTTACAAAATTATGCTCTTCATTTTTCCCCTGTACTCTTCCTTATGTCCCTTTTTGTTACCTTGTTAAATAAAAGCATATATTCATTCTAGGTTGTTGGGTTTTTCTTTTCTACTTCAAATAGCAGAGGTATCACATCCAGATTTCATGACTTCTATGCCTCATTCAAATCTTATCTCAAAACTTACTTTTTCCTCAAAGACTTTATCTGAACATTTAAAAGTCAATTCATGAAAACTCCATAGAGAGAATACCAATAATATGACTAATAGCAATAGTTATATCCTCCCAGTATGTAAAAATCACCTCTTAATTAGTGTCTATACTTACGCTATTTTGTGTACACACCCCAAATTAGGCAGTCAATATATACTGTCCCTTTTTAAAGCTTTCTATTACTCATTATCCAAAAATAAATGATATAATCCCATGTCTCAAAGAATGAGGTGTGTAATGTGAGAGACAGAATACACACAAACACACACTTACATGCACATACACACAATTATACATCCACACAAAATAACCTAGTAATATCAATAAGACATATCAGCAAACTCCTAGGAAACTGCATTTATTAAGAGTCTACTTTGGTGATGTCGATCATTTGGGAAATAGCTAAATTGATGCCTTCAGAAATGAAATGGAACATTATTACCCTATACAAATATAAAGAATTAAAAGAAGCATACAAAGGCATATGAATTCATGCATAATACAATAAGTAGAATCAAATACACACACATACATATGTAAATACACTTATGACTACAGAAATATAAATTGGAACAATACAATAAGAAAAATGAAACTAAATGAGTAATTATAATGGCAAGCCTTGGTTTCAGTGAATGGTTGAAGAATTATTCTTCCTCCCCTTTGGAGAGATGGTGGAATATAGAATAAAAACATGGAATGAAAATTATGGAATGAAGAAAAAGAAATATGGAATATTGCATATTCTATAATACATGGTTAATATAATAGTCAGTTTTGCTGAATTGCTTTTTTCCTCCTTATTCAGGTCTTTGTTACCAGAGTTGGCTTACTGAGAAAGGGAAGAAGAATGGTTCTATTTTAGATTTTAAAAAATAATGAATAATGACTAGACCAATAGTTTTCCTGACATAGGAAATTTCTAGATGAGGACACTCCATCTACCAGTCAGTGTGAGGTGCCACTGCCACTGCCATATATATGGCTAGAGGCTTGCTCTAGGGAACAGAGTGATCAAGTGACTTGCCCGAGAGTCACACAGCTATGTTTAGAGGGACTTGAAACAAAGTTTTCCCTGATCTGGGGAGGCAACTTAGCCATTTAGCCACACAGTCTTTCCTTGGGAATAAAACTGATATGTAATTAAAAGATATTGAGGCAGTTAGGTGGCACAGCAAATAAAGCAACGGCCCTGGAGTCAGGAGGACCTTAGTTCAACTCTGGCCTCAGACACTTAACAATTACTAGCCCTGTGCCCTTGGGGAAGTCACTTAACCTCAACTGCTGCCTTCCCCCTCCAAAAGGCAAAAAAAAAAAAAGAAAAAGAAAAAGAAAAAAAAAGCTATCTACTTTTAAAGAGTGTACTTTGGAACCAATACTATATTTGGAAATATGGGAAATAAAAAAAGTTAAAGAAACTGTCATTCTTCTTAACGATATTGAAATCACCTTGGAGAGACAAGAAATTACATAAACATATGGATGGATATATACACACATGTGTGTATAATTATATGTAGGTATGTGTCAATATATACAAATGTGTACATATGTATATATGTATGTATATATACATAGTGTGTGTGTGTGTGTGTGTGTGTGTGTGTGTGTGTGTGTGTGTATCTCCAGAAAATAATAACAAAGCACAAATGAGGAAATGATGTGTTAGACTGTATGTACCTTAAGGGAGGGGAACTATCATTCCTTTTTTTATTCTCTTTAAACCCATTACCTATATCAGTGTCTTGCTCCTCAATAAATGGTCTAAATAGGATGATACAGTCAAGCATGTGATTGTAGGCTGCAATATTCAGACACAGTCTAATTGAAGCAATGGGATATGCACTGAGCTTCCCACAGAGACTGTGAATTGAGAGAGCAGGGTAACATGGAATCAATGCAGATTTTTGAGCATGAGAATGATAGGCTGCAAACAATGTTTTTGTATTCATCTTTTTGTCTTTTTTTTTTTTTTGGTGTGTGTGGGAGTTTGATGCAATCAGAGTTAAATGACTTTCCCAAGGTCACACAGCTAGTAAATGTCTGAGGCCAAATTTGAACTCAGGTCCTCCTGACTCCAGAGCCAGTGTTCTATCCATTGTGCCACCTAGCTGTACTTGTTTTCAGATTAATCTTTCAATATTTCATAAAATGAATCTGAATATTTATAGTATTCTAGGTAATATAGTAAAACCTGATGAATAAACATTGTTGTAACGCTTAGTAATTCAGTAATTCACTGAATGATCAGTGAACCGGATTTAATAGACTTAGATTAAAGGACACATCAGAAGAAGGGATTTTCTCCTACTCTGTTAGGGCAAAAGGACATAAGACTATTATATTCCTTAAGCATCTTATTGCCGGGTATATCTTTAAAGATTTGTCAGAGCACCCCTCCAGATACACACAAATAAATTTTCATATACAATGTTAATAGTAAAATAGGTTTTTAAATTGGGGAAGGATTAGGGAGATTGTATATATGAATATAAATAAGATTATATATAAGTATATATATATATATGAACACATATGTGTATGTATGTGTATATGTATCTATTTATATGTATATCAAGAATCAGTTATACTTCTTTGACCCAAATACATGGGGAAACCAGTGAAAAAAGCAAATGGATTCCAACCTTTGTAAACAGAAGCATCTAATGTACTGGAGCAAGGTAAATAGATTATCATAGTATTTTCACTTCATGTTGGGGTTCAACAATTTGGCTTAATTATCCAGACTGTTCAAATAAACTGATTGCTATTATGTTTCCAGCTCAGTTTTTCCATCTTTTTTTTTTATCCCTAGGACTTAGCACAGTGCTTTGCATACAGTAAATGCTTAATAAATATTTCATTCATTCATTCACTCATTCATTTTTCACAATCCAACTCTGGTTTGGGGACAACCAATGGATGATTTACATCATTATTCATTATATTGTTAGTAATCTACTAATATCCTAGTCTGAAGTCTCATTGAGAACTGGTCGGAACCTTTGTCTCACCACAAGGTAATGATTTTTTTTTTGAGAGGTTGGAGTAGAGTTCAGTTATTAATAAAATTGTCTACTTGTATATAGAGGGATTGTGATAGATTTTCATGGAAGGTGTGTACACATTGATTACATCATGGATCTTTAACAGTGGTGAGGCATATAAGGATAGGGGCTAGACTAGAGATTAATTCCACTGGTGTACAGAAATTCCTAGCTAGGAACTCCCTCTCTCAATACAACTCAGCACCTTCTTTATAACATATTCTTAAAGAGCAATGAAGATCACTGAGGGGTTAAATGACTTGCCCAAGGTCATACAGCCTATAAGTATAAGAAATAAAATACAGTCCTTCATGGCCCTGCAGCCAGCTATACCATGCTGCTTCTTACATCAAGTAATATAGTATTTATACTTTGTTGTTGTTATTGAGTCTTTTTTCAGTCACGTTTGATTCTTCATGATACCATTAGGGGTTTTCTTTGCAAAATACTGGAGTGATTTGCTATTTCTTTCTCCAGGTCATTTTACAGATGAGGAACTGAGACAAACAAGGCAAAACAACTTGCCCAGGGTCACATAACTAGTAAGTGTGAGAGGTCAGATTTGAATTCAAGAAGATAAATTTTCTTGACTCCAGACCCAGTACTCTATCCATTGTGCTGCCTAGTTCCCTCATTGTTATATTTGTTAATTTACAACACTCCCTCTAAAGATCTTGATGCAATAAAATCCATGCATTCCCAAATATGTAAAGACTTTTTATGATAAAATCATTTCTATAAAGCATTTCTGTCTGGATCCATTGTAATCCTCTGAAATCTTAATTTGTTCAAACTTTGAAATATTAAGTTGTGACCCCACAATAGAAGTAATATCGATCTTTCCTACTCACCAAAGTCACAGACAAAATATAAACCTTTAGTATATTTACAAAAGTAAATATACCTGGGAATGCTAAACAGTTGTACTAAACATTTATATGTTTCAGCATTAGAAGTATGATGCTTCATCTAGGGTAGAGCATTCTGAAATTGGTGATGCGTTCCATTCATTGTGAAACCTAGTAACCCGGAAGTCGTTTGGCACACTGTCTGAACTCTACCTGCAATTGCTCCTTTGTGGAGATTTCTCTTCTGCCTGAATGTGCTTTCTCTCCAGACATTACTGCAATGTTTCATGCCATACTTGTTTGGTGATGGTGTGATACAACCTGAATCCAAAGGAGTTTCATGTAGGCTATGACCACATTAGTAAAGGAAGCTGCTAATGCTCAGTTTACATGAAGTTTCTTTGGCAGCAAAGTTTCATGTCATTTACTCCCTAATTGATTAATCATATTACTACTGAAGTGTTCAAAATAGTCGAGGGATTCTGTCCAGATGATAGCACCTTATGGTTCTTTTAGCAAAACTAAAGTGTTACGTGAGCTATTGTTCTTTTGTTAAAGAAAATGATTTCAAATCATTAAAATGCAGGACAGCAAGATATAGTAAAGAGAGGGTCAACCTTTAGATAAGGTAGATCTGGATTTTTTTCATGACTGACACATACTGACTGTGTGTCCACCAGCAAATTATTTAATTTCTCAATACTCCAAGCAAGCTAAGAACATAAATTACAGATGGTTTCCTGATAGAAATTGGTAGAAGTTTCCACACTGATGGAACCATAGGTCTAGACCTGCCCTAACCCACCAAGACCAAACATAAAAATCAAATTCTGAATGCAATATCTATGAAAAATAATAAATTGTTAAGCTGTTATGTTTTTCTTCCCAGAAGTATAATCAAGAAGAAATTGACTTGATTACAACGTAAGATATCTTCATCAGTTGAATGATGGACTAGGAAGAATACTGGAGAGTTCAGTGATTTAGGTCCTAATTATGAATTCTGGTTCTGTCACTAGCTAGCTGTGTCACATGGGAACACAGTTTACCTCTTCAGGCACCAGTTTCTTCATCTGTGTGGAAGAGACCCATACTTGCATAGCCCCAGGCTCTTCTAATGACATTTCTCCATGAAGTTTTTAAGGCACAGAGTTGTGTCCTCTGAGTATAGTCCTCTGAATATTATATCCCAAAGGTTATGTGTAACAGAAGCAGAATAGGGAAGTATCTAAGAATTGAAGGCTTTTTAAAAGAGAGCTGGAGTGGAGAAAATTTAAGATTATTATATCTGTGTCTAATTTCCTGCAGAGACTTTTGCAGGATTTAATGAGATCATTGAATTTGACTGAACACTATCCCATGATGTAAATAAGAAAATTTCAGGAGTCAGGAACTAGACTCATAACTGGGAAATTAGGAGATAGTTTATGGAGAGAAAAGGGAAATTATGTGATACTGTGCCCCTACTGGTATGGATTATTTCACTAGTCAATTATTTTATCATGATCTCTGTATTTTGCTTTGAACTATTCTTGGTCAGGTGGCAAACGTAACTGAGTAGGATTCATGAGCTGTGATATTTAGTCCATAGTGCTCCCAAGAATGTTGTGAACCTGGAGGTGACTTGGGGAACTCTAGGATGTGTGAAAATTGAGGAGTCAAATCATATGTCCTCTACAATCCATCTTAGCTCTTAAATTCTAAAACCATAAAAGTAAAACTTTTTCAGTACAAAGTTGTTTTTTTTTTCTATATAGCAACAGTTCTCTGAACCTAGCTACATAATTGGATTCTCAGTATTTAGAAGATCATAGATTTAGAACAGGAAGGAACTTTTAGAAGTTAATGAGTCCAATCCCATCATTTTACAGATAAAGAGACTGGGACCCAAAGAGGATAAATGACTTGCACAGAGTCACAAAACTGACTGTAAAGTCAAATTTCACATTCTTCAGAAACAACTTTCTGAAAATTACATACACACATACATACATAAATTTAAAGGCCAGTCTCCATTGCTAAGCATCATAGAGGTGAGAAACTGAGTTGATCCAGTATTTCCTGTCCTACCAGTAATAACTAAAAATGACAATCTACATACTTCTAAATGGACTTATATAATCATATCTCACTTTCTCCAAATTGATTAAAATATTAATATGCATCACCTGGCCTCTCAGTACAATGCATTGAAATACCTAGAGTGAAATTTAAATAGCCCCATATGACCCAAATTCATAGCTTCACCAATTTATGACCTTTAGAACTGGAAGGTATCTTGGTGACATTTAGTCCAACTCCTTCATTCTTCAGATGAGGAAACTAGGGCCAAGAGAGTTTAATCATCCTGCCCAATGTTTTATAGGTGGCAGAGGAAGGACATAAACCTCAATATGTTTTGTTAATTTACCAACATTTCTAATGAATAAAAATGCAATTGAAATGGATTTATTGAAATGCTTACTGAACAGACATTTGTATCTTTTCTTTTTAATCCAAATTGAGCAGAAAAATATTTGAAATATCAATGTTATGTGGATTTTAATGGGAATTTCAGATATTTTACCAGATGCTAGAACCTATATTTTTAATCATCCTATAAAATTGGGACTATCAATGCTTAATGGTAATGAGAAGTGTCCTGGAGTGCTGAGTTTTGTAACTTAAGGGCCAAACTGTTAGCTTTTCTTCTATGAACTGAATGACCGTTGTCTACAATCAGACATAATGACAAAATTCAGCAACAAACAATATGTACAAATGACTAGTTAGGAGTGCATTTCAGTCTGAAGGTACAATCAGTCATTTCCTCCTTGTTTACAAGGTATAAGTGGCCAATTAAGGGTAAAATTTACCATTTGTGTGTGCAGAAACAAAATAAGCATGTCCACCAATTTGGTGGAGTCTGGTCAATAAGCAGATGTCTTTGTGGGCTGAATAAATCAACAAACAACTGCATCTCACATAACTGTCATTTTATTAGCCTCATTTAGAAAAGATGGTAGGGACTGTAATTTATAAAATATACCAAGTGTTGTAGATGCATCACTCTAGCATTATGCATGTTGGAACTATCTATCCCTGGAGAGGAACAGATTGAGTTGTTCTTCATTATATTCTGAAAGAATTTTCCTTTGATTCATATGCTACAATAGTCACATCACCCTGGGTAGTACCTTCAAATAGTACATATAGCAGAAGAAATTAAAACAGTTTAAAGCTGGAATGGCCCTTAAAGATTGTCTAATCCAGTGAGTGGATAGAGTATTATGCCTGGGAAGACTCATCTTCCTAATTTCAGATCTGGTCTCAGATACTAGCTGTGTGACCCTGACAATCACTTAACCCTATTTGCCTTAGTGGCTCAGCTGTTAAATGAGTTGGAGAAGGAAATGACAAACCACTCCAGTATCTTTGCCAAGAAAACCCCTCGTGGGATCACTAAGAGTCAGAAACAACTGAAAGAAGTGGACAAGAAGAAGAGGAAATGGGTCCCAAATTGTTAAGTATCTTACTCAAAATTACAAGTAGCTGTCAGGATTTGAACCTAACACTGTACCATATTTCAGGTATACCAATATTGATCTCTGATTAATAATCAACAATATAAGATAAGGTCATTTTCTCTCCCTCATTAGACTAAGTACCATGGCTAGTTCGACTCTTCCATTGAATCTTTCTTAGAGAGTAGGTCGCTAGAAACATTTTATATTCTGTGAGACAGAGTAAAGTGCTAATTTCACTGTGTGAGAAAAAGGTGTGAGAAAACCATGAGCAAAAATTTTAAAACAACATGATGCAGTGAAAAACAAACAAACAAAAAACAACTAGAGGAAAGTTTATCAGTTTGTTTGGACTCTAGTCTGGAAACTGCCTTAAAGTGGTTATGTGACTTTTACTGAGTCATTTTCTTCTTTGCGAAATAAAGAGAACAGAGTAAGTGAATTACAGTGTCTACTGACCCATTTCCCTCCAGAAATTTCATTAATGCCCTATAGAAGAGTTTTGAGGTGTTCTGTGGATTTCTAGACAACCTACCCAGACTACTTCTGATATAAAATAGTCAGTTAAGAAAATGGTTCTGGTGATTATTCAAAATGCCTTGGCAAAATTTTACCTTTCTGGAAACCTTAAACACTGGAAATATTTTAGTGGAGGTTTTAAAATTAAGGCTTTAGAACAGCAATATAAGAGTAAGCTAGTTACCTAACGTGGAGAGGTCAGGTTAATGGAGACATAGGTTATCTCAGTGACAAAATGTCTGAGTGAAAATGTGATCTCTGAGCAACAATGGATACTGTGCATATTGGTTTTTTATTTGTTTTATCAACATCCTACAAACCATTTTAGAGTAGGAAGGAAGCTGAGAAATCACAGGATCTTAGACTTACAGCTAGAAGGGACATTAGGAGCCATATTGGCCCAGTGGATAGAAGGCCATGCCTAGAGTCAGGAAGACTCAAGTTCCTGAGTTCAAATCTAATCTCATTTACTAGCTGTGTGACTTTTTAGGCAAGTCCCATTTTTGCCTCAGTTTCCTCATATGCAAAATGATCTAGAAAAGGAAATGGGAAACCACTCCAATATCTTTGAAAAGAAAACCCCAAACTACAAAGAGTCAGACATGACTGAACACAACAATATAGCTCTCTCAATTTACTGATGAGAAAGAAATGAAGTGACTTGTATTAAGTGACACAGAAGCACAATCTGAAACCAAGGCTTCTCCTTCCAGAACTAGTCCACTTTTCACTGCACATTCTGCTTGAATCAGTAAACCTTTAGCAATGGTAGAAAAGGAAGAATAAGCAATTATTAAATTCCTACCGTATGCGAGGCTTTATGCTAAGGGGCTTCCAAACATTATCTAATTTGACTTTTGCAACCAGAAAGGGAGGTAGGAAACTCAGGCAGACCGAGGTTAGTTCATTTGTTCAGAATCATAGAGCTAGGAAGTATCACAGAGCTAGGAGGCTGGTTTTGAACTCTGGTCTTTCTGACTCCAGGCTCAGCTTTCTAGTTTCTATACTATTCAGCTACTTTAATTTATACCATGTATATTGTATGTGAGACACAAAGGGAAGACATCTATCTGTTTGTCTGTCTATCTATCTTTAAAGTCTCTACCCTCAATATGGTCAAAATCTACTATACAAAGTTACATCTAAGCCAGCTGGAACAAATTAATAAATTTCTTCTTTTCAAAGACTTTGCAGGGAGGAAATGAGAAAAATGAATTTCCATCACTGTCATCTAACTTCATCCTTATGGCAAGGGTCTCCAACATTAGGATTAGAGTTAGTCCCTTTTGTTTTCCTGTCTGTAGGCATGGAGAAGATATCTCCAATGTCTCTAAAGAATCTTTTAATGTTTTTAATGTTTTTTTGGAGGGCTTTCGTAGGTCATAACTCATATGTTTTCATCACCAATCTTTATAGTCCCAGATCTTGAACTAGAATTTTATGAAATGAAATCGCTTTGGAGTTATTTTTTCTTACATAAACAAAAAAATTATGTAAATGAGAGTTAAGTCCAAATATTAGGCACGTGTGGGCTACATATCTCTTTACCAAGTTGCCCAATATTTAACATTTTAAATCATTTAAATAACTAGACCTTGGAATATATTTTGTTCAGTTATGGAAACCATATTATAGGAAAGAGAATCAATAACCTGAAGTGCTCCAGAAGAAGGTAACCAGAAAAACAAAGGGACTAGAATTCTTCCCACATAATAATTAGTTGAAGTAGCTGGGGATGATTAACTTGGAAAAGAGAAGATTTAAGGGGTTGTACATGATCCCTGTCTTCAAGTATCTCAAAGACTGTCATAAGGAAGAGGGATTAAATGTATTGTTTGGCCATGCAAGGAAAAGTACAGATGAAGTAGTGAAAATTAAAAAGAAAAACTTTCTACCTGGGCTACCTTGAACTGGCATGGATTATCTTAGAAGGCTATAAAGTCACCATAAATATAAGCCTTCAAGCAGAGAACAGTTGACAGAGTATCGATTATGTTATAGTGAAGAATTACTATTTGAGAATATGTCAAATTAGATGGCCACTGTGGTCCCTTCAAACTGAAATTCTGACACTTTGCAAAAAAAATCATTCTTAACAAAAATACCTGTCCAAAAATGATTGAAATAAGGCTGAGATAAGTCTCCGTTGAGATTTTCCAGCAAAAGCTAAATTACCATTTATTTATAAGACATGTGGTAGAGGGAATTCTTTGTCAAGTAGTGATTGGACTAGATAATTGATTTCATGAATGGCTATAGTTTATTGCTTATGTAGCAGAAATATCCATTTCCATTATGACTTATCTATAATATTTTTCTAAGTGTCGTGATTTCATCTACATTTTCTAAAATCCTGGAACTGAGTTCTTACTGGGTAGAACCTTCTGACCTTTCCTTAAAATTTTGGAGAATGTTTTCAACATTAGCTGTCCAAACTGATGTTTGTGTACTAACTGATCGTGGTGAAGATCCCAGATCATTGTTGGTGCTGGTGAATGGTTCAAAACTATCCAGTGTGGTATATTTTTTCAAGCAGTTGTTTGCATTAGCAAATTCCAGTTACTTTGTTTTAAATTTCTGATACTCTTTCATTGTTAAGTTAGGAAAAAATCAACAGTTAATCCTCAGTTTTGAACTTGCAGAAGCTAGATTCAGAAGCTTCTGAAAAAAATTCATCCTAATGGCAAATGAAAGGGTCTCAGTAGGGAAGCTTCAAACAAGTATTAGGTAGATGGATCTCCTGATGTTTTTCTCCTCATGGGCTAATTCAACTCAATGTCTGCCCTGTCTGAATCCTGCTATACTTCTTGCTTACAACCCTAAAAAGATGAGACAAGGGTTCCTTCTGTGATAGGAAATAGGCACACAAAGGAAGTGTACTTCCATATTCTTTCTGATTGAGAGTCTCTGTGTGAAGAGGCAGAGAATTTCTATAGAGGGAAAAAAATCCAGGATTTGAAGGCCAAACCTGACTATAGCAGCCTAACTACCCAAGAGCCCTTCCAGCTCTCATGCAATAGATTGTACTTCACCTCACCCCTCAAAGATCCTACAACTTATGACATAAGCACACTTAAGAAGGAAGAGGAAAGACAGACGTTTTCATGAAAGACATAGCAATTACTGACTTCTTGTCAGTCACCATCACAATCCCTTTTATGGTACTCTTTGCCCAATCCCTTGTATATCCTTCAATATGTCTGCTACACAAGACAGGATCCTAGAGCTTGATATGGAAAGATCCTTAGAGGTCATTTCATTCAACCTGTACATTTTTAAAATGAGGAAAATAAGAGCCATAGATATAAAATAATGTGCCCAAATCCTCACACATAACTAATCAAGGGTACATTTTGACCCCACATTTGGTTACTCTTGAGCAAGTTCTTCTGGCCCTGTGCCATGCTGTTTCATCCAGAGATATGTAGAACACATGACAATGGAACACACAAATATAAAAGCAAAGAACACACAGGAATATATGGTATCCAATGTTGCATTGCTCTGCCATGAACCGATCTCACCCAGCTCTTTTGGTCTCCTTCCTTCCTACATAGTTCTACAACTACAATCTAGTGGACCATCTTATAACAAGGCACTGACCCCTGTGGTTCTGGATCTCTCTGCTTTTTATTTTATTTGCATACAGCCACTAAATCCAAGCACTGTTTCCTTATTAGGACTACTGGAAAAAGCTTGCCTTCCTGTCTTTATATATCCAGGGCCTTTTCTCTCTGATTGTGATAGCATCATCTGGATGGCAAAATGGGGTCATCCAGTTTTAGATAACATCAGTAGCTTATGGCTGCTAAAGCTCTTCCTTTAATAACCCCTGGTTAATAATCCCCTCTCCAAATGCACAGACTTGTCAGATGATATTCCCTGAGCAACGACTCTGGGTTTGCTCTCTGTCCAACCATTGTTGTATCCATTCAATAGTCATTCCTGAAACCTAAGTTCTTTTGGGCCTATCCCTCAGACAGTGGATCAGGTGGAAGGCAGGCAACTTAACAATACATCCCCTTGACATGTAGCTGTCTGGTTCTTGCTATGCTAATTTGCTCTGATGTATTCTCATTTCTTCCTCTTAATTTTCTCCAGTGAAATAGTAAGTACATAAAAAGAAAAAAGATTATGATTTCTTTTGCCTTCTCTCATAGTATAGGCTTCTATATACAACTGCTGTTCAGGCAGAGGCAGTATGAGGTGAAATGATAAAGACCGCCTTTCTATCCCTCTGTAATGTGGTATAATGGAAAGTTGAAAATAATTTGAATAAGAAGGTCTGGATTTATGTTTAGGCTATGAAATATTACAGTTCTTTGCCTAAACCTCAATTTCTCATGTGTAAAATCTGAATAATAACACTTATATTACCTACGCCCTGCTTCCTTGCATTAGTTCCCGGGTTGTATGAGAAAAGAACTTTGTAAATTCCAAAACACTTTGGCCTCTGCCTCAACCTACCACAAGTTGCATAATTTTATGCTAGCCCATATTCCTCCTCTCATCCTGAAATAACTGGTAGATGTCATTATAAAGTATCAGTGACATTTCAGAGATCATGGAAAACAACTAGAGGTAGCACAAGATTTTAATTTTTATTTTTTATTCATTTTTTTGGAGGGCAATTGGGGTTAAATAACTTGCCCAAGGTCACACAGCTAGGTGTGTGTGTGTATGTATGTGTATGTGTGTGTGTGTGTGTGTGTGTGTGTGTGTGTGTGTGTGTGTATGTTAAGCGTCTGAGGCTAGATCCGAACTCAGGTCTTTCTGACTCCAGGGCCGGCCCTCTACTCACTGTGCCACCTAGCCGCCCCAGTAGCACAAGATTAGAGAAGGAAAAAGGTTGTCCTGATTTTTATACAAGAGAAAAGAACAGATTATGAAAACTATAGGCCAGTGAGCTTGACTTCAATGACTTGAAAATTCTAGATTATTTGTTAAAAAATGGTCAGTGAACAAATGGAGAGGGAAATGGTGGTTACAATGAGCTAGCATGATTTCAGGAAGAGCAGAGCAGGCCAGACTAACTGAATTTCCTTTTTATACAGCATTACTACACTTCCAGATCAGGATGGGAAGAGAAAATCATAGCTATAGTTTACCTAGACTTTAGAAAAAAAAATTTTTTTTAAGTCTCTCACACTATTATGCTGTAGAAAATACAAATGTGGATTAGATGATAATACAATTGGATGGATTTTCACCTGGTTGGAAGGAGATATTCAAAGAGTAGTTGTTAACGGTATTTGAATCACCATTTTTCCATGTGGTAGGCTATGAGGGGGCAGGTTACTATCTGGGAGCTTTACTCTTCACCTTGGTTTCCTAGCAAACTTACCTAGTACCATCTATAGCTGAGAAGAAGAGCTCCAGCTTGAGAAAGATGAGGCATGGGATAGGAACAAACCTTGTTTCCCTCTGTGGAAGGAAAGGTTGCACTGACCATTCTCTTTAACATCCACTCCCTTCCCCTTGGACTTCCAGCCAAAACTTTGACTATCTATTGTTTCTCTAGACTTTCTTAGCCCTAAGTACTGCATGTGGCCCAAGGCCTTGGGTCCAAGATACTGCATGGGTCAAGGGACTCTCTTCCCTCTGCTGTTTTGCTTTTGGGATCACCCAAAGACCACTTGTATTGGGGGGGGGGGGAACGTACTGGAGATAACTACATAATCTACATGTAGTGGTATCTACTAGTTGAATTCACAGTTCCTCCCCCCGCCATAAACTGTGGATCAGTTAGACTAAGTGATTTGCTTAGATTCACAAGGGAAATTTTATGCAATCCTCTTCTGAAACACATCAAAAGACAAATCTTGCAAGAAATCTTCCTCTCCAACTCAGACGTGCATAAACACATGGTGTTCTAATAGAAACATAGATAAAACTATAGCCCCTCCCTAATTTTTACTCTCAACTTTACAGTTTGAACACCCAGAAGTAACATAAATCAGAATAAGAATCTGGAAAGGAGGAAATCCCAACAATATATGGGCTTCCATTACTATGATAAATCCCAGATTTAGTTTGAAATCAGCTTTCAAACAGACCATAGTACTGTCTTCCATTCTCCTGACCAATAGAAATACAGAAGTTAGTTTCCACATTGGTGCTTCAGTACCCTCATGGATGGTAGGGAAAATTGACTGCCTTGACATAAAGTCAGAGTGACTTACCAAGATGGTTTGGATGACTAACTTTACCTTTAAGTTCATCAAGGTGAGATACAATAGAATCAGGGGTGTAAGTGTAAAATTGATTCTCAAAAAAAATGTGTACAGGATATACTTTTAAGCTTAATCTATTTTATTAACATTTCTTCCCATCACTTTCTTAAGTCTAACTATTCAACAAAATAATAAATGAAACCCTGATTTTTAGCATTTGCTAATTTCCAAGGTGTAAATACTCACAATGAAAATTTAACAATAGTCTCACTTGAAGTCATTGAACTGGTTCTAGCATACTGGAGAGAAGGTGAGGAAAGTGGAGGAGAAGAGAGGTTAGAAGAGAGGAAGAGAGAATGAAGAGGAGAGTCTGTTAGAGTTTTTTGCAGTGATACAAAAGAACTGCAAGGGTCTTAGGTTCCTGATTGACTTTCCCTGTTTGCTTTTGTTTGTGTTTTCCCTTTCCCCTGTGGAAGAAATGTGTCAGACTGTTCTGTAAAGCTTTTTAAAGTCCTGGTCTTTGTGAAGCTTAAAGGTTTGGTGGCTAATAATCTTTTGGGTCACAAGGTTAATAAAAGCTGCAACACTGGCAACACTTTTTGAAACTGTTCTCACTTCTCTCAGCTAGGTAAGAGGTTCTAGGATTCTGAGAGTACTTGACATAAAACAAAAAAACTAAAGCTGCTCCTCAGAGATTCTGACAAGAAGTGATAACAAACATGAATTTATTGTTCTCATAAGCATGGTGACTTTAGAATTGTGGATTCCAAACTCTTATTTCCTTCTAACAATTAGCCAGATTCCTTTTTGCAGCTATTATTTTGTGTAACTATGGCATCTGAATCAGTGTCAATACCCATCATGTTGGAAATGCAAGCTAGTAGCTAGCCAAAGAAATACACACTCTAAAATGCCAAACTTAAAATATAGTTCTATACACCAGTTTTTGGTCCTCAGAGATGAGAGAATATAACAGAATAGGTTTCATTTTTAAAAGTTATAATGATAACCTGAAAAATGTCCAATGAACCAAAAGCATATTCATAACCACATGTAAATTCAAAAATACTTACTGATCTCCCTCCCTTTCCCCCAGGATGATTTTATAAGATCTTTATAACAGAAGAACATGTCTCAATTAATTTTGTCAGTCATGTCCAACACTTTATGAACTTCTTTGGGGTTTTATTGGCAGAGATGCTACAGTGGTTTAACATTTCCTTTTTCAGCTCATTTTTTTAAACAAATAATGAAACTGAGGCAAACAGGCTTAAGTGACGTTCTCAGGATCACACAACTAGTATTTGTTTGAGGCCAGATTTGAACTGAAGAAGCTTAGTCTTCCTGACTCTAGGCCTGGAACTCTATGCACTGAATCACCCTACCTGCCTAGGAACATGGTAGACATCTTATTTGGAGGGGGCGGGGTGTTCATGGATGGGAGGGAAAAATGACTGCCTTGACAAAAAGTCAGAGTGAATTACCTACAGTTTAATATAGAAAGAAGGGTTAGTGTTGGGAAAATGATCCAGGTCTCTTTACCTTGTACATATGGCTCAGTCACTGAGGTAAAGTGCTATTCCCCATAATATGCATAATAGATATATATTTACACCTATATGCAACATCTTGGACTTGATTATATAATGGATTAGAGGTATATTTCTATAAGACATCACATGAGTCTTAGTATATGACACCCAAAATGAACCCTTAATTTAAACACTAACAACAAATTAATACTTCCTGGAACCAGATTATTAGGGGCTTTAAATGCCAAACAGAGGAGTTTGTATTTTATCCTCTTGGCCTTCTTTTGCCTCCAGGATAAAAGACAATTTTGTCTGTTTGGCATTTAAAGCCCTTCACAATCGCTCTGGCCTATCTTTCCAGACTATTATGCATTACTCTCTTTCATGCACAGTGTGAAAAGTCCATTCAAAAATGATCTATTTGCCTTTCCCTGTTTCTGAAATTCCATCTCCCATGTAAGTTGCATTTATCAGGTTTTCCTCATGCCTAGAATGTCCTCTCTCCTTGCCTTCATCTTAGTTTCCTTCCAAATTCACTTCAAGTGCCTCTCTCTGTGGAAATCTTTCTTGATGTCCCCAGAAGCTAATGCTTTCCCACCCCCCCCAAACATCTTGTATTTATTCTGAATATATTTCTTTCCACCGATTGAATGTCAGTTCCTTAAAAGTAGGAATTTTGGTTTTCATTTTGGTTTTGCATCCCCAGTATCTAACAGAGTGTCTGACACAGTGCAAGTGCTTGACAAATCATTATTGGGTTATTGGTATTGAGCACTCCATGCAAGAAGACATGATCAATATCATTTAAAATCTTTGGGAGGCTTTTTTTTTGAAAAAGGGAAGAAATAAAATAATAAACTATTTTAGACAGAATGTAATTATTAAATTGTCTTATTAGGGAAAACACATGAATGGGGCTCAAAATAAATTGGTGAAGACATTTAATTACAACTCAGCCATTGATTATTACTGTGTAATTATTGGGCATAATGAAGCAAAAACATAGTCAATTAAAGACAAATAAAATTTCTGATTTAACTCTAAACCATTAGGAGTCATTTAAAGGCACCTGTGCCACACATCCCTGGGAGAAATGGATGCATTCTCTGCTCTCTCCCCTGCCCATTATTTTTTCCCTCATGATACTAGTCACCTCCATTTAAGTTTACTTGGGGACTGAGGAGCCAGGTTTTTGTGGTTAATCATTTATTGAGCGTTAATTACATGGTGGGTGTTATAACTTGGCAGACCTCAAAAGGAAATATTTTTTGACCTCTATAGTCAACAAGCAAGTACTAACTGTCACTCTGTGTATGAAGCACAAAACGAAAGGGAAACCTGGTAATTATATGATTGATTTAACCATAATGGATGGCCAATCTGAATACTACCAGCCCCAACTCAGTTTTCAGGGGACACCTATATTTTCCTATCTAGCTGTCAACACTGACAAATACATGCTATGTAGACATGGCATGAGGATATTCATATGCTACAAGACACAAATTTGTATAATCTGCCAAAGAAAGAAAAGCACAATATAAATCACTAAAAGATTTCTGGACCTTGTGGAACATAATTAAATAATGGTAAGAAAAGAAAACAGAATCTGACTGGTACAGCCAAATAATTCTAAACAACAAAAGGAAGGTGTAAATAATCAGAAACATCAACACCATAGGCAAAATTAACTTTCATTTACAAGTTAGAGTAAACTATAAAAGAACACAATTGTCACAAGTGGAAGCAAATTCAGAGGAATAAAAAAATATTGAAGTGTAACTGATATTAAGGCAAATAAATATATGAAATAGCTAAACTATCTAAAATGACCCTAAATAAAGATTTCATGATTACATGTTCTAAAAAACAGTTTATATAAGACCATAAGATAGACAAAGTTATTTACTGGGGACTCACTTTATATGTATGTGTGTGGTATCTTTTTTAAAAGAACATTTCCTAATAAAATAGAATAAAGATGATCCCTATTATTTAGGACTCACAAAAAGAAGAAGTGTCATTTTTTAATGATCCTATGGGACTCAGTCCATAGACAACAGGAAAACTGGATAAGTTAACAGAGATTATATCAAATGAAGTGCTGGGGAACAAATATTCATGGGATCCTTAGGGAATCTGCACACACATAATCTGGCCCACACAAATTGGCTGGTCCCATTATAATGAGTTATAAGCTCCACACCTCTAGGGAAGGAATGAATTTGATACTAATGGAAACAGCATTTGAGTGATCTCCCCAATATGCCAATTGCCATTCTCAATGAGGTTCCTGATTTAGGAAAACTGCAAAGGTGCCAATGTGTATAACATCATAAACTTTGATGCAGCTCCCCAGACTCAGCACCGCCATCAAATTCTTGGAGAATTATAAAAATTCTAGTCTCATTAGCATACAAGCCCAGATTTACAGGCAGAGAGATATTGAGTTACTTTAGTATCTTCACAGGCCCCAGATGTTGCAGTAGGTGTACAGTACAGTGGGCCTGGAATCAGGAAGACCTGAGTCCAAATACGGTCTTAGACACTTTCAAGCTGTGAGACCCTGGTCAAGTCGCTTAATCTCTGCCTTAGCTTTCCTAATTGTAAAATGGAGATGACAATAATATATACCTCACATGGTTGTTATAAGAATCAAACAAGATAATATTTGTAAAGTACTTAACACAATGCCTCACACAAAGAAGGCACTTTAAAAATGCTTGTTTCCTTCCTTCTGTAACATGCATGAGACAAATATCATTAACATGGACTTTAAGTGGATGTGGTAGTCCTTTCGTTTTGTTGACAATATTATATAGTAGAAAGAAGAGTTGATTTTTAGAGCATTATGGGTCCCAAAACTACATTTATCACATATTATCTGTGTAACATTAGGAAAGCCATTATCCTCACTTGGGTTTCATTTCATTTGTCTGTAAAAAGAGGGGTTTAACTAGATGACCTTTAAGGTCCTTTGCAGCCTTATATCTTTGGCCTAATGAATACAACAGAGGCAGAATGACATATTTGAAAGAGCAGAGTTCAAATCCTTCCACTAGCACTTCCTATTAATATGAGCACTTAAATTCTATATTAGGCTAATCTATAGGACTTACTTATTAAGTTATCAAAGAATTGTCATTTATATTCATAGAAAGAGTTTCTATACCCAGAGTTCTTTTGAGTATTCTATTTTGAAATCATGTTGTGTCCATAATACTACTTAAAATAAGAGAATGAAACATTTTTGTTTTATGATGATTGCAAGAGAAGTGTATTCATTCTACAAAAATCTATTTTCTAAACAAAAAAATGACAATTTCCTTTATTTCTGCAATTGTTCAAGCTTTGTTATAAAAATATGCAACATGGTGCTTTAATGCTTCATTAATAAGAAACAGCATAGACAAAGATTCCAATCACCATATATCCTGATACTATATACACACCCACATGATACATCAGATAATATATAACATGTCTCTTTTGTAGCTGTCAATGTTTTGTGACACAATTTTTTATCAAGAGACATTTCGCTATTTGCCTATGGATCCATGGATTTAGAAGAAGAAAATGGGATAGAATATTTGAAATGGTGCAAATATTGAAATATTGCAAAAAATCTAGGAGATATGGTCAAGACTACCAAGAAACAGATTGTCCTTCAATAACACTCCAATCTAATAGACAAAAGGTAACTATAAAGGATCTTCTTCATTTATGAAGAGCAACCTGTGTCCCTAGTATAATATTTATTTTTCCGCATGCCATCTTTTTCCATGTATTCCATTGTTTTATGAGCCCTCACATATATAAGGGAAGACCATGCCTTATACCTTTACCAAAAAGGAGAATATATTATTAAGTTATTCATATTTATAGCAAGATAATTGGAATCATCCAAGAACAACTTGGTTTGTTTATTTTCAGAGAACTGTTAACCCCTCAAGTGTTAGAAGGAAATGAAAATGAGTTAATATATCTTGATTTCACTAAAAATATGAAGTAAAGTCTTTGGAAATCATGATTTTTTTTTGACAAAATTAACCCAACAATCTCTCTAGGCAGACTTTTCATATAGGTAGAAGATTTATTAAAAGGGCAAGAATATCAGCCTGGTAAATATGTGAACTAGTCACAAGCATGCAGAAAGGATCAACATTAAGTCAATGGTATTGTTTGACATCATCAACTAGCCGAAATTCAATACATACACTACTTTAATGAACTCTACTGGCCATTGCACTGTAAAATCTGAACATATTTCAAATATCAAAGATAATTCAGGATTATACAGAGTGATATGTGCAAGAAATGATTATGAAAATGATAGGTTAATAACAAATGTATTTCTTCTTTCTTATATATAGTAATTTCCACTTTTTAAAGTGACATACTATATGTTGTTACATTTTGTTCTCATGACAGCCCTATGTTGTACATATCCTATTTCAATTTTGCAAATGATGAAGATGAGGTACAAAGAATCAAAATTATTTTGACTAGTTTCACATAACTAGTTGATGAGAAAAATAAGAAAAAAATTCATGTCATATGAATCTCTCACTGCTCAAATTATTTTGTACTTATTTGTTTATGTAAAATTTGTATTCATTAGTAGAATGCAAGCTCTTTGAAGGCAGGGACTGCTTTTCATGTTGTCTTTTGTATTTCCAGTGTCTAGCACAGCAATTATCATTAAAAATGTTTGTTGAATGAATGGATGATTTCTTAGTCAGTGTTCTTTCCACTATGCCATAATGTCCCTGTTAGAATTAGAATTATAAACAATTTTAGTAAGCATTACCATCGTATAATGGACAAAAATTGAGGATTTCTCCATGAGAGATGTCAATACCATCATCATTTTGGACTTTCTCACACTGCTATTCCTTGTTTATTCTTCTTAGACTCCTGAGAGAGTAGGTTGTCAGTGTGCTTAATAGTTGGAAGGTAATAGAATGAGAAAAACACATTTGGTTGACACAGCAGTCACAACGTGCAGCGGTGATTCTCAAAGTGTGATCCTTGAGGATCTCTAAGAGCCTTTCTAGGTGTCCACAATATTGAAACTATTATGCTAATAATAGTAAGACATTTTAATTTCTAATATAATAAACATCAATCAATATAACGCATATTAGCAAAATTTATTGAGGGTGATCTTCAATAATTTTTAAGAGCATAAGGGGATTCTGAGACCAAAGAAAGCTGAGCACTACTGTTCTTGGGGCTGAAGGGACATGAGTCTGCAGTTATAAGTTTAGGTTACAATCACTAGTCAGTCTTAAATTTCAATATGTGATGTTTTAATTTAATATAGCAATTGATAACTACTATAGACACAGTATAATCTTCACATCTCTCATGCCTTTGTATGAGGTATTGTGTTGTTCATTAGTTCAATTAAGTTGCTAAAGTATAAACTTGCTAAATGGTGTTGAAGACAATAGTCATTGGCCCCACGTAGTTTCCAACTCTGCAAATTGGTCCTGGAAAGCACTGCGTCACAAGGTGGAAGGAAAGATATAATTAGTCTGAAGTACAGTGATAATTATTTCTTCAATAGTTCAAAAGATCTGTGATTTCCTAAGTATGAGCACATACTTTACTCTATGCCTGAGGAGATGGTTCCACATGTCCCTACAGCCAACAAAGAATCAATTACTGGCCAAAAACTTAGTACATAGTAAATACAAGAATATAACTATTATAAAGGGGAATTTTGAGAGGAAATGGAAGAAGGTTTCAACTTGAGGAAGAGATAGTTGCAGATATCCATTTCTCTCCTTCCCTCACCTTAGATGCAGGTATTATAAAACTAAGGGTAGAGTTTTGGGTAAAAGGCATGAAAGGGTTAAAATATCAGAGATTCTGGAAGAACTCTTCTAGGCTATTGAGATACAAAGGGCCTTTTGAACTGGAGGACTACTGAATCTCCAAAGTGTTAGGGGTCAAGGGCCTTTAGCCTTAGGTTTTTCTCTTACTCTGGAGGGCTGGAGCACTGGCATGATAAAAGCAAGAGGTTATTGAATTGTTTGGGGTCACTATAGGTTCTAGTCCTACTGGATAGAAGTAAAGGGGATATCCAGGACATCTTTAGGATGTCTAGGCCAGCTTACTAGGATAGAAAAAAAAAGAAAAGGATTTATGATAGACACTTTATCCAGTAATCCTCAAGACTGAGACCCAGATAAGTGAAATAAATTGTCTTCTAGTTGTAAATTTAGCTAGAATTTTTAATAATGGTGGATCCATCCTAGTAGAGCAGATGAAATATAACAGAACAAGGCAGAATATGGTATGGGGGAGACTGTGAGGATGAAGAGAATATTTTCATTTAGATAGTTTTGGTCATACGATTTTCAAGGCAGGCATGCATTCAAATATGTAGCCCATGCTATTATTAGCCCTAACATAGACATTTCCCTGCGGGGGGGGGGAGGGGGGGAACATATTCTTCAAGTCTATAGTTGTCCATAGAAGGTTCAAATACAATATCACATATTATTGTTACAGCATTGGAATTTGCGAAAATGCATAACTGTTCAATCAAAAACATAATTCATGAAAATTAGGAAAATAGGAATTGCTAATTACTCAACGACTCAAAAAGGAAGGAGAAGAACACACATAGTTTAATCATAGTGTTTTTCATTCATTTCCAAAATAGAACTATAATAATAGAATTATATACAATTCAAAAAACTAAATTTCCAGAAAAAAAAAGAAATGGGACAAAGAAAAATAAGAATGAGATGGGAAAAGTATAAAATTCTTTTCTAAATTAAAATCAACTGATTTTTGTGGAATATGGACTATATATTAGTTTTTAATATAAATTCAATTTTAATTATATCATACATATATGTATGCATATGTATATATACACATATGTATATATGTATGTGCATATACATATATGAGAAGAAAATTAGAAAAGATAGAAAGAATTGGAAAAGAAATTAAGAGCTTGACTCAAGTACAAAATCTTGCCTAAGCAACAAACTCCCTAAAAATTAGAATGAATCAAATGGAAACTAATGACACTATAAAACAACAAAAAATATTAAAACAAAGTCAAAAGACTGAAAAAAAAGAAGAAAATGCAAAGCATCTCATACAGAGGAAATAGATCAAAAAGACAAAATAATTAAGAATCAGTGGACTACCTGAAAGTCATGACCAAAAAAAAAAAGAACCTAGTTATAATATTTCAAGAAATATTAAAAGAAAATGGCACACATCTCTCAGAACCAGAGAACAAAAATGAAACAAAGAATCTACTTTTCACCTCCTGAAAGAAACCCCCCCCAAATGAAAACACTCAGGAATATTATGAACAAAATCCAGAAGTTTTACCAAAGGAAAAAAATACTTTAAGCATCTGGAGAGAATTCAACTATTAGAGATATAGATTCACATATGATTTAGCAGCCACTATTATAAAGGAAAGTCTGAAATTAATATTCTTTTATTTTTGCTTTTTGGAGAGCAACTGGGGTTAAGGGACTTGCCCAAGGTCACACGGCTAGGTTGTGTGTGTGTGTGTGTGTGTGTGTGTGTGTGTGTGTGTGTGTGTGTGTTAAGTGTCTGAGGCTGTGATATTAAATATTCTAGAAGGCACAGGATATAGGGTTATAATTAAGAATTATTTATGTAGTAAAATTATTTACCTAGTAAAACTGAATATAATCCTAAAGAGGAAAAAATAATAGATCTTTAACGAAATAGACGACTTCTAAGCAATACCGAAGAAAAGACCAGTCAAGAGAAACAGAAAAAAAAGGTAAACATGAATAAATAATCATAATAGATTAAACAAGGATAAAGTGATTAATTTCCAATATGGAAAGATGATATATGTGGCCTCTGAACACTATACTCATCAAGGGTCTGAGGGAAACATTATTTGGAGAAAAAATCTGGCAATTGTGTCTTGATCTTTTTTTTTTTTTTGCTTTTTATTTTTTATATGTCTTGATCTTAAAAGAAGAATGGGAAGAGAAGGGAATCAATCAATATTTACTAAGGGCTATTATGTATTGAACTCTCTTATTATGTACTAGAGAATTCTAAGTGCTTTACGATAATTATCTCTTGTGATCTTCACAACAATCCTGAGATATAGGTGCTATTACTACCCTGCTATTACAGATGAAAAACTGAGGCAAACAAAGGCTATATGATTAGTCAAGGGCCACACATCTAATAAGTGTCTGAGGCAAAATTTGAACTCAGGTCTTCCTGTTTCCAGGTCAGTCATCCTATACAATGCACCACCTAGCTTCTCAAATACTACTGTTCTGTAAGCAATTATGAAAGGAATAGTTTTTAAGAGAATCCTTGGAAGATTTATATGATCTGATGGAGTGAAGTAAGTAGAATTAGAACAATTTGTTTTACAATAGCATAATGAGTTTTGAAAGACTTCAGAACTGTGATAAACATAATGACCAAACAGTATTCTAGAGGATCTATGATGACATGCACTATCCACTGCCTTGTAAGAGAGATGAATGAAAGAGATTTTGTGGGGTGGTGGAGGGGGAGGATGGAGGATGATGCATTTTCAATGCATAAGGTTGTTTTGTTTGACTGTGAATGCTTCTAACAAGTCTCTTCTTTTCTTTCTCAACTAGAGGTGGGATGGGAAGGAGAGAAGATACATTTTTGATGATTAAAAAAATGAAAATTTCATCAAAAAACTGGTAAACCAAAACAAAATTAAAAATATAGACTATGTGGATAGAAGCAGTGCTGAGGAATCCTTCTTTTCATTACCTAATTCCTATAATTATTGTCTCCACAATCTGCTTTTATGCATTTAATACCCAACAGTTCTCAATTCTTTATGATCTGGCTTCTGACTTGACCTATCTACCAAAACTGATTAACTGTTATTACCAAATATCTCTTTACTGATAAATTTAGCAGCCTTTTCTTAGCCCTCATAATTTTTCATGATGACCCTTACCATATGTAGCTAAGAAGAGGTTTTTCTGATGCCTGCAAGGAAGCTTTGTTAGCCATCCAAGCTTAGCTCATACACCACCACCTATACTAAGCTTTTGATTATGGTATAGCACAACCTAATCAATCAAGTTGGCCCTTATTAAGCAATATATGTAAAAGACTGTTAAGCAATAGGGGAATACAAAGACTTATTTACTTGTATTGAACTTGACTCTGCCATAGGACTATAAGTTCCTCAAGCAAAGGGACAGCTTTTTAAAAAATTTCTATCTCCAAGCCCCTAGCACACCTTCTATACAACAGGCATTTGATAAAACCTTACTGAACTGAATTGAAATTAACCATCTGTGACTAGGAAACAGTTCAATGATGACAATTTAGGTTTAGATATCCTAATGAAGAATCTTGAAAAGAGGGCAATCTTCATCTATCTTTCTGGAACCCCATTCTACACCCTGGATTGATAGGTGAAGCCCTAGAATAATGACAAGCACAGAAATAGTTCACACCTTGTTTCAGCTATTAAATTAACACCTTGTTTCAGTTCAAGTTTCTTTTGAGCCTTGCATCAAGTCTGTTAAGAAACAGAATGTGTGAACTCCACAATTTGTGAACCTTAGAACTCATGAACTCCTGCAACAGGAAGGGGAGGAGCTAATGACCATATAGAAGGAGAGGCCCAGGCTACAAACAGCAGAACTGAGAAGAGGACTCTTGTGGTGGCAGAGTCAAAAAGGCAAAAACTTGTGGTCTCCCAGTACTCTATTTGTCTGCTCTGTCTATGTTGATGTTTGCTTGTGATACTTTGTACAGAAGCCCTGGAACCTTAATGGAAGCCTTGAAAGAGGATTTTCTGGTTGTATGTTTACAGAATTCCTGGAGGAGGGTTTTGGAGGTCCTGGATTTTACTGATGATTTGTGCTGACCTCTTGGACCTTGTTTGTGGGTCTGTCTTGATTTCTATACTGATGATTTGTGTTGAGTTCTCAGACCTTAGTAGGTCTGAGTTAATTTCACAGGCAGATAGTGAATTGATGATGGTGCTGGCAATGTGTATATTATTGTCACTTTGTCAAGCTTTGTCTTCCAAGAAACAGGAACTGTGAAGGACTTGAGGTGGAATGGACACTGTAAACTTCAATATGGAATGGGAACTGGACTAAGAACTGGACAAGGAGCTGAACAAGGAACTGGGAGTTGCCTGCCTTTGAACCCAGGTGACAGCTGGAGCTGGGACCATGAAAGAGCAACCATGAAATCTGAGAGCCAGCCTCAAGTCAAGCTGAAAGAAGAGTTTACTTGGATACTGTGTACTAACTGAGAAGATTATGACTTACTGTGACCTAGGGGTGGAGAACTTCGACATCTGTACTTTGTAATTGAATTAAGGATTTTGTGATTGACTAAATGAATGCACTTTGTTTAAAACTATGTGACCACTTTGGTGAAAACTATGTGGCCATTTTAGTGATAAGTTGTTGAGTAATGACATGGTGAATGCTATATTTTGATTTTCTATGAATATTTTGCTCTGATTTATTATTGAATAAATAGGGAGCTCAAGAGGTGGATAGGTGTCTTAGTGAATAGAGCACTGGCCCTGGAGTCAGGAGGACCTAAGTTCAAACCCAGCCTCAGACACTTCACACAAAAACTAGCCATGTGATCTTGGACAAGTCACTTAACCCCAATTACCCTACCTTCCCACCTCCAAAAATTAAAAAAAAAAAAAATAGCTTACTATACTATGTAATCAGAACCTTGAAAGCTGTTCACAGCAGCAGTCCTCTGGAAAGCTGATCATGCATGGTTTTATACTTAGTCCTCCTTAAAGTAGGTCATGATTTTTCACAAATGTAAAAGGAGTAATCTTTTTTTTTTTTAAAGCAATTGGGGTTAAGTAACTTGCTCAAGGTTACACGGCTAGTCATTATTTATGTGTGGGTGCTCATTTTCTGAGGCCAGATTCGATCTCGGGTCATCCCAACTCTAAGGCCGGCACTCTTACTCACTGCGCCACCTAGCCGCCCCTAAAGGGAGTAATCTTAATCTTAACATGTGCCATTTCTACTGGAGGCAATATTGAGTTCTCCTTTAAATATAACTGCAGTGTTTTTTTTTAATATTGTAATTCCTCATTTATAAGCATTTATTGTTGATTTATCTCTTAGTTGTTCTGAATGCAAAGGGAAAGAGAAAGGTTGATAGAGAGGGTAGGAAGATTATTTTGCTGGCATAAAAAGGAAACTGGGAAATCTCAATCAAGGGAAGAAACAAACCTTCAATATATAACTGAGCTTTTCTCTTTTCCAACTAGGTTTTTAAAAAACAACATGTTTTATTGATGTCTTTGTTTTTATATCATTCATTTTTTAATCTATCTTTTCCCATTTAGTTCTAACAGTGAAAAAGCTATTGGAAAACAATGGACACAGTAACTGAATTTGATAGCCTACGTGACATTCTACACTTATATTCCTCCATCTCTTTTGAGAGTTGGAAGGCATGTCTCATTATCTGCTTCCCAGGATTGAGACTATTATAATTAATCAGAATTCGCCTGCTTTTACTGATACAACATTAACTTTCAGGGACACTATGCAACATGGAAATTCCTTCTTCTCTTAAAGGTCACAGCAGAGGGAAAGTTAGGATAATGGGACATGATGCCCATAAGTTGGAACCTAGAGTAGAGCATCCTGGAAACTAGGGCTTACTCCTGGGTCTAGCAGAAACATCTGTGCTGCTGCCTAGCCACTATAGTTCCTATGTGGTTTGCCAAGAAACCTTCCCTCCAGCAAATTATTGCCCTATAGGAGGAGGAGGAAGGAAGAAGAAGGAAAAGAGGAAGAGGAGAAGGAGGAGGAAGAGGTTCAAGAGGAGGAATAGAAGGAGGAGGAAGAAGATGAAGAGGAGGAAAAGAAGGAGGAAGAAGAGGAAGAAGAGGAGGAGTAAGAGAAGGAAGAGGAAGAGGATGAAGAAGAGGAGGAGGAAGAGGAGGAGAAAGAGAAGGAGGAGGAAGAGGATGAAGAGGAGGAAGAGAAGGAGGAGGAAGAGGATGAAGAGGAAGAAGAGGAGAAGGAAGAGGAAGGGAAGGAAGAGGAGTAGGAAGAGAAGGACAAGGAGAAAAATAGAAATCTTTATATAGCATTTACTATGTGCCTGGGCACTATGGTAAGCACTTCACAATTATTATCTCATTTGATCCTTACAACAATCTTGGGAGTCTATTTACAGTTGAGGAACCTGAGAAAAACAGAGGTTAAGTGAATGCCCAGGGCTGTGCAGTTAGTATGTATCTGAGGTAAAATTTGAACTAAATCCAAGCCCAGTGATTTGTTTATTGGGTGATCTAGCTGCCTCTAAGAAGAAGGAAAGATGCTGGAGAGACCCCTTCACCATCCTCTCACCACATCTGAAAATTCCACATTAGATCTGACAGTTCAAATATATTTTCATTGACTTGACATTAGTCCTTCCTCTTAAGTCTTGTGATAAATGAAAACAAACCAGTTGGCAAATATGAAGTCTCCAAGTAAAGTTCAATAACTTAATTAAACTTCTGCTAAGCAAAAAATACAACAAAGAAAAACTACAGCACCAAAATTTCCCACGTTGCCTAATGGCATGAAGCACTGGAAAGGTCCCTCCATAACTCCAAAGTCTCCTACAATAACAGACCATGCCCCTGTGTTTACTTTTACAGCTTATCTATAATCTAGCAATGTATATAGCCATCTCCCATGATGTAAATCACTTTCTCTGACATGCTACCTTTCTTTAAAATTCCTTTAGCAAACTTTTCAAAATGATAAACAAGGGTATTAGCATTCCACCCCTTTCTCCCCAACCCTCATTTATGAACCAAAATGTATAATCATCAGCTGGTATTCTGCAAACCATTTGGAAAGTAAAGCCAAGAGTGGTATTCACAGCTGTGGGAGCCAAGGAAGGAGCTGAAATGCATGCATTTCAGAACAGAACAGAAGATAAGTAAAGCTATGGGAAGGCCTTACATGGAATCTTTTTTCTTAAGAGAAAGAATCTATTCTTTTAGGAGATGCTTTCAAATAAGACCCATTTTTTGATGTAATGGAGAAAAATTGTCCTCACCATGTCTTTTTTCATTATATCTCATAGTGCATCCTCTCATTTTTAAGCTATGAAGTACTAAAAATTGCTACATTTTTCTAATGCTATGTATCCTGCTTTGCAAATTCCACAAGAAGGTCCTGTGACTAAAGACAGATACACCATTGCCTACTCATTCTGTTTCATTTGCCAGGACTCAAAGTATCTTAAGTATAATGTTTTATTCCATGTTAGTGCCACTGATGGATCCAAAAGCCCAGATTTCTCTACTGTACATTGGGGCAGGAGATCATAACCTAATGAAGTAATTTATAAATATGAAAAAAGCTTTCTGGATCAACTTTGGTCTTCTATGGATATCATTTCTGCCCATGATGTTATCCTGATAATGTGCCTTTCACATGCATGTTCAGTAACTTCCTCCCAGCTGCATTCTTCAAACTCATAATGTTTCAGAAAAGCATATTCTTTGTTTTAACACCTTCAAGGTGACTCAAAATCCCAACCCTTTCCCCTTTTCTTTGTGGGTAAATAGGAATCGTCACAAAATAATCTGTGTTTTGTGGATTCTCTATTATATTTTTTTAAGGAAGAAAACAAGATACTCTGACTGATTCAGATGCTACACATGAGTTTAAAATGTTTACCAACATGATTTTCCTAAAGCAGAAAGAACTTGGCAGATTAATTTACATGACTGACAGACAGTATAGAGTTGGGGGAGGGGGAGAGGAAGATTCACCACACCACTTCTTCCTACCAGTTCTAAAAAGTCTGTACTTGAGGTTTTCCAAAAGTAGCAATGGTTCCTAAATGGCTATGGGTTGGGGGAGGGGTGCTTTTGTCATTATAGCTTAGACATGAATCCCACTTCAAAAGATAAGGAGGGGAGGAGAGCACACACAAAAATTAAGGGTGAAAAAACATCAGGACACAGCACTTTCACCAAGAATCTTCTTACATGAACTGTATACCTCATTCAAGAAGAAAGACAAAAAAAGAAGTTAGTAACTAGAGAAAAGGAATGGGTGGGGGGCAGAGGACAGAAAATAGCATATTTTCTGCAATGACTTTATTTCTGGAAAATAGTTTCCAGAAAGGTTGAAAAAAATCTTTCTGGGTCAGGAGAGGGTAGATCTATTTCAGTAACCAGGCAATCAGAAACACAGAAGTCAAATTACAAGGGGAAGAGAAAGAATGGGTGGGGGGAGAAAGGAAAGGAGTGGGGTGAGGAAAAGCCACATTTATCTGACTCAACAGAAGCAGCTATGATCAAGAGTAGGAAAGGAAGTTCAGGGGCTGCAGACTGTCATTGAGAGAGAAACCAGTCAGATAACAACACAGGCACTGGATTTAATCTGAGAGATTAAACTATTCTAATCGGTCCCTTCTCTGCATAAAAAGGAATGGGGGAGGAATAAAGCTGAGGGGCAGGAGGTGGGAAGGCTAGTGGGCTACCACTGAGGTCTCTATCACTCCTCAGCAGGGAAGCCAGCATACACACTGCTCCTGGTTCTCTCTCTCTCTCTCCAGAAAAAAGGAAAGGAAAGGAAAGGAAAGGAAAGGAAAGGAAAGGAAAGGAAAGGAAAGGAAAGGAAAGGAAAGGAAAGGAAAGGAAAGGAAAGGAAAGGAAAGGAAAGGAAAGGGAAAGGAAAGGAAAGGAAAGGAAAGGAAAGGAAAGGAAAGGAAAGGAAAGGAAAGGAAAGGAAAGAAAGGAAAGGAAAGGAAAGGAAAGGAAAGGAAAGGAAAGGAAAGGAAAGGAAAGGAAAGGAAAGGAAAGGAAAGGAAAGGAAAGGAAAGGAAAGGAGAAAGAAACAAAAAGGAAAGAAAAGAAAGAAACAGAAAAAGGAAAAGAAAAGAAAAAGCTCATATTTCTGGCCCATCAATCAGCATTAAGCTGCTTAGGGGTGCAGAGCAATTCGGTACATGCAGTTGCCAGTAGCAACAGGGCACATACTCATTATAGGATGGGGAGGGGAGTAGTAGTAGAAGAGGAAGGCCTGGGGTGGGGAGGGGCAAAGAGTGACAGGTCCGTAGGGAAAGTGAAGGTCCAGGAGGTACATATTAGTAAGCACAGATTAGTTGCAGCAGGCCCTTCAGCATCTGGGCAGGTAGTTTTCAGGTCCTTTACTCCGCAGCTCGCTCTGGACACGCCTCCATCCACAGTCAGTCAAGTCTCCCTACCCTCCATCTCCCCATCTCCCCATCATCTAAAGTCCTCATAAAGCAAGGGCAATGACAAGGGGAAGGAATGGTCCACTGTTTTGCTTGGGTGGCACCAGAGTCACCTAGCGAGTTCCTGTTCAACCCACCAGACTGAGGATCTCTCTTCCCCATCCCCTTTCTGTTGTGTGGGATGTGCCCCTTGAGTGAAGGTTCAAATATGAGTGTACACACATGAACACACATAAACACACAGACACGTGTCACGTGTGTGTTTGTTTCCATTTGTGTTTCCAGATTTTCAGTGTCAAAGCAAGGACCCACAGGTGGAGGACAGGGAAGGGTAACCGCTGCCTGGGCACAGAAGGAAACGGCTTCCCAGAGTGGGGTCTCGGGAGAACAACACACACACACACACACACACACACACACACACACACACGACCCTCAAGATCCTCAAATCACGAAGGCAAAGACTGGGGACCACAGGCCATCTCTCAACTTCTCCCTCTTGCGTGGTAAGAGAGAAAGGAGTCTCTGGCACTGGTGGATGGAGTGGAGATGAGAAAATCTGGTCGGTCTTAGACAGTGAGGGAAGGAGGAGAGATGAGAGGAGGGAGGGGAGGAGACTCTGCAAAGAAAAGTGGGAAAGAAAGGGATCAAGGGATGGGGGCAAGAGAGGACTCGGGGACCGGAGAGGAGGAGGAGGACCGATGGAAAGAGGAGGAAGGCCACAGGCCAGAAGGGAGAGAAGGAAAGAAGATGGAGGGTTGGGGGCACAGAGCAAGGGGCGAGAGCCTTAGGTAGGATGGAGGAAGGTAGAGGGACAAGGATCTAGCTCCTTACCTGGCCTGTGCTGAAACATTTTGAAGCCGGGAGTGGAGTGGGGGAGCTTCCCAGCCGGGGGCAGACACTGTAATCCTATAAAGTCTGGGGAGGCGAGGCGCTGGCCGGAGAGCCAGGAGTTGCCAAACTTCCCATGTCCAGAGCGCACGGCTGCAAGCAGCAGCGGCAGCAGAGGAGGCGGCGGCGGCGGCAGCAGCCTGAGCGAGCCCTGGCAGCAGCTGCCCAGCCTGGCCCGGCCCTAGCCCCCCTAGCTCTCTCCCCCGCCACCGCAGACAGGGAAACCTCTCACTCTCTCTCGCTCCCTCTCGCCTCTTCCGCTTTGTTGTGCTTCACTGGCTCTTTTTTTCCCTCCCCCCCACCCCCTTTCTCCTCTCCCTCTCAGGCTGTGGGACGTTTAACATGTGTTTGGGGAGGGCCACTCGTCTTTGAGGTGCCACTTTCCTTGGGGACGAGAGCTTAAAGAGCAGATCAAGAGAACGCCCGGCTGGGGATGCTCTGTGTGTGATCCTGCTCTGTGACTCCGGCCCATTAATTCCCGCCCCTTACCCCCTTCCCCTCCCCTCCTGTCCCTAGCCCCCCCATAAGAAACTGCTTAGGATCGGGGCTGTCAAATCCAGCCCATCTGCTGCAATCATAATCAGTCTCAACTGAATGGTTCTGACAAATCTGTGCCTGCAGCCTGAGTTAGGAAAACCAGTGTGAGATAGTAGCAAGGAGGAGGAAGAGGAGGGAGGTGGGTGAGAGAGGAGAGGAGCTCAGGGAAAGGGTCTGTATGGGCTTCTATTGTCTGCTGTGAACTGAGGAACTGAAGGGCTAAGACAGGAATTGGAAGGGGAAGTAGAGTTTTCCTCTCTATTTCTAGTAGGAAAAATAAATACATCCTCCCCACTCTACCCCAAACCTTCAGCCTTGGTTGAACAGATTTCTGATAATGAATGAAAGGAATGGTTCCCTTAATCTGATTATCACTCTGTCTATCCGGTTGGCCTCAGCAATCTTTTGAAGTCCTATCCTTCGCAGGTAGGGGCTGAAAGGACTTTAGTTTTATAGCACTCCAGTAAGCACAACTATGGGCTTGGGAATAATGCTTACAACAGGAAAATTAGGCATGTGATTGGAGAAGATGTTTGGCCATTTGCCAACTGTTGGCATTCTTTTAGGAAGCATGGAATGGGTTTGTAGGTGAGAAAAGAGGAAGAATACCTGCCTAGTATGGATATCAGAGTCCTTCAGGGTGTATCTTTTTGTCTGCTAATAATGTTACCTTATTTATGTATTTATTTTAAATTCAATTAGCAAGCAGTAAAACCACATTTAAAACTATTTTCCCTTCAGAAACATAAAACTTTTTATGGTAGATAAAATATTGTTCTGTTTTTAAAGTAATATGCTCTAATCAAACACTACTATAACTTGCTGCTTTTATATAACAAAATATTTCTCATCTTCAAATAATTGACTGAAAATTTAAAAGCATAGTCAACAAGTATAATGGTCCCTTTAAAAACTTTACTAATCTTAGAGCTGGGAAGAATAAAATCAATGAAATCTTGGACTGTTTGGGCATGCTTCTTTAAAGATGGCAAAAAAAAATAACATTTAATTATTGTGAATGGCAATCTATGCTAGTGACATAGTTTATTCGATAAAATACCAGTTGTTGAAAACTAACAGGGAAAATGTTATTGGGCATTCAACCAATTCACTCTTAGAGGTATATAAGTTCTGCAAAAACAGCATTACACAATGAAGACTAAACAGAATTTTAAAATAGTATTCAAATGACTCCTTTGCTTTAGATGTGAAGAATATATGCAAGCCACATTAAGCTCTCACATATCTCTGCTGGAACTGTTTTTTTTTCTTCTTCTTCTTATTTTATAAGTCAGTGGTCCTTAAAATAATGTCATGCGGTCAATGGCTAATGGCAACAGGAAAGTATCATTGAGGTGTCTGAGTAAAATTGCATACTCTTATCACAGTGGATAGGTGAGGGTAAAACAGGGATTAATTGTTCATTTCCCAAAACATAACTAAGCACAGAACTCACTGTCAGATTTTTGTTTGTTTAACTGATGTTAGAGAGATAAAGAAATTTGGTTAAAAAAATACATTCTGTGACATCTTTTTTTTTTACTTTCCCCCCTTGTATAGAAAGTACACATTAGAAATTCTTTCTAAAAATGTAAGCTTTGGTATTTTGATAAATTTTTTTTGTACTTTAGTATTTAGTCTTTGAATAGACTACAATCTGGTAGAAAGAGGGTCACATCAGGATAAAAAGTACTTTTCAGAGCTCTATTACTAACTATGTGAACATCATCAATTCACATGAACCTCTCAGGGACTTAGTTTTCCCACCTGTAGAAGGTAGGATCAGACCTAGGGATAAATGCAGTTAATATAACATAATGTGATCATAGAGAGGTATATAATGCCTATATTTGTTCTGTGGTGCATCTTCTCATGTACATGTGTACCTTATATTCAGCATGGCAGAGCAGATAGCTTTAAAATGAGAAAAACACTAATTAAAGACTTGAATACAAGGCCAGCCTCTGTCAGATATTAATCTTACTGTTTGTGTGACCATGAACAAATTATAACCTCTCAATGCTCTATAAAACTCTAAAACTGAGTTGCTAATTTGCATCCATAGAGGGAATTTCCACACTGGGAACTTCCTACTATCAGGAAATCCCAGGTCCCAATCAACCCCCCCCCCCAAAAAATGTACATACATATATGCTGATATTATTTTAGAGGGCAAAAGCACTATGCAAAATACAAATGTAAGCTAGTGTTACTTCTAATCTACTTAATCAGTGAAACTAGTGTTTCATGAGTTTTTAATCATATTTTTAGTTTATATCTTGAGATTCACAAATTGTTCAGTCATGTTTGACCTCACTTGGGATTTTCTTGGCAAAGATACTGGAAGCAGCTTGCCATTTCCCTCTCCAGCTCATTTTACAGATAAGAAAATTGAGGCAAAAAGGGTTAAATGACTTGCCCAGGGTCACATAGCTAGTAGGAATCTGAAGTCAGATTTAAACTCAGGAAGGTGAACCTTCTTGAATCCAGGATTGGTGTTCTGTCCACTGTGTCACCTAGCTGCCTTAAAAAAAAAAAAATCACCAGTAGAGTCTATAAAAATGTTTGAGGATAAAAGACATAGAGTAAGTAAACTTGTATAGTGAGATATAAGAGATTTTTTTTTTACTTTTATAATAATGAAGGCAATCTTTCTGAAGGAAAAATAGATACCTGATCTTGGGGGACAGTGTTGTGTTGGTTTTACTAATATTTTCAATATACCAAAGTTTCATATACTCATATTTATTTCTATTAAAGTAAAGAAGATAGCATAAGATCATTCAGGAAAATAAGAAACCAGTGACCAAGGAGAAGAAATTCATTATGTTATCCATTTTACCTTTTCACACTATTGCTTTTCAGCTTTGGAAGAATCCTTTCAGAGATGCATTATCCATGAATGGTCTTTTTATTAGTAGGAGAACATTAATTAATCAACATGAATTCATTAAGGTCTGTCTATATTTTAGGAACTACATGAGTCACTGAGGATATGAGGACAAAAGGGAAAATAGTCCATGACCTCAAGGAGCTTACAATCTGTCCAGCTGTGAAAATGTGCATATATGTAGGTATTTGCAAAAATAAAATAAATAAATAAAGAATAAGTATGAAACGATTTGGGGGAAGGTACTAACATCTGGGGAGATCAGGAAAGTTGAAGGTGGGTCTTAAGCTGATCTTTTTTTTTTTTTTTTTAAAGCAATTGGGGTTAAGTAACTTGCTCAAGGTTACACGGCTAGTCATTATTTATGCGTGGGTGCTCATTTTCTAAGGCCGGATCTGATCTCGGGTCATCCCAACTCCAAGGCCGGCACTCTTACTCACTGCGCCACCTAGCCGCCCCTTTAGGGCAATTGGGGTTAAGTAACTTGCCCAAGGTTACATGGCTAGGTTTTTGTTTGTATGGATTAAGTGTCAGAGGCCGGCTCCGAACTCAGGTCCTTCTGATTCCAGGGCCGGCGCTCTATTCACTGCGCCACCTAGCCGCCCCTCTTAAGCTGATCCTTGAAGAATACTAGGAATTCTGAGAAACAGAAGTGAGGAGGGAGTGTCAATTCAAAGAGCAGGAGGCTAGAGATGGAGTATGATGTGTGTAGATATAATGTGAAACAAGGCAGGTTGAAGCTAAGATAAGAAGGCTTTAAACGCCTTAAGGGAGTTTAAAAGAAAAGTAGTTGGTAGTTTTGGGGGTAATCACAATAGGGGAAGTCAAGGAAACCATCTATATAAAACTGCTATCAAAGCAAATGATATCAGAGGAAGAGGTGGGCTCATCCTGGGAATTCATCTACAACAAAATCAGTAGAAAAGTAAAAATTGAGAAGGAACATTTTTTTTCCTTAAATCTGAGATTAGAGACAATGTAAACCTCTAGGATCAGTGCTGAGTTACTAAAGAAGTAAAGTTAGCAAGGAAAAACTCTTTTGTGACTTTGCAGTGAGAATATATGATAGTGAAAAACAGGTTGAAACTAAATTATAGACCATTAGAGACATAATTAAAGGTGAGAGCATGTATGTAGGGCTGGTACCATAGGTGGTGAATTCTGGGAAAGTAAGTGAAAAGAAGCAAAAATATTGCTAATAAGCCAGTCTGGAGTGTTAGTGAATTGTTATGGAGAAGCAGCTATTTGTATTTTCTGAAGAGCTTTTTTGGAGTATAAATGACATCATCTCACTACCTTAATGATGGCTACTATTTGTTTATTTCTAACTCTTCTACAAAAAAGAAGTCAAAATTTACTCCTTTCAACAGGATTTTCCTGAAGTACTCTGAACATGGTTTGGGTTACCTTAGGGCTGTTAAAGACTTATAATTTAAGAGATCTGCATCTCATTTCAATCCATAATATATTTCGCCTTCCCTTACTTCTTGGCTTATCTAATGTGTCAGGTTTGACTCAATCCCTAGGGGACTGGAACAATATTTTGCACATAATGACATATATTATGGGGGCTAAATACTTATTATGCTATAGGGAAATGGGTTCATAGTAAAATATTATTACATGATCGGTATCCCTTGCTTTGAGAATACATTTCAGATTCAACTCATATTATTTCCCAGTGTACTATACCGTCACCATTAAACTATCCTCAAGAGACTATATTCTAGCAAAGACTATCTTATTGTGAGATCTTTGTGGTACTTCAGTAATTAAATCCTTTGGCTACCATGCCAAACAGTCCCACCTTTTACTGATTTCTGCTCTGTAGAATTAAAGTCAGATGCCAATGTATTCTTTACATCTCTTCAGTGAAGAGGTAGCAGTCTATTATTTTATTATAGCATTTCATTCATTCATAAAATTATTATTTATTGGGCACCTGCAAGGCAGCACAAGCTATTGTAATGGGGCTAGAAAATGAATTATTAAGGGACACAATCCTAGCTATGCTGCTTACTCAGTAGTATACTCAGTCGTATTGACTAAATGATGAATGATGAATAAAAGCTAGTTCATTGCCTCTAAATGTTTTTTTTAAGCAGACTAAATCCTTTGAATTTGTTCTCAAATCTTATACCCCAAGGGGATGGTATTTTAGTTTGAATACATATGAAAGTAAGAAGAGAAAATAAGCTATATTCTCTCTGTAGCCAAGTGGCACAGCAGAGAGAATGCATGTCTTAAAGTCAGGATGGCCTGTGTGCAAATTTTGTTTCAGGTAATTACTAGCTATGTGACCCTGGGTGAGTCACTTAACTTTTCTCTGCCTTAGTTTCCTCATCTGTAAAACTGAGATGATAACAACACCTACCACACATCATTGTTGTGAGGATCAGGTGAGTTAACATGCACAAAGCACTTTGTAAATATTATTGTTATTGTACACAACACCATTATGCTCATTTTAAACAATGGGAAAATCCCCCTATATTATTTTTCTTTTATCTCTCTTGCCATGCTTTCCCATTCTACCTTTTCTTATAATTATTTCTGTATAGTATATTTCTTATCCCTCTGATTATATCACAGACTATATAGAACAGAGGCAATATTGTTAACAATTAAATTGTTATCTAACTTTCTTCCAGGGCCTTTTTTTTTTTTGCAAAAGTTATCTACTTCTTATGAACCTCTGGTTTATTGTTATTTTTTTTCTTTGTATAAGCAGTGTTGCCTTTAAAGCATGTGTGGTCATACAGAATGTGTCTGTCACCAGGTGACCATCAAATTCTATCCCAACATTCTATCAAATGTTAGGAAAACAGAACTTAGAAAAACAAGAGAAAAAGTTTAGAAAACCTTAGACTAGACCATACCAACTCCTAAAATTCTAACAACAGATGAAATATATACATTTAAAAACTATTAATGATTAAAATGCTAAATAATATTTTGTAAAAAATGTTCTAGTTATAGCTACTTAATTATAATGTGTTCAGGTTCTGATGGTATATAATATATATGATTAATGAAATCATAAATATTCTATTCTTAACATAAAGAATGATATTCTGCTAATTAACTTAAAAAATTAAACTGAAATTGCCTTTTTTATAGGCAGTAATAACTACAACCAAAATTATTTTCTGATCGTTAAAAAAAGCAATACTCCTGATGAATAATTTTTCTTCCAAGTTTTCTAATTTGAGACTACTGAAATAATAGTCTCAACTTATTTTATAGAAGATGAGGTGAAGACTATGAAAACTGACTCTCTATTTCAATATTTCATGTGTTCATGGATTCAAAAAGAAATCATTTCCCCATAATCTGAACATAATTCATTTCATTCATACATCAAGTTTATAGCCTATAATTTACAGGGTATTACATTTTTTAAAAACTGAACAAATAAAGTTGACCCAAGATTTAACATAGGAAACAAAAGATTACTTATAAAGAAACGTGTCTGAGAAATTCAGTTATGGATACACACACATATATATGTGCACACATATGTAGGCTTTTTAGTTTCAAGAGTCAGTTTGGGTTGGGAATTAGATTTTCTTCAAGAGAAAAAAAATGATCAAACCCACCTCAAATCAAGATAGTATATTGGAGATACCCTCTTCAGTAATCAATGTTTCTACTTAAAGGCAGAATCAAATATGCTAATACTGTTGTTGAAATGTTGCTTAACATAATAAGAATAATAACCCTTAACATGTTCATAGCATTTTTTCTATGGTAAAATTCAATACTGTCAAGTGATATTAAATTCTTTAGGGGCAGTGAAATGTCAAGGCATGACAAATTTCAGAAAAATCAAGACAGAAAAGTGGCAGATCATTCTTAATGGGGATTCTCTCTCTCTCTCTCTCTCTCTCTCTCTCTCTCTCTCTCTCTCTCTCTCTCTCTCTCTTTATCACACACACACACAAACACACATTTAGTAAAAAGTAATCCAAACTCTACCAAAATATGATGAACTTGGATCTATTAGTTAGAACTTTTGAGAAAAAAATTAGGGTAATTGTAGACAATTTCTAGAAAAACTAAGGCCAATGTATTTCTGTAATCAAAAAGACTAATAAAATACTGGAGTAATGGAAATAAAACAGCAAATCTTATCTCATCTAATAAAATCATAGTACTTCCATTTGCAGTTGCGTTCATCTCAAAAAATACATAAAGTAGGTGAAGAAGATTTTCATAGGACGAGCAAATTAATGAATGGAATCAGGAGAGGATGTTATGATTTGATTTGATAATTGAGATACTTGAATAGTTTATTTAAAACAAGGGCTCATCATGAAGAGCACATAAAATTGTCAAATATCATGATAACTATATTTCAACATAATTGGCTTCATTTATAATTCGATGTATAATTTTATGCCTTCAGAGTATTCTGAGGTGATGCCAGTGTGGCCTGATAAATAAAGGTTAAGAACTCCTGGTCTAGAAAAACTAAAAGAAAGGGATTATTGATGTCTTCAAAATTACAAAAAAAAACCAAACAAACAAACAGATAAAATTAACCAAATTCCAGAATACTTAAATGAGAGACCATTCCTTGAAGACTGAGAGAATTTAGGACTAAGAAGCGGTCACTGCGTAGAGTGAATAGGATTCTTGTGGAACACTTAACTGCCCAAGAGGTGACAACATTCTATAAATAAACTAAAAATGGCTTGATTTTAAAATTAATGCATCAAAATAGTGACTAAGAGAAATATGTGTGTTGGGATAAATTCCTAGACTTTGAAACTGACCTCAAAAAGCACCAGCATGTGCTTTTACAACACATCAATGGATAATTCTTTCAAACCTATGGGTCTGCTCCTGTGGGAAAATTCTTAGCTTCTTACACAGCACTGTGGAAAGCAGACATGACCTGGAATGCTCCTCTCTTCCCAAAGCACAACACATTGAAAACTATGAGAAATGAGTGGACTTCATTTGGAATAAGAGGATGACCTAAGAAACTGACCAGCTCCCTACCAAAAGTCCAACCAGTATGATAATTTCTCAAGCATCAAAATGTCACTTCCGGTTTCTAAACAGAAACAGAAGTGATGCTTCCAGTTTTCTATCTGAGCAGAAGGAACTAGGTCTTTGAAATCCCATGAGAAAGTTTGCATAAGAATTTATTCAGTCTTTGTATTTAGGGTTGTTCAGATGAGAGTCAGGAAAGCTTCCAGACACTGTGAACCTCTGAACTTTTTGTGGTTTGTTTATCAATATATATATACAAACATTTCAGAACTGTATTAGCATACTTTCTTGTAACATATCTGAACAGTTTGAGCTATTTTACCAGAGACATTTTACAGACAATGAGTCTAGATGCCTGCATTTTGAACCAGACTGCTACCCCATCTAACCCTCTCCAATTTATTTATTGTTTTGTTTAGAATCTACTTTCATAAATGGTAACCTAAATTCTAAGACAATCATTCTAGCCCTTTTTCACCTAGTCACTTTCTTCCCCAGCATATCACCCTGCTAAAGTGTGATTGAATTTCTTCCTTTAATCTCTTAGAATGTCAACACAAGTCTTCACAGGGCTAATATGCAGGGCAAAGATCTCTGATAATGGTGCCTGTTAATTAATTCACCCTAGTCTCACAACCATTTGACAGGGATAATAATCTATGCTATATTTATGGTGAAGTGATCACCCATATGACAAAGATATATATGAACTTTACATATAATCATTTTTCTACTGTTATCATGTTTAAAGTAATTTTCAAATGTTAACGTTAAAATTATGTAGAGTAAGATAGTAGCTGTACTTTAATTTTTTCTAGAAAAAGATCTTCTGCCTGTATAATGGCTTCTCACTGAGTCAGAAAAATAAACATGCAAAATGTTTGTAATAATGTTGTAGACAGTAGAAACAAACTTCTAGTTTGTTTTTTAAAGCTTTTCTTGGCTCATGAATTAAATAATTTACAACAGTGAAGGACAAATCATCTTTAAAATGTAAAATCCTCCTTTCTATAAAATGAAAAATCATTCCATAACGTCACAATGTAGCTGAAAAAACAAAAATCTCCATGTAAGCAATAGCAAATCAGTTGATGTTACCAGCAAGGATGCTTGTCCCTAGTAGGAATCACCTACTTTAGATAAATTTTATCTCAAGGTCTTAATATTTTCCGCTTTCTGGCAATATTCTTATTTTTTCTGTCACAATTGTTTACCCTTTCAGCTCTAGTCATATCCTTTGACCTGTTATGTTAAATTACCTTTTATTCTTTTTCAGTGATAATGTAGAACTCATTCCTTTTTTCCTCCAGGGGGCTAAATTGCTTCTTAAGTAGAATAATATAAACTTGCATCAACACCAGGAATGGTCTAATTCACGTGTAATTATAAATTTCACTAAGATCTCTTCATCATAAGTAAAGCCTGAACATTAGGGATAAAGCAGATCTGAAATAGTATACCACTGGTAAAAAGAATCCAGTGGGGGCAGGGAAGGGGGGAGTACATTTCTAAATTTAAAATGCTCCTTGCCCTTTCTTGCAATAATGATTTATATACTCTGCATACACAAAGGGGTTATTGGATATGGATGATGTAATGATGGAATTTCAGGTATTTTGCCTAAAGGCTTATTACTACTTGCTACACTTATTACTTTGCTACTTAGTGACACTAGCAAAAAGTTGGCACAAAGAAGGATAATGAAAATTTTGTTAGAAAATATAATTCAAGCTCTAAGAATGAAAGCTACCAAAAGCCTGGATGCTCCTCAGATGCCTTTTCTTCAAGAAGTTATAAAAACACGAAATAACATGATAAAAATTCAATTGACTACATTGTAACAGGACATAATGGGTCACAGAAAAAGCTTTCATTTTAGAATAAGCACTCTATGTGCATGTAGTCCACTGACTGATTAAAAGAAAGGTCAAAGTAAACTGGAAATAAGAAGAAAAAAGATATCATATATAGTTATAGCAGCTTCAAGTCAACTTGCTTTCATAAAATACGGACTCTGAAAAATGGAAATGGACAAAAGTAAACACAATGACTTTAAGTATCACTGTGTGCATGAGAATTTAATTGCTAAATAATTACTTCAACAAGGAGGTCAAAAGAAACTAGACACTGCCATTATGAGCAAACACTTGTTATTTTTTGTAAAACTGACAGTCACGGAAGCCAAGGGAAAGGTCAATATGAAGTAATTTGATAATTTCTTATGATGATGAAAATATGATGATGAAGATATAGATAGATAGAACAATAGATGGATAGATGCTAGATAAATTATAGATGTAAATATATCAATACAGCTATACAAATGAATGTGTATCAATATATATAAATAGGTATATCTATCTCTGCTGGTCTCCAATCTTGCTCATTATCTTTCTCCTTAGGCTTCCATTACTCCCATCTTCCATTTTAATGTAAAGAGTAATACCATCCTCTCAGACTCTCAGGCTTGAAACCTAAGGGTCATCCTTGATTTCCCATTATCTATTACCTTCTATATCCAATCTGTTGCCAAGGTCTTTTGATTTCACCTTTGCAACATCCCCCTCCTCTCCCATGACACTGCCACCAATTTAGTATAGGCCCTCATCACTTGACACCAGGATTATTGGAGTAGTTTGCTGGTAGGTCTGTTGGTCTCAAATGTATCCTTATTCCAATCCATCCTCCATTCAGTCACTAACATGATTTTCCTAAAGTGACAATCCAAGTCATGTCACCCTCCTACTCAACAAACCCCAGCAGCTTCCTATCATCTCTTCGATCAAATACAAAATACTTTGTTTAGTACTCAAAGCTCCATGGGTGCCTTTCCAGTCTTCTTACAATATACTCCCTGACACATACTCTTTGGTCCTGTGATAGTGGCCTTCTGTCTGTTCCATAAACAAGTTACTCCATCTTTCAGCTCCACGTATTTTCTCTAGCTGTGCCTTATAGCTGGAATGCTCTCTCCCTTTCATTCCAGCTACTGACCTGCCAACTAAAACCCCACATTCTATAGGAAACCTTCCCCAAGCCTTCCCTCTGTTATCTCCTTGTGTTTGTCCTTTGTTCTCAAAGAGGACCATGACATCAGAGAGATGATGACGTGACTTGCAATTGACTTTGATTTGAGTGAGGGGAGTCTATGCAAGACTACCAGCCTCACTTTCTCCTCCAGAGACATCTGGATCCAGCAGCCAGATATTGATTAGGATGACTGGAGATGGCCCAGGATGCAATGGGAGATACTGGCCCTTTTAAGCTAAGGTCTTTTCAGGTTCTCACTTAAAGTGAAGTGAAGCCCATTCTGTGAATAGGCTCTTTAACAATTGAGTCAAGGGATGGTCCCTTTAGTAAAAAAAAAAAAAAAAAAAAAAAACTGGGAGGGGAAGAGCTTCACGGTTGCTGGTCAAAAGAGAAACAGTTACTATTGACATTAACTCTGAGCTAGAAGAAGGTCAGGAACCTACTGTTATCCAATCTATGAGCTCCTGAGTGAATTGGGTTTAAGATTTAAGATCTTTGAGAAAGAAATCTAGCCAGTAAACCCCAAGTTAAGGAGGCATTTTTCAGTCATCAAGATGTATCTTTCTTTGGGCAGAGCAAGGGGAGAGGAGAGGGCCAGACAGTACAAGAAAGGAGAGGATATAGCTTCCATTGCATATATTTATTTGGATGTTGTCTCCCCTATTAGATTGTCATCTCCTTGAGTGGAGGGATGATCTTTTGCCTCTTTTTGTATCTTTATCACTTAGTACCATGCCTGGCATGTAGCAAATACTTCACCAATATTTATTTATTGACTGGAATGCTTCTTGTGGATAGTAAGCTAGGTCTCAAATTGAGTAGTGGGATGACATTAAACCAGGCTATATTTGGGAAGACATTAAACCATGCTGCTTTTGGGAAATCATTGTTCTCTAAATACTTGCCACTACAACAACCTATATCATACAAAAGTATGAATATTCTCTTTGTGATGCTACATGATGCAAATTATGGAAAACTATAGTTTCTGGAGAATATTGTAAGTAGAATGAAAGATGGAAAAATACATGCTAGACTTAAGAAAGGTTATTCAATGTGATTTTCATGCACAAAGCACCATATAATATGTTTTCTGATTATGGATGAATAGAAAAGGAATTAGGCCATATTTGTGTAATGAAAATGAAAGTAAACAGCCAGACATTAGTAACACCTCCAAAAGATACAAAAAGCATAAGAAATATATGATAGATATTTATTAAGAATTTACTATGCACCAATTGTTTTGCTAAATGTTGGCAATGAATCCAAGCAAGTGAAAACAGTCCCTGACCTTGAGGTGTTTACATTTTAATGGGGAAAAAAAAACAACAATATATAAAATCCAGCTAGAAATTTCAGAGCAGGAGGGGAAAGGAACAAATACCTGGGGGAATGTCACAGACATGGCCTGGAAGTATGTTGTACAGGCATGGATCTGAGCAACTTAATTCAAAACTTTAAAGAGTCCAGCGAACTTTCAAGGGTAGAGACTGAGGTTTCAGAGGTGGAGATCATGGTCCAAGTGGACACTGCATAGTATAGACATGCCTGGGAAGATGCCAAAAGGAATCTTTGAGAAAAGGAAGTCCTTCATTTTATGTAAAATTAATTGAAAACATGGGTATAACTTTCATTGCATAAAGCAGCATTAAGAATTTGCAATATTCATTGGTGGAAGAGGGTACCCTGATGAAATCACAGATCTGCCAAAGTACCAAAATATAAGAGAATGCACAGAAATGTGCTGAATTGCACAGAAAAGGAAACCACTAAAAACCAAAGGAGTCAAGGAAGACATTAGACAAAAGTCAAGGTTTGTTGTTATTTCCTTGTTTTAAACCCTTCATGATCCCATGTGGGATATTCTTGGCAGAGACACTGGAGTGGTTTGCACATCCTTCTCCAGATCATTTTATACATGAGGCAAACAGGTTAAGTGCCTTTCCCAGGGTCACACAGCTAGTAAGTGTCGAATTCCATATTTAAACTCAGGAAGATGAGTCTTCCTGGTTCCAGAAGCAGCACTTTATCCACTGTGGCCAACTAGTAACCCTATGCATATGATCTGAATATCTAGAGGGAAGAGAGGAGAAGCATTTTAGAAGAATCTCATGGACAAAGGCAGGACATCCTAAATATATCAGAGGGTTCATGGTAGAGAGAAGTGGAGAATAATGTTGAATACATATTACAATGGTGTTGCAGGTTAAGCAAAGTTTGAATTTTATGTTACAGTTATTGAAGCTTGCAGTTTTTTTTAACCTATCCATAAAAATTTACTTATTTTTTCCCTTAGGGCCATACTCTGCAAGAAAAGCCAATCTACTAAAGTAATTCCTCTGAAGTTTTAATGGGTGCTAATAGGGTAGCATGCTACCTTTCTCAGGAAACATGCATGTACTTTAACAGAATCATCTGAGAGTTCAAGTATCTATAATAAAAAGGTAGTAATTTGGGGAATTCTAAGCAGAATGAGGTGGGATATTTATTTTATTTTTTAAGGGTGGTGGGCTTTTTGATAATTCTATGTTACAATATAGATCACACCATTTAGCCTTCCTTTACTCTGGCCCTGACCTCAGCCCTATTATGTGAATCTTGCCCAAATGCTAAGAGACATTGTTCTCTTTTGACAGTAAATCTTTTATTTCTAAGCCAAACCTATTTCAGTGGTGTCTCTCATAATCAAAATTGTTCATGTTTTCATTTCCAAAGCTGGGGACTATAACAATTAGGTAGCACCAAATACTTAATAAAGACATGTAAATAAACATGGTTAGCTTTCAATTAGTCACTGAGAGTCGCTATTCTCCAGAGAACCCTGAAGTCATCACTAGACAATGCAATTACCCTGAAGAAGGAGTATCGTCCAAGCACTACACGGGTTTTATATTGTGCAATTGGCTTTCTCCACCATGCTGTGCTCATAGTATCTGTGGAAAATTAAACATTATTCAATTGAATGCTTTCCTGGACAACTGTTTGCAAGTGGTTATAAACTCCAGCCTTGCACTGGTGCTCAGTGTCTGCCAGTGAGCCATTTAATTATCATTGAATGGTTCTTTTGCAAAGGACAAAGGGCTGATGGTATTCTTCAAGGCAACTACATACCAAAATATTACTGGTTTGTTAGATCAACTTGCCAAACTACCATACTACAAGAGGCTGGCTGCCTCTTCTCACTATAAAGAGTAATAATATGTCTCTGTGTTTCTTTCTCTGTCTGTTTCTCTGTCTTTCCTATATTTCTGTCTCTATCTCTCCCTCACATCATCTCATTCACCTAGCAATATAACCATCAAGACTACATATAGAATTCATAAAGTAAAAAAAAAATGCCAGGGACTTTGAATATTAACCAGTCTACCCCCTTCATATAATGGATAGCCCAGGGAGGTATAGGGACTGGTCACTCAGATTATTAGTGACACAACAGAACTAGACTAAGTCTTCTGCCTCCTACTCTAGTGTTTTTGTTTTACTGACTATATGACCAAAATTTGATTATATTTTTTATCAAAAGGGGATGTGCCCCCTAGCATTTTAGTAATATTGTTTAGGTCCTTTGGTCATTTGTAGGTTATCTAAAGCAAAACAAACAATACTAGCTTTGATCTTGCAATTTTAGAAGTTTAAGCAGAATGTCCATTATCCCTCCATTTGAAAAGGGATCAGAAGACTATGTTTTATTTCTAACTGTGTCTCTAAGGAGCTAAGTGAATAAGTCTAAAAGTATACTCCAGAAGGCAAAACTTAGACTCCCTCAGACTATTACTCGAACTCTGTTAAGGACATCACTTCATAGTTCCCTAAAAAAATTGAGGCTAGTCACTGAAAGCTTCCTCTTCTCTCCTTCTTACTTCACATCATTCAGACATTTTTCACCTACCCCCATATTCTCCTTCATTTAATTTTTGGATGAAGATAAGATCTTTCTTTTCACAACCAACTTCTCTACATGAACCCTTGATCCCATCACCTCCTATATTTTACAGACTAAGAATCTCCTCTACAATGCCCCTATTAGGTCACCATCCATTTTTTTTTAACTTGAAGACATTCATAAAGTAATGTATTTCATCAAAAATGTATATACAAGTTCAGATGTCCTGTTTCAATAAACTGGTTGATGACACAAAACAACTGATTTCATCCATCCTACTTTGGAATTACTCATGTTATTAGGGGATAAACAATTTTCCAATGAAGATGAAACCTTCCTTTCTGCACCTTTGACCCAATTATTCTGGTTCTTCCCTCTGGGATTGAGAAAAATAAGATTTCTTCCTATAAGATATCATTTCAAATATTTGAAGAAATTCTTGTCTCCTTCTCTCCAGACTCAGCATCTTAAGTTTCTTCAATTAACTGTACATTATATGTGAGGCCCTGATTATCAATTTTCAAAAAATAAGGTCCCCGAAACTGCATACAATTTTGTGTATGTTGTCTGACCATGGTATTATTACATCCTGGTTCTGCAAACTACTGTATATTTTTTATGGAACCTGACTGTATTTTTTTTCACTTCTATAACACAATCACTTTGGATTGAACTTGCAGTTTACACAAATGTCCAGATCTTTTTTTTCAGATTAACTATTTGTTAACCTTCTCTCATTTTGTTTTTCTGAAGCTTTTTTTAAAAACCCAAACATTAGTTTCACAGCTTTTCCAATTAAATTTCATCTTATTTGAGTCATCTCAATGTTCTAGCACAGGGATGGGGAAACTGTCACCTTGAGGCCACCTGTGGCTAAGTGCTTGGGTTCAGATTTTTGACTGAGTCCAAGTTTTACAGAATAAATCCTTTTATTAAAGAGATTTGTTCTGTGAAGTTTGGATTTAGTCAAAGGGCTGCACTTGAGAACCTAGAGGACCACATATGATGTTGAGTATGCAGGTTCCCTATACCTGTTCTATCCTACTAAGACTTTTCTCTCCCAAACCTTAATATCATCCAATTTATTAGCTCTCCATTCCAACTCTTTATCAATTGCAAATCTGACAAACATAATATTTATACCCAAGTCACTGATAATCAGTACAGGACAAAGAACAAATCTGTGGGAGACTTCACTTGCTACCTCCCACGAAGGTGAGAGTAACCTGTTAATAACTATTCCTCAGATTCACTGATTCCACTAGATCAAATTCTACCCAACTCTATAATTGTTTAGCCCATAGCTACACAACTTGTTCATGAGGATATCATAAAAGACTGTCAAATGTTTTGCTAAAATCAAGATAAATTGTATTAGTGGAATTCCTCTGATCTACCATTCTCATAACACTGTCCAGTAAAACAAAACAACAACAACAACAACAAAAAAACAAACAAGGAAATGAGATCACATCTTACACTTACATGAATCTTCTGCAATTGGCTGGGTATAGTCCTTGAACACACATCTGTTGTTGGGTGTATCCTTGAAGTCTTTCCAATTTAGGGAGACATTTCAGTGTTGGTGCTCTACTGGAATAAACTTTAATAACCATAGTTTTACCCTCATGACATGAACACTAGCATAGTAGTTGATAGAGACAATCAAATTAAAATATAATACTGAATAATAAATAGAAGTAGCTCTAAATCTTTAAATGGAACAGGATGGGAGTGGGGGAACCATCCTCCATATTTAAAAAAATTTCTCCAAAGATTTTACTTAAGTCTGATAGTGCAATTAAATGAAGACTTCACCTATAAGGTATATAACAGAGCAGGTGACTTTGAGTACGAGAGATGGAATTTCTAGACACTAATGGAATCAACAAGCATTTACATACTTTTTATCTAGTCCTGATTTAGACATTTTAAGAGATACTAAAAATGTAAAAGACATATTCACAAAGCTTAAAGAAATATCATTATGTATAAGAATTAAAATATGTGTGTATTTTTATTTATGTGTACATTTACATGTATGTCTACATATATGTGTATATGTATGTATAAGTACACACTTGTGAAGCAGAGAGATTGTAGAAGTGATACAGAACTGGTCTTAAATTCTTCAAGACTGAGGTTCAAGTCTGTCTGTAACACACTCTGGCTTCAGGACCATGAGCAAACTGTTTTGACTTTAAGTATTTCGTAGAATTCTCTGAGGATGACTTGAGGAGAAGAGGTTGACCTGCATTTGTAGAAGCAATTCCTAGCAGCTTCCAAAACTAATGAAACCATGTCTTCTTCTCCTTCACCCCTAAAAACAAAATGAAACTCAGGAAAGACAGTAAATCATGCCTGCACAGTGGCCCACAGATGGTATATTGTGCAGGCCTGTATTTGCGTCCTCTAAATTTTTCACATCCCCCTAAAATTCTTGGTCAGGCCACAAGCAGTACATGAGCCAAATGTTGTGCTGGCCTGCAGTAAATGATGAAGGCTAAATTTGTCATAAAGAGAATAAATACCATGGGGGTCAGACAACACATATCAATGTGGGTTGGAAAAATTTTCAAGGAAAGGAAAGGAGTATTTATCCAGAGATGATTGTGCTATAAAAGAGAGCGAAGCAGAGCAGTGTATAGAGAGGTAGGTTTGTTGTCAGGAAAATCTGATTGCAAGCCAGATTCAGACACTCTGGAAGCTACAGCACCTTGGTAAAGGTCTGCCTCAGTTTCCTTATCTATACCATGAGGATAATAATAGCCCCTATATCTCAAGTTAATATTTGTAAAGCACTTAGCAAGGTGCCTGGTATATAGGAGTTATTTAATAGGGGCTTGTTTCCTTCTTCTAAAAAGGCAACACTAAAATTTTATTTTTTTAAAAATCTCTTCCTGTGGGAAGTTAGACTTCAGCTGAACTTCAAAAGATGAGTAGGACAAATTGAAGTCAGGTGGAGATGCTCAGTGAGTAGCATGCATTTAGAATTTCCTGTAAGGTAGCCTATGCTAGAATAAAATTTGTTTGGCTAGATATCACATAGTTGCCAACTAGGGTGAATTAAACTTTCTCTCTTTGATGGATTTTCTCTTCCACCATGAAGTTAATTCTCTCATGTGAGATATCACTGAGAATAAATGGAAAATGCTCAGCCAGTGTGGTGTTAGAGGAAGGGAAGAATGATGTCTGAACAGTAGATATTTCCAAGTCTATACAAGCAGGCTTCAATGTCCTTTTCCATATATAAATCTAACAGTCTCAGAACTTTGTAGCCATTCAAGCAGAAATTTGCACGAGTAAGAGAATCCTTTATTTTCTCTGCTTTGTGGCATCCTTAGCAGTAATCATATTTATCAGTGTTACAAAAACCTGTCAATGTTTTTCTATCGAACCTACGAACAATGGGTATATAAAAGCAAGGCTCTGGGACCTGCTCCCACTTGGTGAACTCATCTGCTCATCCATAGTTTTGTTTCTCCCTCTTGTGCAGATGATTCCTTGACCTCTATATTTAGCCTTGAGTTCACAGCTAAGCAAAAGTCTTGTATTTCTAATTCTCAGCTCTTTCAAACTAGATTTTCTCTAGCCATCTTCAATTCAAGAAGTCTAAAACAGAACTAATTTTCTATTCCACTAAACATGTTCAGGTCTTAAAATTTCTAGCTTCTCCCTAGGGCACCACCACTTTTCCAGTCACTCAGGTTTACAACCAGGGTATGATGCTTGATTCCTCATTCTTACTCATGCCTTGTATTAAATCCGTACCAAAATCTCATTTTCATTTTCACAACATATCTTCCACCTATCCCCTTCTCTATTCTTATAGTCACCACACTAATTTAGGCCCTCATCACACCAGTTCTGTATTATCATTACGAGGTAGGTATTCCTGACTAGATCAAGTCTCTCTCTACTCTAATCCAATCTCAAGATACTTACTTAAGAGAGCTTTTTAAAATAAAGGTTGGATTATGCCATTCTCCTCAATAAATTCCTCTGTTCTCTCATAGAATTTCAGGATCATCTCTCTTTTTTTTGATTCCTTCATAGCCAGGCTTTATCCTGCCTTTCTAAAATTATTATAAATTACTTCCCATCCTGCACTAAGTGGTCCAGTAAGACTATCTTTCTTGCGATTTCTCACATATGTCACTTCATCTCCCATCTCCAACCTCTGTGCTTTGCATTGCCTGCCCTCATGCCTGAAATGTACTGTCCCTGAGAATCCTGTTTTATCTTTACATTAAAGTTCTGCTACTCTTCCTAGAACCTAGCACCTTCTCTGAATCCTTTCCCCTAAACCTTGAATTTATTTCATTAATTTATGCATACACATATGTATACCTATATAGATATGTGTTGTTTCCCCCAAAAGACTAAACCTGCTTTAGATTGGTATTGCTTCATTTTTGTATTTGTACTTTTGGTGCTTAGAGCAGTGCCAGTCAGATGTGGCAAATGAATAATTCCTTGTTGATTGATTTCTTTGATGTAAGAATTCCTTCCAAAAGCACACATATCTACTCCTGGGATTTTCTAGAGCACATCTAAAAAAGTACTGTAGAAAAATATAAGAACCATTTTAAAATATAAATTAAATTTAATTAAATACATTTGGGGGGAAGGTTGCTGTTTTGAGACTTTGGTGCCATCCTCTGTGTGGCATAAACTAAGGATGAAGAATCACAGAGTCATTGTCATTCTGTGACTGGGATCTAGAAGGGACCCTACATCGAAAGAATATTTATCATAATACTCTCAGCAAGTGGTTGTCTAGTCTCTGTCTGGAGACCTCCAATGATAGGGAGCTTCCCACTTCTTTGGATATCCATTCCTTCTTTGGACAATTGTAATTATTAGGAAGCAATTCCCAACATCAAACCTCAACTTGCCTCCTTGTAGCTTTTTTTTTGTCCAAGGACAAATAGAACAAGTCTAATCTCTATTCCACAAGACTGTCTTGAAGACATCTATTATATCCTTCCTAGTCTTCTGTTTTCCAGGTTAAAATTTCCCAGTTGCTTCATCTGTTCATAACATGAAATAGAATCAAGAACGTTTACCATTCTGGTGGCCATTTTGGATATGCTCCAGCATATCAATCTACTTCTTAATCCATGGCACCCTCAACTAAACACAATACTTGAAATAAAGTGGGAAAGGGTAGAATATAGCAGGTGACTCACCTCCCTATTCCTGAAAACTCTGCCTCTCATAATGTAGCCCAAGATCACATCACTGTTTTAGCCACCTCATCATACTTCTGATTCACATTGAGTTTGTATTTCACTAAAACCATCAGAACTTTTTCAGATCAACTACTCTTTATCCACGCATATTTGCAAATTTTATTTTTGTACCCCAGGATACAAAACTTTACATCTATCCCTATTGAATTTCTTCTCATTAGATTCAGCCTGATGCTAGCCTAGGGCCTGTCAAGATCAGCCTTTTGGATCATGATTCTGTCATCCACTGTGTTAGCTATCCCTCTCGTCTTTGTGTCATCTACAAATTTAATCAAACATGATATTTATACCTATATCTTTTTTTTAATTTTTTAAATTTTTTTGGAGGGCAGTTGGGGTTAAATGACTTGCCCAAGGTCACACAGCTAGTTTGTGTGTGTGTGTGTGTGTGTGTGTGTGTGTGTGTGTGTGTGTGTGTTAAGTGTCTGAGGTTGGATTTGAACTCAGGTCCTCCTGACTCCAGGGCCAGTGCTCCATTTACTGCACCATCTAGCCATACCTCTATGCCTATATCTAAACCACTAATAAATGTATCAAAGTTATACAAGGTCAAACATAGATCCTAGTGTATTTTATTGCCAGTTTGACCTTGAACCATTAACAACTATGTTGTGAGTTTGACAATCCAACCAGGTTTGAATCCAATTGTTTGTATTACATCTAATCCATATCTCCATCTTCTGCAAAAGAATAGTATGAAATACTGTATCATTGGATCAGAGAGAGAATAGCATGGAATAAATTTTATCTGTCCTTGTTACCACTTTTTGTTAAAATGAAGCTGCCCAATATTGGAAAATACAACACTTGCAGCAATGCCATACACACCAGGTGTTCCCAAATGGTAGTTTCTGACTAAGCAGTCAATCTTCAAGTGTGACCCAGTTAATTTTAGGGTGACAGCCATGAACATAGATCTTTACCCATGGCTTACAGGAATTTCCAGTGAGATTACATATACTTATGGTCAATATGCCCTTCCTTAACCACTAGAAAATATCACTGAGCTGTAGGGATGGATATATCAAACCAGCAACATCTTCTCCACTATCTCCACCCACCCCCACCTCCTTTGCTCATACATTTTGTTTGCTGCCATGCTAGTGGTTGGAATCCTTGCAATTAAAGGAAGTAAAAAGTAGATTCACTACTGTTGAAAGGTTGGCAGTCCTTACCACAGCTTCTTGTTTTGAAATGCTATGATTTCTGTGTTTGGATCTAAGTAAGAGTGTGTGGGAGAAAGAGAAAGGAAGATTAGAGATTCGTTCATTTTTCATGTGAAGACTCAAGTCCAAAACAGATTCTCCAGGAGCAGAATAAAAATAGCATCCAAGTGTTTATTTTTATAGTACATTTTTCATTTGACTTTAGTTAAGCTTGAAGAAGTGAAGCTATTTAAAACACAGAAAGGCCATCCAAATCCTTATTCCCTCAAACATGTACACGTGCACACATGCACATGCGCATGAGCACACACACACACAACACACACAAACACAGTCTCACACAAACTCACTCCACTTTTTTTCTTTATGCTTTCACATTCCATGTAGTATGTGGTGTCCTACGGTCAGTACCAGTACCATCCTTAGTCCCTTAGGAAAATGCAAGGCATTTTGGAAATCATACTGTGTGTCACTATATGCTGAAATCTCCCCAAATGCCCCACTTCACCCTAATTCTTAACACGTAGACTTTTTTGTATAGGGATAGGAAAAGGGACTGGGTCTGTGACTTCACTGATATAGGGAACTACAATTGCAATATAGGGAACTACAACTCTAACAATGAATGTCAATATCTTTGCAACTTATAGTGTTATAGGCTAGAGGCAAATATTTGCAACTTATAAACAGTCCTTGAGGGCACTGAGAGTTCAAGTGACTTGCTTAGGGTCACACAGTCTATATGTGTCCGTGGTGAGACTTGAACAGAGTTCTTCCTAGCTTTAAGGTCAGATGTCAGTCTACTATGCCACAAACCATCTCTACATAAAGGGGGATTAAAATGAACATGAAGAGCAGCCTTAAAAGAAAATGAAATCACAGAAGGCAATGTGAAGGTTGAAGAGCGAGGATGGGATTGAAGAAAGGAGCATATGTGTCATGAGGGCAGAAGAGAGGAGAACACTTTTAGGTTGATTTTATTAATATGATGTGATCCTCATAGTTTTGTCTTTTTTAAGTGTCATTTGAAGAAGCTGCTGCCTGGTTATTCTTTTGTTGTTGTTAAGATGTTTCAGGCATATCTGACTCTCCATGACCCCTTTTGGAGTTTTCTTAGCAGATAGTAGAGTGGTTTGCCATTGCCTTCTCTGGCTTACTTTATAGATGGGGAAACTAAGGTAAGCAGAATTAAATGACTTGCCCAGGATCATACTGCTATTAAGTGCCTGAGACCATATTTGAACTCAGTCCCTCCTGACTCCAGGAACAGGGTTCTATCCACTGCACCACCTAGCAGCTTATGGTTATTTTTTTTGAATCACTATTGGTCAAGAATATAATAGGGTGGGGAACCTGTGGCCTCAAGTCCCCTTAATAAAAGGATTTGTTCTGTAAAACTTGGACTCAAAGGGCCACGCCCAAGGATCTAGAAGGCCAAATGTGGCCTCAAGACTGAAGGTTCCCCACCCCTGGTAGGGTATTCCAAAACAGGTCACAGGGAAACTGTCTAGATTCATAGTTCCCCAAGAAGAAATTTAACTGGAGGGAGAACATACTTATGTAAGAACCAGCATCTACATTGTCAAGCATTTTCATTAAGAAATTCTTTTTTGCATATTAACTCCATGGTACTTTCAATCACTTTCCTAAATTGTGGAGATTTTCACTGCAATGCTTTTATTCTGAAGCATAAAGCTTTTCAAATTCCATGACTTAAGGAATTCAGTTCAGCACTTTTGAATTGATTCAAAAAAGAGTAAAACAAGCAGTTTCCTATTTTTCCCCTGTGGTAATAGAGAGAAAAATGACTGCCTTCATTTTTGTTCTCCTTTTAGAAGAACCAAAATAACTAAAAAACTTGAAATTAAAATTAATGTATTTTAAACTGAGGACAGTTTGATGTACCTTAAAGTTCATCTAAAAATAGAAGTGTTTCTTGAATTAAATAGCACCAACCAAACCCAAGGCCCAGATGATTATTTTTCCCTAGTGGACAATCCTCTGGCTCAACTATACCTTCAGTCAGAAGGCAGAAGGGTGGAAAGTAAAAAAGGGGAAGGGGAAGAAGACAGGAACAAATAGAAAATCATACCCCTTGATTTAACCCCACATTATATCTAATTTATGAAAATAAATACAATGCTGCCCAACTGTCTTTTTTTTTTTAAAGCAATTGGGGTTAAGTAACTTGCTCAAGGTTACACGGCTAGTCATTATTTATGTGTGGGTGCTCATTTTCTGAGGCCAGATTTGATCTCGGGTCATCCCAACTCCGAGGCCGGCGCTCTTACTCACCGTGCCACCTAGCCGCCCCTTTAGGGCAATTGGGGTTAAGTAACTTGCCCAAGGTTACACAGCTAGGTTTTTTTGTTTGTGTGGATTAAGTGTCTGAGGCCGGTTCCGAACTCAGGTCCTTCTGACTCCAGGGCCGGCACTCTATTCACTGCGCCACCTAGCCGCCCCTGCCCAACTGTCTTATAGAATACATATACATGCATTATAGATAGATAGATAGATAATTGGGTATACACATACATGGTAACACACATGTGCATCCAATATAATTAGGTTATAAGCACATAAGTGTGTTTGACTCTTTACATACATGTATCTGTATGTAACACATGTATATAAATATATCTCATACGAAAAATTGTGGAGTTTTGCATTTATTGTCATAAGTGAGATGTGGTATTTTCACAAGTCATGTATACATATATCAGAAGAATAAGTTGAGTCTCTTAGCAAGATTAACTGGTTCTTATCAAACACATTGATTCTCTTGGATTGTTAACACAACAATGGGTGTTCAGGACTCTGAAAGAATATGAAACTTTATGTATCTTCATTTTAGAAGTCTATGTATACTGTTGACCAAAGAAAATCTGAACATAGAAGTCTCAGAGAGATCCATAGTTTCTTAAATAAGAGCACATGTTAAAGAACAGATGGGCCTTCTTCTTAACTCCATGCTCGCCCATGTTGGGACAAAGTCCCATACATATGCTGGGCAAAGTGCCCTCATGCTGCACTGTTGTGTAGAATTCAAAGACCGCAAACTGTTTACCATTGGTTTTGTGTTAAAGACAGCCCCACTTAATAATTGTATCCAATTTTCTGCATTTTAAAGCTCTCACTATCCTTAAAATGACAGGCCTCTCCATGCACTAACAACTTAGTGGATTTTCCTCCATTTAAATTAAAATTAAATAGTTGGCTATGGTAGATTACACTTTTCATGTCTTCTCCTAGAATAAGGTACTTATTCATTCTTTACTGTGGATACACTTCAGCTTTAATAAATGCCTTTATGGCAGGAAGGTCATTTATACTGTTGCCTGCTGGAGCTTTTCTTATTTCAACTTAGTAGCGAATATTTGTGATCTTTATTACCCCAAATAAATCTAAAAAATGCCTTTTGCTTAAGACTCTTTATTTTAATTTCAGAGAAATAAATCATTTTAGGCTTCAGGCCATATTAAGACATGGAGTAATCTAAAAATAACCCTGCATATACATTATAGCCACATGTTTTCAGTTTTATTCATGGCTAATGTCTATAGGTTTTCCCAAATCCTTGTCGAGCTAATTTTGTGGAGAAATGAGACAAGTTTTTAAAGAACAGAGATATTCAAGGACAAAGAGGAATAAACTTTTAGTTGGTTAATGGACTTGTTTGGCAATGTCTAAGTCATAGCATCACAGATCTAGAGGTGGAAGGGACTTCCTCATTTTACTGAGAAAAAACTGAAAACTATAGAGGTTAAGCAGCTTCTCTATAGTCACATGGGTAGTGTCAGGGGCAGAACTTGAACTCAGGCCCTCTAATTTCAAAATAACTGTTCTTTTCTCTGTATCACTGCTCACATCAATCACCTCTGTACAACTACTCTTATCTCATATTTAAACTTCTCAGTTTCATTATGGACGAATTTGTAAATTTGCAGAGTAATGGCAATGTTTTCTACTATAATATAATAATACTTGTTAGATGAAGCTATATAATAGAGACAGAGAAATACAGACCTATAAGGCATTAGTGTTCTTCAGACAGCCACAGTTTCGTCAATAGTGTGGGACATATGGCAGTGTTTGAGTAACTGGCTGATTATTTACATCATTGATTTATAGACTACAAACCCTTTATGATCACGGGCCTTGTTATTTTCTGTTCCATATTCTCAGCATATAAATGCTCTATCTATGTTTGTTGACTCAAGTCAAGATAACTAGACAACCTGTCCACTGCTTTGCACTGGACTATTTTCATCAAGATATAATAGCTCTCAGTATCTGAAATCCTCAATCTGACATTCAAAACTCTCCAAATAACACGAGTAATTATAGAGATGATAATAATAATTGCTCCCATTTTAGAGAGGAGTCAGATGATAAAGGGGGCAAAATGCTAGATTAGGAATCAGGAAAATTTGGATTCCTTCCAAAAACACTTATCTAGTTCTAGTTATCATTTGAGTTAGTCACTTGATCCATCTTAGCCTAGTTTTCTCTTCTATAAAATGGACATCAATTAGAATAACTGTAGAATCTACCTCACAGGGTTGTGATCAGGAGAAAGTGGGGTGCAGTATATAACCTTTTCAAAATTTACATAAGTATTATTATTATATTGCTTAAGGTCTATAAAAAGTTTTCCTCTCAAAACCCCTGCAAAGTAGATTGTAGTAGTATTTGTTCTAAAAGAAACTATATATTGGCAAGATAAACTGTAGCAACCGAAATCCCACAATTATTAATAGCCAGATTCATATCCAAGTCTCCAACCCTCAAGTCCAACAGTTTTTCTACAGTACTATACCACAATGACATAGTCTTTGTTATCACCCTCTCCAGACTGAACCTTTTTCCCTTGTGACAAAGAAAATTAAGAAATAAAATCTGATACAATGATAACATATTTGACCATTTATTCAATATTCTGTCCTAATAGTCCCTCACCTTTCTGCTGTGAATCAAAAGATATGTTTTAATTTCTATTTTCTCTGATGATAACTGGTTTTTCAGTTACTCATGGTTTAACTCCCCTTCTCCAGTATTTTAATTTATATGTAGTCACTGTGGATACTATTTTCTTGGTTCTCTATCAGGTCTGACAAAATCTTTCTCTTTTATTCTGAATTTTTCATAGTCATCATTTCTTAATGTTTAATAATATTCCAGTATATTAATATAATACAGTTTATTTTTCCAGTCATTTCCAAATCAGTGGACAGCCATATTGTTTCCAGTTTATTATGAGCACAAAAAGTGTTCTTATGAATATTTTGAGATATATGCCTCCTAATGGGATCTGTGGATCAAAGACTGGTCAGATTGGTCACTTTCCTTCTGTAATTCCAAGGTGATATGCCAAACTATTAAACTACTTCACAGTTCTAATCACTGTACATTATTGTGGTTATCTTCTCACAATCCCTCCAAAACTGTTTCTAATATATGACATACTCATTAATGTATAGAGCATAAGAAGAAGTCTCAGAGTTGTCCTTATTTGCATTTATCTTATTATTAGTGATTTGGAGTTCGGCTCCATGTGGTTATTTTTAATTTGCAATGCTTTAAAAAAAACTATTTATATCTTTGGATGACATCTGTTGGGGAAATTCCTTTTAGTCTTATACCTTCATGTGATTTTTCAAGTGTAGCACCACTCTCAAGTGTAGCACCACTAGCCCTTTAAAACATTTGAGTAATGGTTATGGACTCCTCCTAACTCTGTTTCCAACCATCTACACATATCCTCTGCCTGCCCCTTGAGGACTTTATAAAATGCTTTGGCATGTGTGAACATCCGCTGTGTATTTTGGGGTGTGACACCTTGGTAGAAAAGAGAGCTTCTGTCCAGCAAATCTCTATGTATTTCTCTTCCTATCAGTGATTTGAGCCTATATCTATTGTCTACAATGTTAAATAGGCTGCCAATGAGAAGACAAGGTATTATTTGAGTTAGAAGTAGAGGAAGGAAAGGTTCTTCCTTATCTGGGTATAATGGAAAATCCAGATCCCTGTGGGTAAATTATACTTCCTTATAAATTAACTCAACCACCTGACTCCTGCCACCACCCTCCTCCACCCCACCCTGCCCCTGCCTCTCTGTCTCTTTGTCTGTCCTTATCTGTCCATCTCAGTTTCTGTCTCTGTCACTGTATCTTTGTCACTTTTTCCCCTAGCATTCACCTTGTCATATTAAAAAGTCCTTAAAAAGCCTGTGAATGCCAGCAACATGGCAGCATCTACTGAAGCAAATGCAGTAGCAGTCTAAGTAGTAGGATCAGTCTTGTAACAAGTAAGCATCAGTATCATAGAAGAATACCTCTAAAAGACAATCCCACTGTGTGTTTAATCAGACTGTGCTTAGTGGAAGTGAAGTATAGAAATGATGAGAAGCTTTGAAATGAAACTATTTTCATCTGATAAAGGTTTGAATATTAGGTTCCCAAATGACTGACCATACAAGTAGTTAAAACTTACCAGATTCTATTCTAATCATTTTCAGACTGTGCAGCATTCCCTTTTCTGTGTGAAAATAACTATCTTTTCCACACCTGATTTATATTGTTTATTGAATACTGTCTTTACTTCCCCATTTGCAGCAGGTTCTTTTGAATAGAGTTGAAGATAGGTTTGTTCCTTAGGGATCCAGGATAGAGTGAAATGAAACACTTGGGGAAGCCAATTTTCCTAACGAAGTCAGGGATCCCAAGACCAATGAACCCAGGGCAGATAAAGTCCACAGATTAGTTGACAGAAGTTGCCAGCCTCTGTGGCCTCAATCAAAAAGTTTCCTCTGGCCAATATGCTAGAACATGTATTATATACATCAAATTTTTATAGGTGGTTTTTGATGCAAATATTTTTCCACCCTATCTTTTCACTTCTATAATTTTTCATTGATTTTAACTGTGAAAAAGATTAATTTTACAAAGTCAAAATGTTTGATTTTTATATTTAATTTTTACTTTCTCTTTTTTTAGCTAAGGATACTCCCCCTAGGTACAGTTATAAAAAAGATCTCCATTTTTGGAGAATAACATTCTCTATTAAAAAAAATTAGTATGACCTGTTATATTCAAATTGAAAATTCATTTTCTGATAATTGTGGTATAAAGTATAAGATCCTTTCTAAGCTAAAGTTTTGCCAAATGCTGTCTAGTTTTCCCAAATGGTCTTTTCAGAAATGGAGTCTTTCTATGAATAATTTATATTCTTGGGTTAATTGCATGCTGAGTTTCTGTTTTGATTTAATTCTGTTTCTTCTTTTATTATTAATTTATTTATTTCTAGTTTTCAACATTCACTTCCATAAATTTTAAATTTTCTCCCCCTCCCACCCCAAAACATCTTGCAATCCAATATGGGTTCTACACATTGTTTTTTCTTTATGTAATCTTTTCTATTGATCTATTTTTGGATTTTAGTGTACACCAAATAATTTTAATAACTAGTCTACTGTAATATAGTAAAGATCTAGTAATACTATGCCCATTTGTTATTCTCATCATTTCCTTCAAGATTCTAAAACTTGTTCAAATGAACTTTGTTATTAAATTTGTTAATTCTATAAAGTATTTTCTAGATAATTTGAGTGTAAAAACATTAAATCTATAAATTAATTTTGATATCATTTTATCATATTTGCATGGCCTAATCATAATTAGGGAGCACCAGTTCCTCAAGTGTAATATCTTTATCTCTTTCTTCATTTGTATTATTTAGGATCCCCAGTACATTTAAGTGTCCCTAGCACTTTACACAGAGTTAATCAATGCTTATGAAAAGAATGATGTGCTAAATGCTTCTAATAACAAATTCTATCCTAAACCCTTTGAACTGGTGGAATGACATAGAAATTCCTTCTATTATTTCAAATGGAGATAATTTTCTATCTGTTGAACTGTGGGAACTCCAAAAAAGACCATGGATACTATAGGTGAGGAATGCTCATTTGTTGGCCCAGGTTAAGTCTATCATTTTCTGTGTACTGAATTTTTAAGGTTAAGAAGAAAGTATGTCTTTTATTGATCTTGTTTTTTCCTTTACCATAAGATAGCTTAATATATTACTTGTTTACAATAGACACTAAATGAAATAGTCTGTTAGTAATAAGTCAAATGATATAGATTTGAATATCGACTGTCACCTTAGTTGTATAAGTTTGATCAAGTCATCTAATATCTGAAGGTCTCAGATAACTCATTTCTAAATGGAGTATGCAAAAGAGTAGGGGAGGGTATAGTTCGGACAATGTTTTCTCTAAAGAACTCCCCAGCTATATATTTATGATCGAAGATCTGATGGTGATGACTATGATGATGATTGATGATGATGATGATGGTGATGATGATGAGGCAAAGCAACACTAATTCATTAAATTGAGTAGTTGGAAACTGTAGGGATAGATAATATTTTCATTGCTTACCTAATCATTTTTTCTTGTTTTGCTTTATTTTCCAGCATCCTCTACACAATCCCTCTTCTCTAATCTATTTACTTTCCCTTCACAAACTTTGTACTTTCCTATCTCTATGTCCTTAACCAGATGATTATTTTTTCCTCCATCCTTTTCTGCTGATCTGTAATTTTCTTTCCTTTTTAATCTCAAAATTCCACTTGTTTAAAACACAATCATTTTCAGAAAGTCTTTCCACTCCATATCTCCCCATCTTCTGCCTTCATTAGTGTGCATTATCTATACCACTCACTTGGCAATTCATTATGTATTACTTGCTGCTACCTCTTCTCACACAAAATTACTTAATTTACACTTGTTACTTAATTTTAAATGTACATTCTTTCCAAATAGATTGTAAATTTGTTAAGTACAGGGACTCTGTCTTATATTTCTTTGTGTTCCTTAAAATGCCTAGTACAGTACAGTCTTATAAATAGTAGACATTTGGAAAATATTGAGGGAATGATTGATTTTTCTCACAATGTTGGAATAGTTATCTTTGATTCCATGGGTATAGGGAAGCAAAGAGATGTTGAAATATTTTACTTCCTTTCCTGGAAGTGCTTAGGATATCTACTTATTTTGCAGTTCTTTGGGAGGAGAGGGCAACATTATGTGTGTTTGTATATGGTGTATGTGTTTACATAAATATGTGTGTGCATGCATGTTTATACCTGTTTGGCTGTGTTATCCAACAATGTAAAACATCTGCAAATTGTGAGCAAACCCCGCCCCCCCCCAAAAAAACCTTGACTTTGTGCATTACCAGGGCAGACATCCATCATGAATCTTGAAATCTCCCTCCTGTTCACCTAAGTTATAATGAATAGAAATAAGATGGTTTCCTTTGGGAATAGCCTACTAGTATTGCCGTTTTTTTTTTTTTTTTTTTGTTTTTTTTTTTTTTTTGCATATCAGGGGCTCTAAACTGCTCTAAACTATTCAATGTCAAATTTATGTTGACTTGTTTGTAATTATGAAAATTTAATATATTCTCTCTATGGCTTTTCTCCAGGAGGCCTGGGTTCAAATACTCGTTAATTCCTCATCTTGAAATATCTATGGATCATACTGGTATGTCTTTGCTTAAATTGCAGGGTTCAGTGTCTGAGTTGAGAAAGGGTCTCTCTGTTGTATGCACTCAATTCAGGGAACTGTATCCTATTATAGCCCCTCTTTTGTTTCAATGGCCAGTGGAATCACACCCAAGGGAGTGATATTACTTAATCAGTGGCTTATTACCTATCAGAAGTGGTTTTAATGATATCCTTCTTTAAATGTGTGTTGTCAATGTACAGTATTGCTTGGATTTTTAACTACAGTTCATACTTGGTTTCTCAATGTCGAGGGATTACTGAGTCATGACTACTGAAGCCTATGGTAATGCCCCATTTTAAGAGCACTGATTTATTCTTTTTTTTTTTTTCCTGAGAGGAAGACATAGTCTTAGAGCTAGGGTACTTATCCTGGTTGGGGGGCTAGAGAATGTAACTCTTTATAACAACCACTGATGAGTGACTGAAGAGTGGCATTGATAGGTTTTCAAGGAAGTCACATTTAGTGGAACTTGCCTAAGGCTATAATTACAATTTAGAAAAACTGAGTCAGGGTTAAAATCAGGGTAACATAATAGATGCCAAATTACCTCTATCTCCTCTGATATTAGTTCAACTATCAAGGAGTGGGCAGAGAGGAAAACAGTACTTTTGGTGCTGGCATCAAATAAAGTACCGCCCTCCCCAGCATTTTTACTTCTACTACAGAGCATCAGACTCCCCTTTTGTTTGCTACATTTTTATTCCCCAAAGCTGACTCTTTTATTCTCCTGAGAGTTCAAAAAACAAATCTCTGTTGTTATTTTAATCTGTGTCCACCATTAAGAATTTGTGCAGAATAATTTTACTTATTACCAACTACAACTCCCAAAGGAAGTGTATGATTACAGCAAAGGCAACTTGCTCAATACTTGCTACCTCCTTCATCAGGATGTATTGACCCTTTGAGGATAAAGATTTGCTAACACTTGAGATGTATGGGTAATGTACAAATCAGGATGTTTAAAAATCTGTATTAAAAAAAAAAAAACAACTGGGCTTCACTGAAGAAAGCCTATGTTGTAAATTCATGATGTTTCTTTCCAAAGCCTTGATTTTGGAAGAATTAATCTATGCTAGACAGCATATAGAAGAAGGGTGTTTTTCTCCCGAGGCAGAAAACTGCACTTACAATTGCTAAAATTATGAAGTATTTCATTCTTAGAATCAGAGAGTCTTCAAATTGGATGAATCCTCCAAGATTGGCCCAAAAGTTTCACTGAAGGATTACTAAATATATCAAAACAAGGTAGAAAATAAATAGGATCATACCTAGTGTGTATAATTTTTCAAATTACAACTACTCAAAGTTTGCTCTGTTCATGATAACAAACATTTTGAATCACATTAAACATTACAGCAAAATATGCATATTTCAGGGAGAAGATGTTTGGACAATGGCAATGGAGAAGGAATACAAATAAATCACTCCAGGTGACTATTGCTTTTTTTCCTATTTCTTCCTATATATTCATATACAGAAATACATATATACATATATATTAATTTTCTATTTCTTCCTATATATTCATAAGCAAATGCATGGTTTGGGGCATCAATGAAAGTTGCTATTTTAAGACCTCTGGGGAAAAAAAAACCCAGTATGATCTAAGTTTTGAGCTGAAAGGAACATTAGAATGGCCTGCTGCTCCTTTCATCTAAGAATGTGTAAATGCTTTATAATTATATAAGAATCTATAAATGCTTTACATTTTACAATTTAACTTCCTTTGGGGATGCAGGGAATCATCAGTTACCTCCTTAGGGAAACTAAAGAGATAGTGCCTTATCTTAATTCTCATAGAAAGAAATTAATGCTTCTAGATTCTTTGTATAAAGTTCGTCCTGAGGGGTGGCTTGGGGAGGGATGGGAAAGGCTTCTGCTAGAAAAACTATGTAGTAGGTCAAGTTCATTTTCTACACGTACCTACTTTCCCTTTAGGTAATTCACCCAAAATTCTTCCCTGCTCTCTCCCACTACCATCTTCAACATTGAGTGCCTTGTATACCCCTACTGCTATACAGGAACCTCACCACCACTATAGAAACCACTTAGGTCACTATTTCTGAGGTCTCTTTCATTCTCTGCCATTTACAATTTATCTGCTTTCTCAATGTTGTTCCTCACTTGTTCTGTTTTAAAATTTGTCTCCTCCTTTTCTGGCTCTAATTCTCAACCTCTCTGAAGTGGATCCATCCTTATATGAACAATCTGTGCTACAATATTAAAGTTAACATTCTCTCGTTCTCTCTCCCTCTCTCTCTCTCTCTCTCTCTCTCTCTCTCTCTCTCTCTCTCTCTCTCTCTCTCCCTCACTCTCCCCCCACTTCTCCCCCCACTCCCTCCCTCTCTTTGCTTCCCTTTCCACATTCCTCCCTCTCCCTCTTTTTCTCCTTCCCTCCCCCTTTCTCCCTTTCTCCTTATTTTCTTTGTCTTCTCTCCCTCCAGTCTTGCCTTTGGAAGATATGAGTATCTGAATGGAAACCTTCTAGAGACAATGATCCCTATCTCTCTTGGCTGTCCCAAAGAGATGACTCCATTATTGGAAACTTTAAGGCAGATAAGGGGAGAGGATAGAAATGTGGCAGATGAATAAGGAGATTATTTGGGGACAGGTAAAATTTTGAGGTTTTTCAATGATAATACACAACTTTCTCTTTTAGAGTCACCTCTAAATCATTCCAGCCCTAAGGGACTCTATAGAGAAATGGTTTCCTTCAAATTATAACCAGATAAACTAGACAAAGAAAGGTATTATTTCACCTTTTCAAGCCTTTTGAAAAAAAATACAGACAATCAATCTCTGGAATTCAGGTCCAAGGAGGAGTTTGTGTTACATGTGTTGTTTGGATTGGCAATATACATCCCTTGATTTAACCCAATTATTTAATTCCTTTTTGGTTGAAACTTCCTTTGTCCAAGGTGATTATACTTTCTCTATTCTTTCGGATGAGAATATGAAGTCAATACTTTTGACACTGGAGGCTTTGTAAGAAACAAGTCAGAGAGCTGTTAAAATTCACATTATTTGAGTTATGTATTATTTAAAGCCACGAGAAACTAAAATTACACACATAGGTATTTTTATGCTATATAAACATTTTGTAGTATAGATGAATGACAAAATGTAACATATATCACACTGATATAATAATACACGTGATAGAAAACAAAATTTAATTCCAGTTGTCAAATGTATGTTGTTTATATTTTCCAGTGTTCTACTAAACACTTAATTTATGGCTGCCATGTGGATAAAGATACCTGTTATATGTTAAGACAATGAAGCTCTCAGCCACTGTTTCTTTTCAATTTGTCTTGTTACTCACAGATATATTTAGTAAAATTGCAAAGTATCAGATGATATAAGAAAATAACAAGGAAGGAAGGGGAAAGTCCCTTTTCTCTCTTCTAACTTCCCATTCTTAAGTACATAAATATGCAGACCATTACAATAATTTCAAATGATTCTGCACCAAATGGTACATGACCATGTATTTATTTCTTATTATTCATCAGAGAGAGAAAGAACACAATAAAAACAAATGGGTTTCCAGCCAGCCTCTGGATAACCTTCTGAACTTGGCTTCTAATTTTTCAATGGTCCAGATGAAAACCCCATTTTCCTTTTGAAGGGAATTTGTTGTTGGCAGTAAAATCAGTCACAATTAGATAAGTACTCATTGACAGGCAACTATATTTGATCTTTACAAGTTTCTTTTTTGGTTATATGCCTATCATGGTCAAAAACTCAACATTACTCCAGTATAGCTAGTCATCTCCAGACTGCGATTACAACAGCATATTTCTTTGTTGTATAACAGATGGTAATGCCATATGAAGTAAACCCTATTAAGCACTGCAAAATAAGGAAGGAAATTTTAAATTCCTGCAACTAAATTTCTGCTACTAGCCCAGTTTTCTTGTGATTCTATGTATAACAATGAGGATACGATATATGTGTGCCATGCTTTTGTTTTTTGCCATCTGAACTGGTGGTCATAAGTCCATGTTGATTTGTAATTAACAATGAAAAAGCTACATTGTCAGATTTTGTCTGCATTTATATATTCCATTTTTTAAAAGTCATTAACTGCTTTAGAATAGATGGAAGGCATAGCATAAGGCATTGCATGTCCCACTCACTATAGGCAAAAATTATAGCATCCACAATTGAATAATATGATAAAGTCAGACCACTGGTCTATACTGGTTTTCTGGAACATGGTTCTAATTGCAAAAAATCAAATTGTGTTCAAGCATGTGACAAGTTATTCTCATGATCCTTTGCAGATTACAGATTCCATCCTTAGTCATGAAGAAAGTATTCTAGACATCTATTCCAATTGACAAAAGATTTTCCATGCTGCTCACTGTTACTTATATATCATTCACCAAAAGCAATTTTGTTACAATTTTAATAATGATACTATAAAAACAACCATAATATTCATTTCTTTAAGTCAGTCAAGTTGAGTACTGTTTGCAAAATATAATCAAATGTAATTTCATGATTCAGTAAATAGTATATAAATCTGGTATTATTGGTTTTCATTTTATTTTCAATACTACCGATTTCCATTTGTTCACTGCTGGTTTTTTAAAGTATTCAAATATCATAATTGCCCTCAATTGTTATTCAAATATGGCTTATTTCTGCTGTCCGCTACTACAACACATAAAACTTCATTTCTCCTACTGTAATAATTCCATTTCTGAAGCAAAAATGGAGTTATTACACAAAAAGATTTTAGCTTTTATTTTAAATGAGGTTAAGTCCATGTCTGAAATGAGATTTTAATTTAATCATACGCCAGAGAACAAAAAGGGTCATTTGGGTTATTTCAAGCAACTCAAAAACATGGTTTTTCTCTATTTCAATTTTTTTCTATTAAAAATCCAATTGAATATTTATTACATATCAAAATTAGGTCAAAGATATGCTCACTTCCCCCCTTATGTCTAACAAGATTTTTTAAAATTAGTTTTGTGTGGTTCCCGTGGCCAAAAAAAAAACATTTTATGTTGAAAAGAATATAAAAATAAAAGATGCCACTTGAGAGAAATATTAATTCCACTTTTGACTCTCTAGTGCCTAGAACAGTTCCTAGCACAGAGTAGGTGTTTAATAAGTGCTTGTTGACAGATTAGTGAAAAATGCCATATACACCATAAATGATGTAAACATGTCAAATATTAATGGCAATAAATTCTTTAAAAAGCATAATAACCAATATGTCAGTGGAAGACATAAGTAAATCATATGACCATAAAGTAATTTTGTTGATTTAATTAACATAATGCACCACATCACAAAATTAATCTATAGCTGAATGGTATGAACTAGATCATATATACTAGAAAGCAAGAGGGAAATCTACAAGGTTATTTAAAAGCAACTGGGATTTCAATTAATAACATACTATGTTGAAATTCTTTCAGTTATGGAACTTTAGCACTAGAAAGGACCTCAATGAACATCTTATTCAATCCCTTTTCTTTTTTTGTTGTTTAAAAAGTATATCTAGGGGCGGCTAGGTGGCGCAGTGAGTAGAGCGTCAGCCCTGGAGTCAGAAGGACCTGAGTTCGGATCCGGCCTCAGACACTTAACACACACAAACAAAACCAAACAAAAACCTAGCCGTGTGACCTTGGGCAAGTGACTTAACCCCAATTGCCCTCCAAAAAGCAAAAAAAAAAAGTATATCTAGATATATACATACATACATACATGTATGTATGTATGTATGTATGTAACTAAGCACTATAAATTTCTAAGGTTATACAGCTAGTGAGAAGGCAAAACGAAGATTAGAAATGAGATCTTCTGGCTCACTGTCTAGTGATTTTTTCAAAGAACAAAAATAAGATTAATACATTGGAAAAGTGCTATATATGTATGCATGCAATGTATACCACACATATCCATATATCTATATGTAGGTATATACACATATGTATATATAATATAGTACTCCTTCAATGTATTTTTCTTATTTTTGTTTAGTTGGGAAAAAACTAGACTGATACACACATATATGTGTTTGGGTATACATATAAACACATAATTTCTGTATAAAAAGTGACAACATATTGTCTCTCATGATAAGACAATTTTTTAAGTTAAAAATAGCAATGCAACAGAACAAAAGAGCTGATAGAGTATATTTTCGGCAGTGTTCTCTTACTAGTTATCACATTATTATATTACTCATTTTACTAGATTATTTGGGGAGTTATTGAAGTGCCTAACTGGCATACAAAGTAGAAATGATAATACCTGATATAATGACAAATACTCAGTTTGGATACATTTATACTGTATTCAGTCCTGTGCATGTTTCTGGGGGAGGGGGGGGTTGTTAAAAAAAAATAAGGGGCCCAATCCTTGCTCTTAGACAGTTTGCAAGAAAGGAAACTATGCCTATAGTCCCTGGCCATATAATTAGGTGCTTTTAACTTATGCAGTTAAGATGGTGAGTGCTATAGCAGTTCAGAAAATTGAATGATCAATTTCACAGCAGCTACCTGAACCCAGCATGGCCATATTGACCCAAGCCTTTAGACTGTGATTTCACAGCCAGTTTCTCTGCCCCTAAACCATGAGCTCCATCTGTTTCTGGAGTCCTGTGAGAGTCTTGCAGACTTGGGAATCTAATGCTGATTATTTTATCCTCTTGTCACCAAATATATTCTGTGTCCTTAACTGTAATCAATACCCTCTTTCTAAAAATCCAATATAACGTATTCATGAAAACATATTTTCTCGAAAAAAAACTATTCTAACATGTGTAGGCTAAAAAAAAATCAGTGCAAGAAACATCTCAAAATGGTTATATAAGAGCAAGGAGGGTAGAGTGGATAGAATACTGACACTGAAGTCAGGAAAGCACAAGGACAACTTGTTACTAGTACATATGAGTTGTGTGACCCTGGAAAAATCACTCCAGCTCTCAGTATCCCAGGCAACTCTCAAAAACTATAATTATAGTGAGGAGCAAATCTGTATTGGTAAAGCTCCCTACAAAGATTAAGTCCCAGTTTGGGTCAAAATAAAGCTACCTGTGATGGAAGAGACATAGAAAAAAAAATTTCAAGAAGTTGTTGATGGTGGAAAACTTCATCTACTTTTGAAATGCCCAGAACCAGAAGTTTCTAAGAGGCTAATAAGTATCTGGCAGGAAATTAGTAAACAGAACACTGGACTCAACTCTGTATCCTTTGATAGGTCACTTCACCTCTCTAGAACTCAGTTTCCTCGTTTGTCAAATTGAAGGATTATATAGGTAGAGCTAGGAGGGACCACAGAGGCTATGAAATCTAACTCCTCATTATGCAAGTGAGAAAAATGATGCCAAAGAAGGTCGACTGGCTTCAAGTAATGAAGAGTGACATCCAACTGAAAGTAACTGAACATAAAGTCACACAGATAGAAACACATCAGGAGTAAGAATAAAGTAAAGATTCTAGAGTCAGTGGCTTTTTTTTTCCCCTGAATCATCCTGGACAAGGTGAACACTATGGTCCATTCTGACTACTTCATGCTATAATTGTACTCATGATCAACCCATGCATATGGATTCAAGGAAAACAAATTTTAATAGTATAGTCATATTTTAAGTGAATAATATTTTCTACCTCAGCTCCAAAAATTGGTTCAACTATGGCTGTTTTTCTCTGGGGGGAAAAGGTATATTATATTTCATTACCACAAAAGTCAAATAGGATATTAATTCAACTTACCGCCAGAGATTCCGATGTTGTTCCTCCAACTGTGTCAGCAAATGTTCAATATATTTATTTGAATCCATGTATTCCTATGGGGAGAAAAAAAAAGAATCATCAGAATAATACTAATAATTTAATCACATAAAATGAAGAATTTGGTAGATGATTGCAAAGTTGCCTTCAAGAAATTTCCGTTTTAGTCTGGGAGAAAAGAGGCATACCAATAATAATAATATAAAATAGATCATAAGTGCATAAGAAAGTGCAAGTAGTCATTTGGTAAGAAAAAATATTTTTTCACATCATGATATATTCTATTATTGAAAATCCCAAGTCAGATAAGAGGAGAGGATAGAACTGTGGCAAACGAGTGAAGAAAAATTTGAGGACAGGCACAACTATGAAGTTTTTCAATGATAATATACAATACTTTTCTTTTAGAATTGCCTCCAAGTCAGACCAGCCCTGAGGGGCTACATAGGGAATTAAGTTCCTCAAATTATAACCAGGTAAAGTGACCAGAAGAAAGAGCTATTTCCATATTTCTTTATCTGATGGCAAATTCATCTTTTTGTTTCTAATATAACATGCCAAAGAGGGGCATCTTGTTCTAATGAGGTTTCCTAAACAGTTGTGTAATTTTAATTTTCACAAACTGAACTCTATTTTAAAGGATTTCAGTCATGGATAATTTTCCAATGTAAATAACTTTTATAATTCCTAAAATAACATATATTAATGGTTTTATATTTTCAAGATTTCTACAAGTATGCTATATTCAAATATAGCTGTATTTTGCTTACTTACTGCATATTAACATAAAAATTTCATAAAACAGGTAACAGGAATCCCTTCCCTTAAAATCAGTCTGGAAGAAATTAGGTTCAAATCAATGTTTTCTACCATATGCCACAATAAAATAAAAATGAATACTTAATATTAAAAATTATAAAAATATTAAAAGAAATCTAGACCAGATACACTTCCCAAGTATGTGTAGGGAAAGAATTCTTAAACCAATAAGAGATAGAAACAATACAAGATATTTAAAAAAAATATAACTTTGACTACATGGAATTGGAAAGCTTCTGGATGAACAAAATTAATGCAATTGGGATAAGAATGGAAATGGTAGAATGATAAAAGAAATCTTTGCATCAAATATCTCTCATAAGTATTCTATGTCTAAGATATCTAGATGACTAATAGAAATATAGAGTCCCAAAGTGTTTCTCCAATTGATAAATGCTTAAAATACATGAACAAATAATTCTAAAAAATATTTTAATTAGCAAATTGTAACTACATTAAGAAAGTTCCTAAATATCCCTATCCTTTGACCCAGAGATTCTACTCCTGTGCATATGCCACAAGGAAGTCAGCAATACAAAGAAAGTTTCCATATAACCAGCACGTTTTTATATTTATATTTATAACAGCACTGTTTTGTAGAAGGACACAAAGTATACACAGATCAACTGATGAAGGGCTAAACAACTTGTTTTATGCATATACATGAAATGTAATGAAACATTGGTATCCTAGAAGAAATTATGAATATTATGAGAAAAGATAAATTTATTCACAGTCATGTAAAAATAAACAAGAACATTCTCTCTCTCTATCTTTCCCTCTCCCTCTACTCTTCTCCTTCCTCTTTCTCACCCTCTCTCTATACACATGTACGCGCATGCACACACACACACACACACACACATATTTATATACACCTATATATGCTACAATGATGTCAACAGAAAGAGCAATAACAAATCAATTAAAACTAAATGCTGTGAAATTATAATGAGTAAGCTTTATCCCAAAGAATAGATATGATAAAGCACCTTCCTACATTTTTTTTCGGATGGGGGGGTAGTCTATGAATTTGGAACACCAGAAATAATGTTAGATATTTTGGACATATTGGTTAACTTTGCTGAACTGTTTTCCCCTCTCTTTTTCATTCTTTATTTTAAGGGACATCTCTTTGCAAAGTTTAGGGGAAGGATATATTGGAAAATGAAGGTGATAAAAAAGATAAAAATGCAATTTTTAAAAAACAATTTCCTTTTGACTTTTAAGATCTAGTCAGTCAGCCACTTCCTTTTTTTTTTCAATTCTACTGTTTTACCTAGAAAAGAGTGCAATGATGTCAATGTGCCCATGAAAGCTACTGTGACATTTCATGGGAATTTGAAAAAAAAATTTAAAAATAGCCTTAGTTGACATTGATTTTTTTCCATTTCTGAAATATTGATTTCTTATGCTTGAATACTGTAGGTTATCTATTTCTGCCACACTAACGTGTATTCTAATAGAAAAAATAATCAGTAGAAAGTGGCCTGGCATCATGGAAAAAAACACTGTCCTAGAGATCTACACCTTCTGACAGCGACTAGCCATTTGACCTTGTGCAAACTGCACCAGCTCTTTGAGACTTAGTTTTCTCATCTGCCAAATGATAAGGCTGAATTCAATGATTTCCAATATGTTTTCAACTCTAATATTCTATAAATCATTCATTCAACAAAAATTTCTTTAGAGAATTTACTATATAAAAGGTGTTCAACTAAGTGTTAATATAAACCTATGATCTAATTCCACAGAAATAAGGGCAAGGTCTCAAAGCTGTCACTTTGACCTTGAAGAGGGCTATCTCAGGATCTCAGAAAAAGACTTATAGAGTAGAAGAGGGTCATAGTATAATCTTTCTAATCCTGAAGAAGGGTTCTCAAAGACAGCCTGGGGAACAGAAGGAGGTCAGGAAGCTGTCACTCCAGCAGGAGAACATCAGATAAGACCAGCTAGCAGCACACAAGGCCACAAAATTCCTTCCAGAAGTGTGCAAAGTCCTAATCTGGAATGAATAAAAAAAGGTTGGCGAGGGCAGCTGATGTACCTAAGACATAAATCCAGAAAAGAAGAATATCGCCAAAAATTCCTTCAAGCAAAGCCTCAAAGGAAAACACAACTTGTCTACAAGATCAATTAGAATTCTGAGGAGTGAAGTGAGAGGTTTTGTTTTTTTAAGGGTTAAAATTATATAAATAAAATCAGAGAATCAGAGGGAGTTAGTAAAGAAGTGAAAGCAATAGAGGAGAGATTTGGAAAGAGAATTAATGACTAAAAACAAGATTGTAAACCTTTCCCAAGTAACAGACACCCTAAAAATTAGGACAGACTAAACAGAAGTTAATGATTCCATAAGACCACAAAAATTTAAAAATAAAGTCAGAATGTGGAAAAACATATAATGTATCTCGTGTGTGTGTGTGTGTGTGTGTGTGTGTGTGTGTGTGTGTGTGTGACACAAATGACCTGGAAATTATATCAAGTAGAGATAATTTAAGTATCACTAGACTATATGAGAGTCATAAAAAACAAACAAAAAAAGTCTGGATATCTCATATTACAAGAAATCATGAAAGAAAACAGCCCAGACACAACAAAACAGCAAAGAAAAGACAGAAAATTCACCAGCCACATCTTGAAAGTATTCCCCAAAAGAAAACTCCCAGGAGCATCACAGTCAATAAGGAGTAGAGAGATCCTTCGTTAGCATGAAACACTGTCTACTCATTATATGGAACCAGCATAGCTAGATTCTGGCAGGTCACTTTACTTCCTAGCCACTCATGTTCTTTATTTTTAAAATGAACTTGACTAAATTATATCTTGTTTACTTTCTAGTTTAAGCTTCCCTGGTGATTCAAAACATATTCCAATCCCAGATTTGCAGGTCTTTGCAGAATTATAAAAAAACATGGTCTATAAAAGATTCAATAATAATTTTTTTTAAAAAGCCAATGGGAATGAAAGAGACCACAGAGATAATTCAGTTCAATTGTTTACTTTCTTAGACGAAGAAATGTCTAAGTAAACGAAGTGACTTGCTGAAGGTCACAAAAGCTAATTAATGGTCAAAGACATTTAATATTCCTAACTCTCAGACTCTGACTCTCAATGTTATTGCCACTTTTGTAGAAGGATGCATTTTATAAAGTTTTCATTCAAATGGTGGTAAAGAAAAAAATGATTATAACTGAATTACTACAGCTCCAATCTTGTTATAATCAGCTCCTAGGGAATTTATTTTGCTTTATTAGACTTTTATTATATAAATATCATGTGATGAAGCAAGCTGTCAGATAAAGACTAGGAACCAACCCCCCACCCCCCCTTTTTTTGGTTAGAGTTTTTGTTGTAAAGACATTTGTAAAAAGGGAATTGAGCTGCAATGACCTATAAGAATAATATGGAATCTTCAGTATACATTGTTGAATCATTTATACTACTTCTAGCCATACAATTAGGAGTTATAAGTGCATATACCTTAACACTGCAATTTTTGCTTTACCTGCTTGGAAGCATTTGTCTTCACAGCTAGTTTGGGTCAAGCATTGCCAAGCAAACTAGAAGGCAAAATATTAATTTTTTTCTCTTTCCCAGGAAGGGTAGAGCACCAAAGAAAATACACATTGTCTCTTCCTGGGATTTACAAGGCTGTTCAAAAATGATAGGTGTTTTAACATTAAAGTTTCTGCATATTAAAAGAAGCTTTTAAATGCATAAGTGAAGGATAATGATTTTCAACCTGCTGAGAATATGTGTAAGCTTATATGTTATTCTCTTATACTACGACTCCATATTTAAACTAAAACTCTATGCCCTGGAGACCAATACTGTAATTAAAAATTTCATACACACATTATCCTGATAAGTATCTATAGCAAACACTGATGATATTTAGGAAACAAGGTAGAAAATTTTGTTTTAAGATTTACCTTTGAGGTTTTCTCTTTCTATGACATGTATTTTTCACAAGTGTGTTTATTATATTTACTTTGGTCAAAGACTGGATGGGTATTTCCTTTGCTAATGTAAGTAACAATAACTTTAGAGCTTATAAATTATTCTGGCTGGGAAAAAAATACTCATCAGGTAGCCAGGCTTCTTGTGATGATCCTTTCTATATTTAGGGTTTCCACTTTGCTGTTTTATTTCCAGTGTCTGCCATAGTGCCTTACATACAGATACATGGAATACCAGGATCATAGACATTAGAACTATCTAGTTCAACTCCTTTTTCCTACAGAGAAGAACCTAAGGCACAGAAGGTTAAACAGCCTGCCCAAGGTCATACAAGCAGTGAGTGGTAGAGTCAATGATTCAAACCCAGGGTCAATGACTTTAAATCTAGCATTCTACAGTTCCCTGTTGTTGATGTTCAATTGTTCACTTGTGTCTGTCTCTATGTGATCCCATGGACTTTGTCAAAGATATTAGAGTGGTTTGCCATTTCCTTCTCCAGCTTGTCCCCATCTCATACATGAGGAAAATAGGGATTAAGTGACTTCCCCAAGGTCACAGAGCTAGCAAGTGCCCAAGGTCACATTTGAACTCAGATCTTCCTGACTCCAGACCAGATACTCTATTCAGTGTACTACTTGACTTTTCCCTCTGCACCCTATTGCGTCCCTAACAAATTCTTTTTGGATTCCATTTCATTAGCTAACCTGGTGCTCAGAGGACAAATATTTCTGTCATCAAGTCAGTATCTGAGCACATTCTAGCTTGGTAAGACCTGCCAAAGCTTGTGCTCTGCTGGCATAACCTTCAAGAATTTAAGGTCACTTCTATGCCACAATGTGGCATTGGAATGGGAAAAAAATGTGTAACAGATATACAACATATAAATTTTACTATCTCTTATTAGTCCTACATTACATTGGGCAAGTAGTTAGAACTGTAAATAGAGATTTAAACTCTAACCTCAGACATTTACTAGCTTTGCAACTCTGGGTAAGTCACTTAACTTCTGTTTTCATCAGTTTCCTAACTGGGGATCACGATAGTCCTTATCTTGCAGAGTGTTTGTGAGGATCAAATGAGATAATATCTGTTAAGTGCCTAGCACAGTGTCTGGCACATATAAGTATTTATAAATGCTTATTTACTTCCTAATAATAATAATGATTATACATGGTCATATACATAATGTTTTAAAGTTTTTAAGGCATTTTACATACATTTTCTCACTTGATCTTTACAATAATTCTATCAGGCAGGTAAAACAAGTATCATTATTTCCATTCCATAGCTGAGAAAACTAAAAGCGTGATGTGTCTAGGGTTACACAGCTAGTAAATAGCTAACACTGGATTTGTCCTCAGATCTTCCTGATCTAAATTCAGTACTCTTTTGTCTGTGCTATGATGTATCTTTGTCACATTTGTGGTTGGTCTTAGAATGGGTACTGGCCTTCTTCGACAACAGTCCGACTTTTCCCATACATTGATGGTGGTGATCTCTGCTATTCTGCTGTGGTGGTTCGCATGAACAGTCAAAGAGTGATCCCACTCATATAGAAAATGTACTTGTACAATTTGCCTTAAATGAATTTTTATTAAGGTACAACATTAAAAAGACATCTGTTCCTTTGCTAAAACTTATGCAAATTGGAATCATTTTGAAAATATATTTTAGGAAATGTGCTACTCCCTTAGCTTAATGCATACCTTTCAGGATGATTAACATAAAACACTTAAAGCGATTAAAGGTTTATAAATATTCTGAACCTTGCATGCCTATGCAGTATAAGCCTACTTAAAATGCTTTTCCTATTGTCTGAAACAAGTCAGTTTGAAGAATAATGGTAGAGTAATAAATGTCCAAATGTCCATTTCATGTACTGTCTGATGTATTGTCTGACAAAAATAGAAGGTTAAAGCAAGACTGGTTTGGCAGCCACTTGAAATATAATAAATAATTACAACACAGCTTACAGAATCCCCAAAGATAATCTCCATATTGTAATCATGGTAATTTATGATAGAGCTTGTGAAGTTCTGTCAACAAGTCTGTCATCACTAATGCAGGGTCCCCAATTCACCTCTGGGCCATGGAACACCACTGCTGGGGCCAGCTGTTCAACTCAACTAGAATATTATTAGATGAAGGAATTTCTACGATTGGGAAACAACAAAACACCCTAACATATGCTTTTGCTCTCAGAAATTATTTTGTCATCCTAATGAAAAGGTACATTTACACTGGAAAAGGTTTACTCCTCTCTTTCACCCTCTCTCTCTCTCTCTTCCTTCCTTCTTTCCTTTCTTTCTTTCTCTCTTTCTTTCTCTCTTTCTTTCCTTTCTCTCTCTGTGTATATATGTGCATACAGATGTATATGCATACATATATCACATATATAATAGATATATATGTATAATTACCCTTTAACAAAATTACACAAATGGGTTGACAGGAAATTGTCTGGTACACAACAGGCACATATTTAAATTTTTTAGTAATTTTTTTAATGTTATATCATTACAAAGAAAATTCAGGCAATTTTTCTTTTGTTCAATTGTCTATTACAGAACTGGAATCTCAGCACATCAGAATCTTTCAGTAACATTTACCTAACTCACATTAAAAATTTCTATCTCAATATATTTAATGCAACCATGTGCAGAGATGCAAGAAACCTAAGTGTTGGTGTGAAACCTCTAGGAAAAGTCTTTCAATCTTAAAGGATACAAATATTATTTAAAATCCCAGTGTTGGAAGGGTTGTGGAGAAATGGGCATATGACTTCACTGCTTGTGGGGTCAACATAGATTTTATCTAGATTTTAGCAAAGCATTTGATAAAAGACACAAATATTTTTGGATGGTTGGAAAAGACCAACGTAGACTATGTGATAGTATAATTAAATACTTTCTAACCATAATTCTGAGAATCCATGATTTTGGACTCATTTGCCCTGGTCACTGGCATTTCCTCCATTCAGTGATTCCCCCAAATAAGTTGTAATTCTCTCTTGCCCACTCTCTCACTCTTCTCTTATTTTTGTGTTCATATTATTCCTGCATGTTAATATTCCTCCTACTAGATTACAAACTCCTTGAGATTAGGGATTATGTCATCTCTCTTCTATGCATTCTCTTTATCTAGCACAGTGTCTTGCCCATACTTGAGACTTAATAAATTTAGATTGAATTGTTGAATTCAATTTGACTCAACTCTCATCACGGAAAATACTATTTTTCTCCTCAATCTCCAGTTTACCCTTCCACAAATTCACAGACCTCAAAAGAAGGTTCATTGGATGCCAAGGCAGAAATTAAGCTATACTTACTTTTACTGTCTTTTATTCCAACTGGAGTAAGTTCATTTCTAGTAAACACCTATTACATTCAGCTTGGCAAAAAGGGCTGCTATTGGTATCTCTCTCTCAAGAAACCAGTTTAAAATAATGCTTTGCTTTTGAATGAAAGAGAAAAAATATTTTTAACCTTCCTCTTTTAATTTTTTAATGTTTATTTTGCAGTCATTTAAGGCATAACTATATAGTGGTCAAATTCACTTAGGAAAAGAAAAAAATAATTTATTTTGGTTTTCTTTTTCCTTTTTATTATTAAGTCCTCCACACAGGTGAAACTGGACCCCCCCCCCCCGCCAAAAAAAAAAAGATTTTATTTGTTCTAAAGTTCTCTGAATCAACCACTAAAGAAAATACCAAAAAAAGTCAGACCATTTCAAATTTTAATTTTACTTAGCTAAGCAAAAGCTGATGTCATCTTAAATTAGCACAAAGGGATTGATAAAATTTACACAATTACAATTATGTGAAAAACTCAAAGAATTAAACCTTATTCCAAGTATTCCACTAACATGATTCCCTTGAATAACATTCCAGCCATACACACACAGGAATTCCCTTCTATTACCAACACAAATAAATATAAAATACAAGAATACACTTTTGTTACATTCCCCACACCCTACTCAGAAGTCCCCTTCTATGTCCATCACTGACTACAGAATTTCATCATTGTATATACAATATCTCTAATACTTCTTTTCCTGACACTCCTGGCATTTTCTACTATGGCCTCAGTTTGCCTTTCTAAAGTTATTTCTCCCAAACTACAGCTCTGCTCCCACTAAGCCTATCACCTTATTGGCCCCAGAATCTGTCATGTTTATTCATATGCCATTGCTCATGGATAATATCCTCACTTGGAGCTCCTTCTTGGCTTATCCAAACCCTCGTCCTCTTTTATGGTACACTGTCCCCTTTCCTTCAGAAAGTCTGCCAAAAACTATAGAAAAGTAATAGAGTTCTTCTCTGAAATCTGATAGGAATTTCTTTCTATCCTCTTATTTTGATATTTTGAAAAATCCACAATGTCCCTGTTGTCAGTACTCCCTCTACCAACACAGATCACAAGCTTTCCACATTTCAAGAGCTTCTGGAGTTTGAAAAAATCCATATTGTATTGGTCCTCCTTCTCATATTAATCTAATCTCTCTGCATGTAGCTTGCAAGTCTTGAGACTATAAAGAAACCATCATTTGGTCAATAGTCAAACCCATTCCAGCCAATCAAGATCCTCCTTTATACTTTCCTCACAGAGCCTTGAAGGTCTCAGGTCATCCTTATGGTGCAAGAGAGAGGCATCAAAACAAGTGTTTAGGAGAGAGAAACCAAGATAGCCTTAGAACGAATTGGTCAGATGTTTTTCCACTGGCAAGTCACAGCTGATAAAGAATTGGCTGAGGGTCAAGTAACCTCATTGGTAATTTTTTTTGTCTCACATGGTTTTTGCAGTACAATATCTATCCAAAACTCTGGATGTCCCTCCACATGTTGCCATTCACTCACATATCCTAGCACAATACTATTTAGATATTTTCTGTGTATTTTCTTTCTCTAGTTAAGACGTCTTTAGGATACCATTGATATTTATATTATATTCTAATGGACAGAATGTCTTATAAACAATAGTTACTTAGTTCTTCCATCTCTAAATTGGTGGGATATGGACTTGCTGACCTCAAAGGCTTTCCTTGTCCTATCCTCAATGATTCAACTATTTCCTTCAATTAAAACATGAGGTAAATGTGTACAAGTCTAAGCCCAGGAAAAGTAGACATTCACAGTATAATTTGAGAGTGGCAAATAATTTTAACCAGTGATGTGTTCCACATCAGTTGGCACAAGTGCAGTGGATTTCCAACAAGTAAAGTTATTCCTTATGAAGATTTCTAGAGGCAATTATAATTTCATGGGTTTGAGTTATCAGGTTGTCAGAGAAAGGTAATATATTAAATACTTAACATTAGCAGATATGATCATATAGAGAGGTTCAGAAGAGCCTTGATGTACGTGTGTGCGTATGTATGTATGTATGTATGTATGTATGAGTATATGTGTGTGACTGTGTGTATAATATGTGTTAGGGTAAATTCCCTATTGAAGAAATGGAAGGTACTGATGGTAATGACCTGGGACCAAGGAGTAGATGAATCCTCTTGGAAGGGAAGATGTAGAGTATGATGAAGGTGCTAAGTCAAGGTTGTGAGGAAGGGCAGAATAGGATGAGGTGATTTCTGAGCATTCCACCTCAACCACCTATTCTTCCGATAGATGCCCTCAGATTATAGCAAGGATCGTATAATCATGACTGACATGCTTAGGTTAGCAAAAAGGTAAATGTTATAAGTATTAACTATGTTCATTTTACAGATATTGAAAGTAGGGCTCAGAGGGCAAGACTTAGGGTCACATAGCTGACAAGTATTATATCAAGGTAGGATTTGAACCCAAGTCTTCCAGAACCTGAGCTGACCATACCAAATCAGCTGTGCCTTACTGGGGGCTTCTCCAAAACAAATAAGATTAGACTTTACAACTGAAAGTGGCAATATTCATTTGGCACTTTTCTGCACAATATTGTATTTAGTGAACTTTAAAGAAAACACATTCCTACAACAGCCTATAATTTTGGGAGAAAGACTAGCACAATGTAAAGGATGCTGGATTTGTTGTCACAGGTCCTGAGTTCAAATTTTCACACTAACTGGTTGTCTGACCTGGAGCAAACCATTTAACCTCACTGGGGCTCAGTTTCTTCATCTGTGAAATGAAGGAGCTGAACTGATAACTTTTAAAGTCCCTTCTAGTTTGAAATTGATGTTCATATTATATTCTATATATTAACTTAAATGATGAAATATATTAAATGAATTATAATTAATCTAGGATTCACAGTCTTTGGAAACTGAGATTAATAGTTTAATGTTTAATCTAAAGAGTTATTCACATTCGTGTGCATATATATGGAAGAGAAATAGATACATCTGTCATATGATAAATGCATTGTACATATAGTCATAATATCAAGTTAAAGCCATATTTTTCAAAACACCTCCCTTCCTGCACCAAGCTCAGTACAAAAATGCACATTAACAAGGAAAACATCAAATCTTTAGTGGAAATGGGTCTGAGATTTTAATGTTTTATCTGGGAAAACAGTAAACTTAGGTCATTCATTTCACATGTAATCACTTTCACGGTGAGGATTGACTGAAAGATACTTCTACCCAAACACCTCCCCCATCCCAGAATTAAAGTATACAAGATTCCAAAATTTATACATGGGGCAATGGGGATTGTCTTCAGCATTAAGCATAGTCTTCTCTAGGGATTGTCTTTTAAAGTGTAAATCTCCATAAAATTCCTAACATTAACCCAGGAATGTTTTAGCATGAATGAGTTTCTTAGAACTTTCCTGCAGTTAGTATAGAGAATGGCAGGCAGGGAAGAAAGCACAAGGAAGGGATAAAAGGTACACACCCAAGTAGGGGTGAAAAATACATGCTTTGCCTAATTGACAATTTTGCCCAGGGCCAGTCCATTAATATTGGATGACTTTCATTGAATGTATGGGCAGCATTTGAGTAACACACTTACCATAAAGAAAATTGTATTTAGAGGGAAAGAGGAGGCAATTCGGAGTAATACAAAAAGCAGTAGGCCAGGAATTGGGAAACTGGGCCTTAACCTTAGATCTACTACTAACTACTTGTCTGACATAGTATAAAACACTTCATTTCTCTGGACCTTAAATTACTCATGTGAAAAATGGGAAAGAAGGTTTGGATTAGATGGAATCTAAGATAATTCAGTGAGATAGAAGTTTTGTATTTAAAGTTGGCAAATTCAGGTTTCAATTCTAGCTCTGCTGCTCATGACCTATGTGACAATGGACAAGTCAAATGTTAACCTCTTTGGGACTTAGTTTCCTTATCTGTAACAACAACAACATTTCCTTATCTATAATAATTAGTATTAATTGTCTTATCTATAATAATGATAGTAATATTACTATTACATAGTTAGAATTTATGTAGCCCTTTAAGGGCAATTAAGTAGCACAGTGGATAGAATGAATGTCAGGCCTGGAATCAGGAAGACATCTTCCTGGGTTCAAATTTGGCCTCAGACACTTACTAGCCATGTGACCCTAGGCAAGTCACTTCACCCGGTTTGCCACAGTTTCCTCACCTACAAAATGAACTGGAAAAGGAAACTGCAAATCATTCCAATATTGTTGCCAAGGAAACCTCAAATGGAGTCATGAAGAATGAGAAATGACTGAAACAATTAAACAACAAGAAGATTTGAAAAGCACTTTGAAATATGGTACCATTTGACCCTCAAAAGTTTTGGGATGTAGGTGCACTATTTTAGATGAGGAAACTAAGCCTGAGTGAGATTAAGTGACTTATCCAGGGTCACATAGCTAAGTGTCTGAGAATGAACTTGAATTTAGGTCTTTCTGACTTAGGTCAAGCACTCTATGCACTGTGTCACCTAGCTACCTCAATAAGAAGGTTGGAAACTTCCTACTTGAATGACCTTAGGCAACTTACTTAGTTTTACTGGGCCTCAGTTTCCTCAATTGTAAAATAAAGTTGAATGACATGGCCACTGCAGTACTTTCCAGTTTTAAATCTAACTCTAGTTCCCCTGATTTAGGTTGCAAGACTTTGAACCTAGAGACAGTTAGGTAGAAAAGTGGGTAGAGTACTAGACCTATAGTCAGCAAGATCTGAGTTCAAATCCAATCTGAAAACACTTGCTAGCTATGTGACCTTGGGCAAGTCACTTAATCTTTGTCTCAGTTTTCTTGGTTGTAGAATGAGGGTAATGATAGCATTTCTCATCCTGGGTTGTTGGGAGGATCAAATGAAGTAATATTTGTCAAGCACTTGGTGAAATCCCTGGTACATAGCAGGTTCTTAATAAATGCTCATTTGTTGGTCTTTCATTAAGTTATCCTTCTATTCGAGTCCACCTCATTGTAAGGAGGGTTAGACTGTTAAAACCACTGCCATCTTTTTCTGAGGTATAATTTTAAGATCATTCTAGAAGAGAACATTTCTCAAAAAAAAAGGATAAATCATAATTAGACTGTCCTTAGTATAAACAAGGGTGGAATCATGATTCTTTGCACAAAACAAAGCTACTGTATACCACGACTGCCCAGTAAATACTCTCCCCACCCAGAGTTCTATACCCCCCCACTCCCAAACTCTTTGACCCTTAAGTCTTTTGCCCTGGGTGAAAATATTCCTCATTTTGGCTCTGCTCCTGTTCAGAGAAACACAAGCAAGGATCCTAGAGCATGAAGTGATTCCAAATATCAATGATAACAGCTCAGACTCATACTGGCACTTAAAGTTCGTAGAAAATTTTAGCCGTAATAACTTCGGAAGGGAAGGCATAGAAACATTATTCTTACTTCAGGTGCCATGGTGTTTAATATAATCAGATCTTTTCATCCAGCTCCTTCCTAAAGCATCAGTTTATAATGGAGTTGTCAAATTGATAGCCAAAATAACTCCTGAGGGTGGCCAGAACCAGATTAAAATGTAATTGGGAAGTTTTTAATACAACAAACAATGTGATAAAACATATACAATGTGAATTTGTGGTTTTCTAAGTCAATATGCAACTGTAGGGATCAGTTTTTACTTGAGTTTGACACCATTGGTCTACAACATCAACAAGAAGCTGAAACTGCTTTCAAATCTCCTGTGAGGCAGAAATCATATTTTGTCTTGTACACCCAAAGTTCGCTAATTATTTTTTTCTACATCTCTAATTTTTAGTTTTTCCACCTGCTGGAGCTGAAATATCACTTTCAGTAACTTCCAACATTAGAGGGGCTCAGTAGAAGAAATATAATATTTCTTAAACAGAACAATGCTTCAAATATCTTAAGAAAGTTATGATATCAATCCCCAATAATTTTTTTTTTTTTGCTTTTTGGAGGGCAATTGGGGTTAAGTAACTTGCCCAAGGTCACATGGTTAGGTTTCTGTTTGTGTGTGCGTTAAGTGTCTGAGGCCGGATCTGAACTCAGGTCCTTCTGACTCCAGGGCCGACGCTCTACTCACTGCGTCACCTAGCCGCCCCGCAATGATTTTCCTCAATGCTTCAAATCTTAAGATGAAATCAAATTCATTTTAAGAAAGTTATGATATCTATCCCCAATAATTTTCTTCTCAGCCAAAACATTCTCAGGTCCTTTAACCAATCCTAATATCTAATCCCCAAAGACTGTTAATGTCACAGTCAAGATTGTTAATGTCTTTTCTGAATAGTGGTAGCCAGCACTGAATATTAGACTTTAAATATAGTCTGAACTTCCTTATTTAGACATTGTCTTTCTATTAATGCAGTCTAAAATCACATTTGCACCCCATTGGTTGCCCTAGCTCACTGCTGAATAATACTGTGTTTTCTATCTATTGGACTCTCCAGGCCTTTTCTTTTTCTTTTTTTTTTTTTTTTTTTGCTTTTTGGAGGGCAATTGGGGGGTTAAGTAACTTGCCCAAGGTCACACGGCTAGGTTTCCATTTATGTGTGTGTTAAGTGTCTGAGGTCGGATGCAAACTCAGGTCCTTCTGACTCCAGGGCCAATGCTCTACTCACTGTGCCACCTAGCCGCCCCCCACTCCAGGCCTTTTCTACTTTCAGGGAACAAGGTTAAAAATAGGAAGCAGGTGGGGGCGGAGCCAAGATGGCTGAGTAGAAACAGCATTTCCAATGTGCTCTGCCCCACACAAATTTCAAACAATGTGAAAGAGAGCTCCGAACAACTTCTGGAGCCACAGCACCCACAGAACGGCACAGAGAAACTAACCTCCTGTTGAGGACAGCCCAGCAGCCCTGCAGGGAGAGGCCAGCGCAGCGCTCTGAGAGCAGGCAGCCCAGCGCACTGGGAACCAACAGCGCAGCCCGCAGAGCCAAGCCCAGGTCCCTGGTTTTAGCCCCAGGGTGGCTAGGCCTTCAGCCAGCTGATGGAACCCCAGAACACCAGGAATTGTGGCAATTCCAGAATTATCAGCACAGATATGCCTAGGACAAAGTGAGAGGTTACTGCCCTATGGACTTTGGGACCAGTATTTGGGGAACACGTGGCTTCCTCCCCTGGGGGCAAAAAGCTGCTGAAGAAACTGCTGCACAGAAGCCATTTTGCAGAGTCAGTAGTGGCTCTAGCCCCTGGTCTGCGAACTGTAGGAAGATCCAGCAATCAGTCTGGGGGTTAATCACTTTTGCTTTAAACTGCCTGGATCTGGATTGTGGTCTGGGGGGGAAGTTTGGGGTGGGTATCCAACTTGCCAGAGTGGATGGAGGCTTTACAGAGGCCAGCCAACTGGCAGAAGTTGTGAAGACCCCACGTTTGGGCAGAAGCTCCCCTGTCTGGTGGCAGAGTCCTCCTGTGGCAACAAGCCCCAAAATCAAGTAATTAAGTGACAATATGCCTAGGCAAATGAAACAAAATAAACAGAAAAGTTCAACATTGGACTCCTATTTTAGGGGCAAAGAGGCTCAAAGCATGGAGGAGGACTGTGAGGTCAGAACTCCTGCACCAAAAGCCCCAAATGAAAATACAAGCTGGCTACAGGCCATAGAGGACCTTAAGAAGCAGATAAGAGAAGTGGGGGAAATTTGGGAAGAGAAATGAAAAAGATGCAAGAAAAGTATGAAATGACAGTCAACAGCCTGACTGAGGAAAATAACACCTTAAAAAATAGAGTAACTCAAATGGCAAAAGAGGCTCAGAAAGGCAATGAGGAGAAGAATGCCTTAAAAAGTCGAATTTGCCAGATGGAAAGAGAATCTCAAAAGCTCACTGAGGAGATTCATTCCTTCAGAGTTAGACTGGAGCAAATGGAAGCTAGTGACTTTATGAGAAATCAAGATACTATTAAACAGATCCAAACAAATGAAAGAATAGAAGGCAATGTGAAATATCTCATGGGAAAAACCACTGACCTGGAAAATAGATCCAGGAGAGACAATTTAAAAATTATTGGACTACCTGAAAGCCATGATCAAAGAAAGAACCTAGAAATCACCCTTCAAGAAATTCTCAAGGAAAATTGCCCTGATGTTTTAGATCCAGAGGGCAAAATAGAGGTTGAAAGAATCCACAGATCACCTCCTGAAAAAGATCCCAAAAAGAAAACTCCCAGGAATATTATAGCCAGGTTCCAGAATCCCCAGATCAAGGAGAAAATACTACAAGCAGCCAGGAAGAAACAATTTCAATATTGTGGAAACACAATCAGAATAGCCCAGGACCTGGCAGCTTCTACACTGAGGGATAGAAGGGCATGGAATATGATATTTCAGAGGGCAAAAGAGCTGGGAATGAACCCAAGGGTCACCTACCCAGCAAAACTGAGTATCTTGTTTCAGGGGAAAATATTCAGTGGAATAGAGGACTTTCAAGCATTCTTGAGGAAAAAACCAGAGTTGAATAGAAAATTTGACATTCAGACACAAGAAGCAAGAGATGCTTGAGAAGGAATCAAGGAAAAGAAATCAAAAGGAACTTATCAAAGTTGGACTATTTACAGTCCTACATGGAAAAACAATAACTGTGTTTGATGAAACCTTTCTCATTATGAAAATAATTGAAGAAGGGTACATGGCATATGTTCACAGGTATACAAGGATAGAGGGCACAGGTTGAATTTGATGGGAAGGGATGATTATTTTTTTTTTTTGGAGAGCAATTGGGGTTGGGTGACTTGCCCAGGTTCACATGGCTGGGTTTTTGTTTGTGTGTTGGGTGTCTGGGGCCGGATCCGAGCTCGGGTCCTTCTGGCTCCAGGGCTGGCTTTCTGCTCACTGCACCACCTAGCCGCCCCAAGGAAGGGATGATTCTTAAGGGGTGAAGTCAAGAGGTGAGAGGGGAAAGTGGCAAGAGGAGATGGAGAGAGACAGGGTAGGGCAAACTATCTCATGTAGAAGAGGCAAGGGGAAGTAGTTGCAGGGGAGGGGAAGAACAGGAAGGCAAAAAGGCAGAAACATATTCTCATTGAAGTTGGCTCAAGGAGAGAATCACATACATACTAAATGGAATATCTTACCCTCACTCACTCTCCTATGTAGGGGAAAGGGGGATGAGAGGGGGGATGATGGAGGGGAGGGCATTGTGGGGAGAGGGGAGGTTAGAAGTACCCACTATCAAAGAGGGACAGGATCAAAGTAGGGAATGGACCAGGTGGGAGGTGAGACAGGTGGGAGGGAAATATAAGCAGTCTTTTACAATATATCTACTATGGTAATGTTTTGCATAGATATACATGTACAACACATACTGAATTGCTTATCTTCTCAGAGGGAGTGCGTGACAAGGGAGAAAGGGAATGGATCTGAAAATCGAAGTTTTAAAATTAAATGTTTCATAAGATGTCCAGGCAGTGGGGCTCAGAGAATCACCTTGCCCTAATGGCAAAGTCGAAGGGGGTATGGGAGAAGATATGGGAGAGAGCAGAATGGATGAGGGGATATCTAGTGGGAATGCTATTCTGGGGTGGTGGGTAGGGAAAAATGGGGGAAAATGTAACTCATAATCTGGTGGAAATGAATGATGTAAACCAGAAGTTAATAAAGCATTTGTTTAATTAAAAAAAAAAATAGGAAGCAATAGGAGGAAGAGAGTAGATTGCCATGCTTACCTGAGGAGCTAAGTATAAAGTCCTGAGTCAATGCAGGAAGCTAATAGCTTATCATGGGAGAACCTGAGCAAGCTATCCCAGAATAATGCCTTTCAGAAAATGGGTATGTTAAGCAGTTTAATCTTTCTTAAAAACTTTTTTTCTGAATGTAAGTTCTTCCATCAATAAGTCTTCACTAAGGATGATGACCATTTCCAATTGTGTTAGAAGGTTATATATTTACACCTTAATGGAAACCCTGTTTGGACTTTATTTTACAAGTCTGAAAGCATTATTGAGGATTGAGGATGTGAACATGTCCTCTCTTACACTACATTACTCAAACATATATAGAAAAGTAAATCACAACAAAGAATGAAGAGCCTTCTGGAATCAGGTATATTCACTACCTTTCTCAGGGCTTATACTCAGAATTAGGTCACAGATCATAAAATATTCATTAGAAAATTCCATTCACTCGATCCCTTAAAAGATTCACTTTTATGGGACTGAGTGTTATTTTTTTATTAAATATTAAACCTTTTCAGACTTATTTCAATGAACTTAAATGCTCATTCTGACTAATTCTCATTATAATAAATAGCCAGGAAACATTAGGAACAAGAATATTAACTGTCTCTTGGTCATATTTGAGATTCAAGTCTAACCAAAATGCTATTTTTGATATACCAAAGGGCATGATGCAGAGGATGTTTTTTTTTTTTCTCCCAACATTAAGTACTGGGGGTGGAAGAGTGAGGGGCATGAGAAGAGAATCTAAAGGTACCAAAATATGTACAGTTATACTTTTGCAAGAAAAGAAACTGGCAAAAAGTGGGTGCTTCTTTGGGAAATTATTCAACAAATGAGTATATGAATGTAGTGGGATACTATTAACATTATAATTCAATAAAAGAAATGAAGTATGAGGAATTTGGAGAAATATGGGAAGCTCCAATGAAATGACACAGGGTGAATAAAGTGGAACCAGGATAATGTCATTCACAACGGCTACAATAATTTACGTAAAGACAACGCAAAAAGCTGCTGGACTTAGAAATCCTGAGTTCAAATGGATTTAAGATTCTAATTTTGATTGACAAGGACAATGCACCTCCTCTTTTGGTTGACTTTTTCATTGTATAGGGTAGTGTGCAGAGAATAAAGAAAAGAATTTGTAGGAAGATTATTGGGATGTAAAAATCAAATACATATTTTTTAAATTAAGAGCTATAGGTCTATACCCTATCTCTGAAAATACCCTATTTTTCATAAAAAAAAACTTACTAAAGAATTTCAGTTTATTGACATTCATTCAATTCATCAAAATTCATCGATTCATCAAAATCCTATATCTCTCCATTGAAGCATCTAGGTGATACAGCAGAAACAGTACTGTGTCTGGAGTCAGGAAGAGCTGAGGTTCAAATTTGGCCTCATATATTTACAAGCTATATGACCCTGGGCAAGTCAATTAACATCTGATTGGTTGAGTTTCCTTGATAATAACACCTGCTTCTCAAGGTTGTCATGTAGACCAAATGAGATTAAATTTGTAAAGCACTTAGAATAGTACTGGCCATATAGTAAATACTAGCTAGACAGACAGATAGATAGATACATAGATACATAGATGGATACATATAGATATATGTGTATATTACTATTATAATTATTCCTCTATTTCCCTTGGTTTCTTCGAGTACAATATGGGGGGGAAAATGGCACCACCTCCCAGGGATGTAGTGAGGATTCAATGAGATATTTGTAAGAGAGTTTATCACAGTGCTTGATACATAGTAGGCCATATACAAATATTTATTTCCTCTCCTTTTCCATGGAAGTGTGGAGACTTAAGAGTAATCAGACATATAGGAGAGAACTGAGAGAGACAAGTAGCTGTCACACAATCCAAATGAGGAAAGATATTTGAGAAGATGAGTTTCAAGTGTTGAAATCTGAAAAATCAAGATGAATGGAGACTGAGAAAAGATAATCAATTCAGAAATTAAGCAATTATGAAATCACTATAACCCTTTGAGAAGAGTACTTTCTGTTTGATGGTAGAGAGAGAAGTGAGACAGGCTGGTAAACGGATGCGACTTGAGAAAGTTGAGACAATGGAAACATATTTCTAGGTGTTCAACTAAGAAAGGTACAAAAGATAGAGGATGATAGCTTAAGAAGGGGGCAGGAGACCTTTTCATCCCTGTAGTCAGATGGGAAAAAATCAGGTACAGAAGGAAAATTTGAAGATGAAGCAGGATGGTGGAAGGAGCAAATTACCAGGAGAAATGAGCTGGGGAAGGGGACTGAAGAGCTACCTTTTCATTACTGACTGGGGCAAAGGCAGAGAGAATAGGGAATGATACCAAGGGCCTGTTAGGTAGAGGAAAAGCTGGAGGTAAAAACAGAGGGTGCCTGTTTTCTTAGTAAAGTCAGAAGCCTGATTTGAGAGGGAAGTGTAGTGTAGGGAGATAAAGGACTGGAGCAGCCACTGTGCACAATGTGATTGAGAGTCAATGAGTGAGAATAAAGGGATTTTCATTCTTTGGAGCAATGAGACCTGAGCAGAGATTTTGCTGCTGTTGTTCAATTGTTTTCCAGACCTGTCTAACTCTTCATGACCCCGTTTGGGACTTTCTTGACAAAGATACTGGAATGGTTTGCCATTTCCTTCTTTAGCTCATTTCACAGGTGAAGAAACTGAGGCAAACGGGTTAAGTGACTTGCCCAGGGTCACACAGCTAGTAAATATCTGAGGCCAGAGTTTAACCTAGGAAGATGTGTTTTCCTGGCTCCAGGTCTGATGGTCTGTCCACTGCACCACCCAGATGCCTACTTTCTTGAGAATAGAAGACATGACTTTGTGTTGAATTTGAAGAGTTGTTAAACTTTTCTGCTTGGCATATTCAAGTCAGTAATGGCTTTCCATCTCATAGCACCTTTTTGTGGGCCTCTCTGATTCTCTTTTCAAGTAATATTGTGTATTATCACTATAATGTTTGTATCTTATACACTTCCTGTAGTATGAATTTTATGAGGGCAAGAATAACCTCTGTCTAAATTTCATACCTATGCTCTGCATATAGTCAGTGTTTAATAAAGTTAAAAAGAAATGGGATTGATTAGGGCAGAACTGGGACCAACAGTTATAAGCTAGGGAGAGTCAATTTTTCCTTCTATATAATGGAAAATGTTCTAATATAACTTTCTACAAGACAAAAAGGCTGCATTAGGAGTTAGGGTATTTAAACTCAATGAAATTCTTCTAAGGAAGACTGGATAGTTATTGATCAGATTGAGAAGCAGCTAGGTAGTATAACAGTCCTTGACCTGGAGTCAAGAAAACCTGAGTTTTAATTTATACCCACATATTTACTTTTTGTATAACTGTGGGTAAGTCACTTAACTTCTGTCTCTCTCAGTTTCCTTATTTGTAAATTGGAAAAAGAGGGAAACATTATCCAACCCCTCTCCAGATTGTTAATAGAATAATGTGGGGTGGCTAGGAGGCATAGTGAATAGACCACTGGCCTTGGAGTCAGGAGGACCTGAGTTCAAATCTGGCCTCAGACACTTAACACAAAAACTAGCTGTGTGACCTTGGGCAAGTTACTTAATGCCAATTGCCCTCCAAAAAGAAAAAAAAAAGAAAGAATAATGTGGTGTGTGTGTGTATACATACATACACACATATACACATATGTATATGTTAAGCACTTTGCAACCCTTAAAACATCATAAATGTTCATCATTATTGTTGTTTTTTCAGTTCTACTGTCATGGTGGCTCCTATTGAGTTGAGCTACAAGCTGGTCTAGAATGATCTCCAAGGTCTTTAGTCTAAGATTCTGATAGTCCATAATCAAATTAGGCTAGAACTAGGACTGCCCAGACTTTCCCTAGTTTAATTCCTTCTAGGTAGCAAAACAAGTTAATTTTTGTAAGTATGAGTCATGAAAAAGGAGAAATACAGAACAGGAAAAATTTTCCTCCTTTCCATATACATTTTCTGTCTTCTTGGTGTGGCCTCAGAAGCCCAGGTATACTAACGGGCTCTGAAATGAATCAACCTCCTAGCTGAACAAGTATAGTGGAATTCAGCCTAAAGAACTGGTCAGAAGCTGTTCAGAGTAGATCCTAGGACAGATACAGGTAGGGGGATGGAGGGGAAAAGTAGTCTTGGAGGAAAATTAAATGGTAGCAGAGGAAATTGGATAAAAGAAAATATGAAATTAGTAGCAAATATTTTTAATAAATATTAAGGAAAGTGCCTCAAAGTCAACTATCTCTTTAATCCAGTCTCTGAATCTTGGTGAAAGTGAGGTAAATACCCTATAGGGTGTCCCAAACATCAGTGGCACAAAATGATTACCACTCCTTTTGATTTAAAAAAAATCACTTTTTTATGGGTGGAAACCTAGAGAGATTACATGGCCGCAAGTAAATAACTCTCTTATCTAAACAAGAATTAGATATAGTTTGCTCTGATGGGGAGAGATGTTCTTCATGACAGAAGAGGTTCTCTGGAAGGAGAAGAAAAATTAAACATGAATTGACAAGTGGTTATAGAATGCCTTGAAATTTCCCTTTGGTTAATTTGAAATGAGGGGTACGTTACATGGCCCTTTTTAATTCCAAGAAAGATCTCTTGCCTAGAGCTCCGTTATCCATGCCAATTAATATATCAAAAAAAGAAACTAATGTAAAATGGAGACATCTATCTGTTCCCATGACTGGGGTCACATGCTGTCATCTGTCTGGAGATTGTGACCACACACGGGCCAAGATGGTTCCTACAGTACCAAATGGATATCAATTTCGTAAGAACAGATCTTTTAATATATCATTAAGTGAAACATGTGGGATTCTATATTTATTTTTGGTTTCTTTTACACACACACACACACACACACACACACACACACACCATTCTATTTAAATTAATCTAATTATTTGGGCACATATCCATATGCAATGAGTGGCAGGAAGTTTTTTTAAAAAAATCATATTTACCATTCCCTTTAGGAGAAATGGAACATTATTGGCCTTGCCTTTTCTGCTCCCTTTGAAAAATCCAATTTTAATTAAAATAATACAAAACCAGCTGTTTGCCCTGCTGTGAGGAAGACATTAATACCAACCATGTAGGTGCCATTTCTTAATCAGCATGTCTGTGAAACTCCTGTCAAATATACCCCCAGCATGTACACCTGTGCTGCCATTCTTTTTAATTAGACCCTCTTGGATTATAAGTGGCTGTTCAGTCCATAGGATAAGGACCAATTGGAACTGGAATGACACTTCTGTTGAATGAACCACTTCATACTGAGCCTGTATCACAAATGACAGAACCTGAGTTCTCTGTTTTAGTCAGCCACCCCAACAGTTCAGGAGTAAGGAGACAAAATGTGTCTGAGAAAAGAACACTGACTCTGGAGTCTAAGCGGAACTAGCTTAAAATCCCACCTTTCATACTTACTACCTCCTGAGGGAATGTGGGCATAGTTGACTCATATGTAAAATGAGATCGTTGTGAGTTTGTCTCCCGAGGTCCCTTCCTTATCTAGAACTATAATCCTAGCACTTTTAAGGTCCATTTCAACTCTAAATCTATGTGATCAGGTAAAAAAAAATGCAGGTAATCAACAATTTAAAGATGATCTGTGGTCAAAACATTCACTTTTAAATCTGTTTTTCTAATTCAAATCTTCTTTTCCCATAAGAAACCATGATATATTTAATAGTTAGGTTCTCAGGAGGATCTACAGGTACTACTTAATTCACTGCTCTAAGACCTGAAGTAGAAAACTGTGCCCTCTATTTTTTTCCCTCATAAGCTCTAGGATTGAACTTCCTGTTGCTCCTGGACCAGGATTTATTTCTTTCCCAAGCAAATCAAAATCTCACCCATCATATTTTAAAAGATTTTCTAAAAAAAGTTTTGTTTTGTTTTCTTGCTTGAAAATAAAGGAGAAAAGGTTGTCTCTTCTATTTTCCTCCTATTACTATCTGAAAACTCAGATGATAACCCTTCCACTCCCCTTTATACTCCAAAGGCAAAGACAAAATCATACATGGCAGGAAATGATAGGCTTGCTTCCTATTCAAAAGATTGAAATGAGATTCATCAGCATTCAAAGGAAAACCACACTTAGGCTATCCTGGTTTTCCAGTCCCCAGCACTACTAGACATGAAAGGGACATAACAGAATTGAGGTGATGGGACTAAGAATCTATGACCTAGAATGTAGACACTAGGATGTATTGACATTTCAGGCAGCCAGTGGGGCTGGGGGGAGGAAACAGGAGAAGCCAAGGATGGGAAAGAAGGATCAGATGTGATGAATTAGAGTCCCCTTCCTTCTTTTCCTCTTTTCAAAGATACCATAAGTCAGGCTACCCCAGGGCAAGGTAAAAAGAAGTGTGATAAAAAAGAATGAAAGGGCCTGGAGGAAAGGAAGAGATAATGGACATAGGGTCAGCTGGCAGAAGAGGAAAAGAGAGTGCATGTATGTGGATGGAGGTGATCCCAAATGGTGCAATGAAGGGGGCTTGGGGAATAATCTATGGCTATTGTCCCATCCAGGTGGCCCTGTGCAAGGACTGAAGGTCAACCAAGCATAAGTAAGGTGGGAGGTTGCCTGTAATGTAATCTTAATATCTATGTGTCATGAAAAATGACTATACCTAGGCAAGAGCAAATTTTCACACCAATTAAGAAAGGCAATTTACTGCCATAAGGTTCTTAGTCAAAAAGAACATATGATAAATTATGCAAACATTTTGTGAATTTCCTTCCAGTATGCAAATTTTATGTAATTAACTATCATGTTTTTCATGCAAAATTAAATTTGCTATAATAATGAATCACAATCAAGAATAAGAATATTCAATGGGAAAGATAACCTAGTTTTATTTTCATTTTTATAAATGAGAAGATGCAAATAGAGAAAGAAAGTGATTTAGGAATAATTCCTGCATTAGGCACGGTCACTTATATGGAGCAACCAAAACTTATATCAACAAAAAGAGGTAGAGACCTTAGTCTAACTCTTTAGACATATTTGAATGTTCTTCTTGTTTGCAATGACCCAGCAACTGTTTTCGCAGGCTTCCACAGGAAGTAGAAACAGTGGAATGTTCCTCCTACCTATAATCTATTTAGATGGTTGAAGGAAGTATGCTAATGATGGGTCTGCAACCAAAATACCTACAGGCCATAAGACAAGATTGTCTAACTATCATCAGACAGGCAGAAAAACCACTTTGGTCCATTCATTCATTTGGACTAGTTGTAGTCTTTGTGTTTAATCTCTATAAATCTGATGAGTAGAGCTATTAATTACTTTTGTAATCTCTTCCTTATTGATCTCCTAACACATAAGATCCATGCTGAACATCTCAAAAGCCCAGTTCCATGTTTTTGAAGATGGTCTAATAAACGTCCTTTAAATGTATGTTGCCTTTCTCATATGGCCATCAATCTTAATAGGACAGGAAGCAGTCACTTAGCAAGCACAAAAAGACAGGATCCTTACAATTTTCTCTTCCTACTCTTCCCCCAAGACTCTCATATGAGGATGAGTGTTTTGAGGACTATCTACAGAAAAAAGCTTTGGATAAATGAGGTTTGTTCTTTGAGATAGGAGACATAACCTTCCAGATTCCTCCCCATATAATCCAGTGCTCTAGGAAAGGTAATAAGTGCCTTCCCCTGAAAGATGGAGAGAATGACTGGCAAAACAGCAGGGAACAAAAGGAGTGAGAATTAAGTGATAGGAAACAAAGGATAGTAAATACCTCCTGTTAGAAAAGAAGAGAACTGAGGAAGAGAAGAAAGCAGCAAGCAGAGCCAGGGGCAGACAACAGCAGATAAGATGAGAAATGAACATTAGGACACAGGGACTGCAGACAACACTATCGGCAAAAGGATGAGCCCAGATTGCTGGTGAAAGAGACTTTTAGCACAATTCTAGAGATAACTGGTGATGGAAAGCAGGGTTTAGATTGTTTCTGAAAGGAATAGGAGGTGAGAGCTTTTGGAAGCAAGCAATGTAGTACAGATAGTACAGATCATTGAGTTTATGAGAAATCAAGATACTATAAAATAGTAAAATAGATCCAAACAAATGAAAAAATAGAAGACAATGTGAAATATCTCATTGGAAAAACCACTGACCTGGAAAATAGATCTAGGAGAGATCACTTAAAAATTATTGGACTACCTGAAAGCCATGATCACAAAAAAGAGCCTAGAAATCACCCTTCAAGAAATTCTCAAGGAAAATTGCCCTGATTTTCTAGAACCAGAAGGCAAAACAGAAATCAAAAGAATTCACTAATTGCCTCTTGAAAAAGATCCCAAAATGAAAACTCCTAGGAATATCATAGCCAAATTCCAGAGCTCCAGGGTCAAGGAGAAAATATTGCAAGCTGTGAGGAAGAAACAATTTCAGTATTGTAGAAACACAATCAGGATAACACAAGATGTAGAAGCTTCTACACTAAGGGATCAAAGGGCTTGAAATATGATATGCTAGAGGTCAAAGGAGCTAGGATTAAAACCAAGAATCACCTACCCAGCAAAACTGAGTATAATGCTTCAGGGTAAAATATGGTAATTCAATGAAATAGAGGACTTTCAAGTATTCTTGATGAAAAAATAAACAGAGCTGAACAGAATATTTGACTTTCAAATACACAAAGCAAGAGTTTCATGAGAGGTAAACAGGGAAAAGAAACAATAACTTATTAAAGTTGAACTATTTACATTCCTACATAAAAAAATGAAAATTATAACTCATGAGGCTATTCTCAGTATGAGGACAGTTAAAGGGAAAATATATCTCTGTGTGTGTGTGTGTGTGTGTGTGTACATATATATATATATATATATATATGTATAGGAAGGTGTATGTATGTATAGATGCATATGTGAGTGTGTTTATCTGTGTGTACATGTATACATAGAGGACACAGGATCAGTTAAATAGGAAGGGAAGACATCTAAAAAAAAAACAAAATTAAGAGGTAAGAGAAATTGAATGAGAAAAGGAGAAAAAGGACAGATAGAAGAGGGTAAATTATCTCATACAAAAGAGGCAAGAGAAAACTGTTACAATAGAGGGTTAGAGAAGGAAGGTTAAAGGGAATAGGCAAACTTTACTGTCATTAAATTTGACTTAAGGAGGGAATAACATACACACTCATTTGGTTATCTTTCCCTACAGGAAAGTGGGGGGGCATGTAAAAGAGAGGATGATGGAGGGGATGGCAGGTTGGGGAAGAGGGTAGTTAGAAGCTAGTAGTTAGAATGTTTGAAAAGTGATAGGGTCAAGGTAGAGAATAGAATGGGTGAGGGGTGGGATAGGATGGAGGGAAATGTGGCTAGTCTTTCACAATATAACTACTATGGAAACGTTTTGCATAACTACACATGTATAACTTATATTGAATTGCTTCTCTTCCCATTTGGGGTGGGTGAGAAGGGAAGAAGGGAAAGAATCTGGAAATCAAAGTTTTAAAAAAATTTTAAAAAATAAACAGCCAACCCTCCCCCACAAAAAAGGATAAAAAGGATAAAAAGTTTAATTAGTAGTACTACAATATAACAAAAGAAACAATACTATAAGACAAATCAATAAATTTCCAAAAAATATATTCAAGCCATCATTATTATAGAAGTTTGGGAACCTGATAGAAATATTTGTTAAATTGAATTTAATTTAGTACAGATAGAAACATACTATTTCCACTGTATTTTTTATCCTTTTGCCCTTTCTTTTTTATCCTTTTGCCCATTCTTCCACAATGTGACTAATATGGAAATATGTCTTATGTGACTGCACATATAAAATCTATATAAAATCACTTACCATTTTAGCAAAGAAGAAGGAAGGAAAGGTGAAAATTTGGAACTCAAAAAATATTTAATGAATTTTAAAATATTACTTGCTGAGAAAAATTAGAAAGTTGAATTGAATTTGGGCTGTGGTAGAAAGGGAAAGTTTCAGAGATTATATGCTTTCTTGCATTTGTATCACATCTTTAAAGCACTTTCACCCAGGCTAACTCATTTGATTCTCACAAAAATTCAGTAAAGCAGGCACTGTTATTCTCATATGTAGATGAAGAATTTAAGGCTCAGAGAGGTTTATTATTTTGTTAAAAGCAATATAGGTAATAGTAGAATCTAGACTAGAACTCAGGCATTCTGACTCCTATTAACTCTTCTTTGTACTATATATACCATGATATTATTAAAACTATAAAAGAATGGAGTTGAAAATTTGACATTGTTCTAAGTGTTTTTCATTTTTCAAGTGACAAATGGCATATCAAATCAATATATTCTTCTTGGCCTTTATTCCTATTTTTACCTCAAACTAATTATGTGGCCTTGCTCAAGTCATTCCCCTTCTCTGAGCCTTAATTTCCTCTCCTTTAAAAGGTGGAGGTGAAACTAGAATCATAATCATAATCCAGTTCTTGAAAAGCCCTCAGGCTATCTAGACAAACCCTTTATGTTTTCAGAAGAAACAGAGATTTGGTCTGCAGCCAACATACTTTTAGGCTGTTTTACAAGGTTTTCCTCTGAAGAGGTTAAAAAATTTGCCCCAGGTCATACTAGCACTAAGAGTCAAGATGAAGACCTGACTTTGAGCATTAAGAGATCTGCGTTGCTTAAAATACTGCCTCTCTGATTACTGGAAGAGATCATTGATTTAGAGCTGGAAAGAATCTTATAAGTTATTATAGAGGTTACCTTTTTATCTTTCCAATGTGGAGCTGAGATTCAGACAAACTAAAGGTCTTGGCTATTGTCCCAATAATAAATAGTAAAGAGCAGAAATGTGATTTGAACTAAGGACATTTGACTCTGAAGTCAATGCTCTTTTAACATAGCCATAAACATAAATAGATAATTTGGGTTTTTATATCTTCAATTATTACAAATAAACATCTTTAAAACTAGGGAAACTTGAAGTCTATGCTTTTTAATCTGGCTGGCATCTTCTATTCAACTTATGTTGCTTGTGGTCATGAGAAATAAGAATATGAGTCATCTGATAATCAAAGGATCGAATTTCTGTCTGCTCAGTAGAAAGGGCCTGGAGTTAGGAAGATATGGGTTCAAACTGGCCTCAGTTTCCTCATCTGTAAAATCAGCTGAGGAAGGACATGGCAGACCACTCCAGTATCTTTACCAAGAATAACCCAGAAAGGGGTCATGGAGAATTGAAGAGAACTGAAAAAAAAAAATGACTAGGCAGCAACAAGTCTCTGTCAGTAGATTCAACCTGCTTCCCAAAGCAAAGCATTTGTTGCAGCTCTAATGAAATATAAAAATGTCCTTCCAAAAATAGTTTGTGCTTTTTTGTCTACTTCTGCCCAATCTCCCCTAGAGGTGCTTTTGAGCTATGAAAGGGTAACATTAAATCCCACTAAAAAGAGGACAGGGAAAGAAATGACATCTCTGAATTATCCATAAGCCAAATCATCAGCATTTGAAACAGTAGTGAGTCAGTTGCAATAGCAAAGAAAAAAAAATTACTGGCCCACAAAACATTTACTAGCCTTCATTAAGGCTAACCTTGCCTTAAAGGGATACATTTACCTAAAATGCTGTCTCACCTATGGAATATATTTTATGAGTAAATGAATCAACAAAATAATTGGACAGAACCAGTTCAATCACAGCAATAGTCAATGTAATCATCTGTTCGTTCCAGGCTAAATCAAAATTTTATAGGGCTGGGTATTAGTGGATAGAGCTTTTGAAATCGGGGTGGGGGGTAGGGGGTAGGAGTGAGAGGAAAAGGTTGCTTCAGTGCTGGGATTTTTGGCTGGCCTAGGTTCGACAATTTGAGTGGTATTTTTACTAGTGCAATAGCCCCAACTTGAAAACACAGTCTTATGATGTCCATTAAGCAATGACGGCAAGCAGTTATTCTTAGGACAAAAAATAAAAACCAGTCTACCAAAGAGGAAAACCTCTCCTCAAAGATAGCTACCTGAACCTTTACATGCTTTCTTTCAGTCCTTTTCCCCACAATCCAAAAGTTAGCCTCCCCAAAGGAAGTTGATTTTAATAAATTAATCTTACCTTAGACCCATGAAAGTCAGAAATGGATAAAGAGCAAAGTATGCCTGTTGCATAAGTAGATGAATTCTACTTTTAATGAAGAACCATATGAATATTAAAAATACAGATGATGGAAAAAGACATCCCACTTTTAAAAAGCAATGAGCAAACAGCCTTTCCGGCATACATAAATTCACTTTGCAATAGAACAGTGACTCACTAAGCGTTTAAAAAAAAATATTTACTTGGATTACACAACATTTTAAAGGTTTCTGTCACAAGGCACCGGAAAATTTACTTCACCACCTTGTGAGTCAGATTGAACCTTTGAAATAATCTCAGGAAAAGATCCATTGACTTGTTCTTGGGTTGGGGGTTGCCTAGAACTTCACTGTCTTTGAAACAAGGTGAATGCCTGCCACCATGTTGAAAACAAGGTAAGGCAGAAAAGCTGAAAGGGAAGCTCTTTGACCTTTTTTTTGAGGATCTCACTTTTCTGTACTAAAAAACATTTTTCTATTAATCAGACAACAGGGGATTTAGGGAATCTAGATTTGATGTATAACTCTTACAATAGACTCCTTTTGTTACCATGTAAAATTAGATTCTATGTATCTTGGCAAATGTAGTTCAGAAAGGAAGACAACTTAGCACCCTAAGCTAATAGCTTGGAGAGACCAGGCCCAATCATGAACCAGTGGCCAACAAATCATAATTCTTTGGTTTGTTGTGCCTCTATATAGTTTTCTTTTGAAAATCTCAGCATAGAGTTCAAATACATCTCATGTGTAGGTCTCTACAGAAATGACTTACCAGCCTCTTAGCTTCCATGTAAACACTCAAAGTAACAAAAATATTGGGAATAGATCAATCATTACTAGTGTTTTAACTGATCTAACAATGACAATTCTTATCATTCTGTGTCCCCCTTAATGTAATTTTTACCACTGCCACCATCATACACCTGCAGAGTATTGACAAAAATTTTCATTTATATTTCTTTCATAAGTTACCATGGCCAAAGAATGTCATTACCCATTGACAATCTTTCTTATCGAAAGATTGATACATAAACATTTATTACCAACTTTGTATAAAATCTCTAACTAGGTGTTGAGTCAAATACTATCTGAATTAATCAAGTCTCAGTTAGAATCCCACCCTTCTACATGAAGCCTTCCAAGTCCTTCTTAAACTTACTGTCTTCCCTCTGAGATTTTGATAGATGAAATAAATTATACTCCAGGTACAAATTATGGACAAGGCAGGGTGAAGATAATATATGACTACCACCACTATTATTATTACTACTACTACCATTACTACTACCACTATAACTACTGCTACTGCTAGCACTACCACCACCATCAATAAAAATAATAATGATGTCTACAATATCTGATGTAGGTAATGTGGTTTACTGGGGAAAAAATTCTGAATTTGGAGTCACAGTAGGCAGGTGCCCTTCTTTGACACTTAAAAGCAGGGATAATGTGTATTTTTTCCAACAACTAATAAGGTGACATATAACTGGAGAAGCAGAACTGTGTGTGTATAAAACATATTACATTCTCACTGTAAATGAAATCACAAGTCATAAAGAAGTTGAATGTTATACAATATAAATTTGCATATTAGCTTTGTTATGTTGAAAAAAATCAAGATACATCATTTCTAGGATTTCTGGTCATCTCGTTATCTCTGTAAGCATAAGCAGGTGGGCAAATCTTTATGAAGACAATTGCAGTTAATGAATTAACATCCATTGCAGGGAATGAAGGAGTAAAGAAATTCTATTTAAAAAGGACAAGATTTTCTAAAATAAGTTGATGTGGACTTTGATAGCTGTTGACAGCCACAAGGGTGAACAGTGAAAACTACCTTGGAAAATACAACTACCTTGTAAACAATTCAAAGGTTTTGTGTCCATTCATCATCAATCTTTTTTCAAGAAGAGAGTTGGAATGTATTGCACAGAGAGCAATGACTATCATAAAACAAGGTAGCAGACTACTAAATTAGACAAGAAATAACTAGTTATTGGTGTAGCAGTCACTTAAGATTCAGCTCATGGACCAATTAGAGCAAAGATCAAAATAAACAGTAAGTAGAAGAAAAAAACAAAAATGAAATAAATGACATCGTGTTTAATTCTAGCTAAGACAATGTGAATTGCTTAAATTGTCACCTAAACAAAAAGATGAAAGTTTAAAAATGTAAAAGTATTATAATTCCATAGAGAAGTTTAGGTGATCCAGGAATTGCCACAAAGAGGAAGACAAAAAAAAAGAGACCACACAAATTGTTTCATTTAGAAAATCTTCAATCTCCTCACTAAGCGGGAAGGGGGCGGAGAGAGGGGAGTGGGCGGTTATAGTCAATAAGAACAACAACAATTTAGAGTAAAAGTTCATTTGCAAAACTTTCTGAACTTAGATGATAGAAAAATATATCATTGTTCCAAGCAAGTAGTAGAAAATAGTTGAAGGGAATAGAAGTTGCAGAAATGTCGTTATGACGTCCAGTTAAGTCAAATTATCCTGAGAATATTTGTAGAAAAAAACTGGCAGTAGAACAACAAAGAAATAAAATGAAACAGAATTTTTCTAATGTTCTCTTTTCACTGGAAGTGAGAGAAGAACAATCATAAGTGGATGCTACCTTCTCAAATACAATGTACCAAGAGAGGAAGTGAAAGGCAGACCATAGAAAATGAGGTTAGGAAGACTAAGTATACCTGAATAAATGTATAAAAAAGAAAATCTGTGCTAGAGACAATTAAGGTCCTCTGATATTGATTTTTCAGATACTTTAAAGTGGAAGAAGATTCCAAAAGATCACAGAGAGTACAAGAGACTGAGAAGATACTAATAACCATTACTCTTGAGGAGCGCAAACTATTTGTGCCTGAGCTGTGGTAGAATCTTCTGAGATCACATTGGTCTGATCAACATCAGTTAGACAGAGTGTACCTTACCTTCAACATAGTGATGTCATTTTGATCCTCTTTGTGAACAAAGGGCAATATCCACTCATCAGGTGAGTGTACCACTGCAGGGCTGAGAAAGGAAGATGATAGATGATAGATAGATAGATAGATAGATAGATAGATAGATAGATAGACAGACAGATAGATAGATGGATGATTGATGGATAGATAGATGGATGGATATATAGAGAGAGATCTAAAGACTCCCTCCCAACCTCTGCCCTTTGGGAGTAGAGAAAAGGAGAGGGTTGAAGAATAAAAGAGTGCTTGATTACATTTTCATTGGTGGCAGGGAGGGAGGCTTTTAGGGGCATCAGAAAGTATGTGATAGGGATGGGTAGAAGTCATTCTATAAACCTAACATGTAGAAGAGGCACTAGCTATAAGTGTTCCTTCCAGGTACATATTTTAGCGTGACAAATAAGCATGAATATGGTTAAGTGTGCAAATTAGGCATCCTTGGATATGGTCATCATGATGTGTAGGAGTATGGACAGGCATAAGTATTTGCCTTGTTGCACTTGGGGCACATAGCTTGGTGGCTAATAGCTCCCACACAAAATAAGCCAATACTGAATGAGCAATAAAAAGAGTCAGCTTGGCGTTCTGTCTAATACAACATGGATGGTTGAACATACCGATAGGTTTCTCTATCTGAAGGAGAGGAAAGAAAAAGTTGTAAGGATAGGAAAAGAGATTATGGAACCTGACAATATAATGTTATATGTCAATTTTTCATCTGTATGTTACCTTTATGAGAAAAAAATGATTTTAAATAATTAATTAAAAATAAAGAGTAATGATGCAGGGTTTTATAGGTATTTTTGATTTTATACACACACATATGTATATGAAACAAAGCAACCATCAAAGGCTCCCCTCAAAAAAAAAGAATTCCATACATACTAAATTCTTTTAAGAAATGGTGCTATAGAGATAACTTCACTAGATGATCTGCTGGGTACTAACATCAAGTGTGGAATAAAACAGGGAAACAAATGCTCACAGAAAGTGTTTATTAGAGTAATGGAAAATACACTGGGCAGAGTTTGAACTGAAGAACAAATCTGCATTAGAGGCAAAGTTTTCCAAGTGTAACTATTGCCAGATAATATTGTGCTAGTTGAATCGTCCCTAGGAACACTACAAAGTCATGAAATTGCAGTGAAATTCATGGCATCGTGGGGGAAACCAATAACCATAATCAATTGCACGAGAAAAGCAGAATGGATGAAAAAGTGTAAAGTTATAATAAGTACAATGATAATAAATATATATATAAGCACTTTGTGTTTCAAAGTACCATATATGTATATATGTATACACATATATAGAGAGATGTATGTGTTATAGATAGATATGTATGAACACAAATATATACATAATATCTCTCTCTCCCTCTTTCACAAGGTCTTCCTGTTCTGCTCTCAGTCCATTATGCCACTCGTCTCTATAGGGAACTTATCTACTTATAATTTACTAATATCAAAAGAAAGATTACAATAACAGCATATGTCCAGCTATAGCATAGCTACCTGACTATCTTTTGTTTAATTCTAGGATTATGTATAGAGTATGTAAAGTCCAATTAGGAAATAATCAGGCCTCCTCCTCCCCCCTCAGAATTATAAACTTAACTGAGTAGTTCCAGAATTTTGTGCCTTACCCTGTTTTATAGTCAAGAGTAAACAAAGAAATCTGTAGCCTTTTATAAATGCACCTGTCTAGGGTAAACAACCCCAAGCAGCCTTTGTCACTAGACCAATCAGGAGCAAGCTAGATAAAGACATGCACATGGGTTCATACAATTCCTAGGGTGTTTAGCACTTTTTAGTACCTTTGGATTCATCAATCATTCCAACTACTTCTGTCCACATATCCACCTCCATTCCCTCTGGGGCAAGGGGCCAAGTCTGACCTGGTTGCCTCACTAACTCTGAGTGTGAAACTGCAGACAAAATTCCCAAAGAAATTACCAGTTGATGCGAATAGAGAACACTAGTGTAGCTGAGTTACAGTTTGATGGGTGTGGTGATGATGTATTGAGAATTGATAATATAATAGAAGGCCATCGTTTCAAGGTTGCTTTTAAGTTTTCTCTGTATATCAGAGAGATATTGTGAGGGTTAAGATGTTTAAAATGGAATGTTTTATTGACAGTAAGCACAGGCCTTGTATATATGGAACAAGTCAAAAATACCCTGTATACCTGTGCAGAAAATGATTTACAAATTAGACTTGATGTATACCCACTAGAGAGGGACTTTGTCATGTTTGTAGTTTGCACAGTGCTTGACATAGGCTGACAATCAAAGAATCAAGTATTTTAAGAACATTAAATAATAAAAGCATAAAAGAAACACCACCAGCCACTGTGAAATTGATGATAATCTCTTGCCAATGGAATGCAAATCTGCTATCTCAACTAGCTGCAAAACAATATGTGAATGAATAAAAACATCATTTGAAGGATAGATACAGTACTTAATCTTTAATTTAAAATGAACTTGCATTTCAACTTCAAGTGAGTAGCCCTGAAAAATCATTAAAGGTTAGAACTTCCATAGACAGAAATATTTGCAGTAATCATAATTTTAGAATTGCTTTTCCCTTAGGGTCTTGATAATCTTTAGAGGAATGCCCAAATTTATCTTTTCATGTGATAATACCCAGTGGTCACTGAGAATGTTTCATTATACAGGAAAAGAAAGGCCATAAAAATAAACTAATTTTGAAAGATCTTAAATCGTTTCTCCTAACTTTCTTTTTGTCATATAACTAGAATTTGTATGAAATTATTTATTTATTTTTGCCAATAATCTTTAGCTCAGGTGAACCAAAGGAGAATAGAAAGAGAGCAGGACAAAACTTGACCTACTTTACAATGTTGCCAAAAGGGTCAGCACGGCTACGAAGAGAAAATTAAGAGAGATGTGGGTCTCTGCCCTCTAACCCTACTCCACATAACAGCATGAGATCTTGAGCAGTGGGAAATTGTCTAGGGAAGTCTGGGTAGACTTTAACTACGAAAACCAAAATCAATTTAAAGTGACAGGTATGTGAATGTGCCCTAAAGAAAACTGAGAAGGGCCATAAGACTCCCTAGGAAGTCTGTGTTGGGGGAGGTGAAGGAAAGGAGGGTAAAAGCAGTATAATAGAGATAAATAATGGTTATTTATTGACCATAAAAACACACCAGAATGTAAAAATTATGGGTTCAAACGTCTATAAAGTAAATTCATGTTAAGCATGAAGAAAATCATTTCCACAATGGGATCAATTGAACAATACAACATTTTATATAGGGTCACTGAGGTCAAGGACAGGGAACATAAGATGTCAAGTCAACAAGCATTTATTAAGCACCTACTAATTGCCAGATTTGTTGCTAAGTGCTTGGAATACAAAGTTAAAAACAATCTCAGCTTTCCAGTCTTTAGTAGAGAATAGAGATTTTTATTGGGTGGAGGGCAGTGGGGAGAGGAGGAAGGTTGCAAAACATAGTTATATGCACATGAGATGAGAACAAGTCCCTCCCTTAACAGTGTTAAGCATTTGGGGGTTTGTGTTCCCTCTTAGGGGCCACTTGGGGCTTTCTGAGTTCAATAATAGACCCACTGGAAGAATACACAGGGAATAGACTCTGTGCTTCCTAAAAGCAGAATTTTATGTATGTGGGAAACATGTTTTGTGCCTGTGGGCATATTTATGCCTTTGGAATGTAGCAAAAATTAGCTTTTAAGTTGAAGTGGGGGTAGGAAGGGGAGAAAAGAGTATCCTCATTGTCCTTGACTGATATAGCTTTTGTTAATGCTCTAATTAATATGCTTTTGCAGTATAGATTAAGACTTTCATTAGTTCCAGGACTGGATATAAATATTTATGCATTTTGTACTTTTTTTGCTGGCAGGGTACAGTAGTCAAGGCATCATTATAAAAAGAGAAGAAAGATGAATGGCAAACAATTGATAGATTTTTCGGAAAGTTTTACTTTAATGATTCAATAGTATCAGTTCGATGGCTTTACTCAGCAGCTCACAGACAATAAAACATAGCTAAATCTGTCAATTAGCATTTCCATATTCTCTCTTGACAGAGCCTAATGGTATCTGCAAGATACAATTTCCAATACCTAGCTCTTTGACATTTTCCATTTCTCTGCACATTTTCCTCCTGTTGCGCCCTGTTATGACTAAAAAGCAGCAGGATGTTGTGCTCCTCAGTGGGAAATGCATCACCTGCTGTTGAAAGCAAACCAATTATTGTGTCCCCGCTAAATCTCGGGGACTCCTTGTATATGGGTTTCCCCACTTAAATATATCAACAGCATACTCTGGACCCATTTTAAGTGGCTAAACACTTTGAAACACCAGCTGGCCTCTGAGCTGATGTCACCTGAGGTGCCCATTAAGGATCTGGAAGGCTGCCAGGCCTGAGAGCCCTTCCGGTAAAGGCAATGCATCAATCAAAAGTCAGAGAACAATGCACTCCACGTTTCTACACGCGCAGCCCCAGACAATGATGGGAAAATGAATGTATTGGCTTTCTCCTCCCTGGTTCCTCTCTTGGAGGGGAGTTACCCTGGCTCAACAACCTTGGACAGTTTCTCTGGTGGATTTCCAGCTGGCAGAGAGATTGATGCTGTTTCCACAACTGTCAGAAATCAGGTTTCTTATTCTCACTAGTTTCTATTTTTAGCCAGTGTTTGTAAATATTCTTAGAATAGTTTTATCTTGGTCTTTCCAAATCAAGGAGGGGCAAGATACCAACTCTTGCCAGTCCTGATTGCCTCATGAGAAGCAAATAAAAGAAGAAGGATTCCCAGTAAAAAGGAAAGTTTTGTTCACTAATCCCAAAGGAAACTTCAGAGTAGCACCTTAGAATTTTTTGTCTTCGAGAAGCACCCAAATTATTTCCAAGCTGTAACCAAATCTCATCCTATATAACATTTTCCTCTCCTGGTTTATGTCACAATGCTCATATATCTGCGGGTTGCTCTGAAGAAATTGTCCACTAAATGACATAAATCTCTCTCAAACTCAAAATTCATGTTTCCTTTAATATACTAAAATATTAATTAACTTGAATTCAATTAATTGGGACTCTCAATTTACCAAAATCCTTTTCCATGTTCCATTGATTTGTGTACTGTGGTAGTTAGAAAAAGAGGCAAAACACACACACACACACACACACACACACACACACAAGCTTGCATTGGTGTCGTGGTATACATCTATGGCCTTATGGAACAGAAAGGTATCCCAAAATCATAATTCTGAGGCATTTCAAGAGTTATAAACACCAAAGAAAAATGTGCCTATACTCACTAAGGCAGGGAGACAAACAGAGATATTTTAAAAGGTTTTAATGGTTGAAATTTTTTAAAAAAGGGGTTTTTGATTTAATGCTCAGTTAAATGGAAAATTTCTCAAACCAAAAATTGTCTGGAACATCTTGGTTAAATAAAGTTTGTTGTCCTAACTAGATCTGTAAGTTGAAATGTCCTTATCTCAGACAAAAATAATTGAGGCAAGGAGAGGCACTCGCAGAAGATCCCAGAAGGAAAGTTGTTATGGGGAAGAAATGTCTTTTCCCCTAAGTTGTCAGCATCCTTGGATAAGGCCCCATTTGCCCCATTCCAGTTGTTCTGGACCTTACAAAATATCTTTGTTATTTACACAGAAATTGGTCTTATTTCAATTTGAAGGATGTAATATTTCCTTCATCTTATGGATAGGCGATCTGGGCTCAAGAGGTTAAATGCCTTGCCCAAAGCTAGACAGTCTGTCAATAGATGATTAGAAATATGAGCTCTTGATCGACAGTCTTATGAGCAGCATTTATCATGAATGAGGGTGGCTACTTGACATTAGTTCTATAAAAGTGTCCTTCTTGAAGGAAAATCCTGGGTAAAAAACAAAGGGGTCAACATAAGTCAGCACCATGCTTCTTTGAAATTCCCTTGAAGAATTAGAAACATTTTCTTCTCTTAAATATCGCTGCTTTTAAATGATTGCAGCCTATGATGTTTGCTATTGATTTTTCCCCCTTTTCCATTGTTCACTGCCAGCCTGAACACAAAGGTCACTGCAAAACTAAATCTCCAAATGAGTAATTACTGAAGGACCATTTTTATGATACTGGCCAACAGCTCCTTCATGGGTTTTCCAGGAGTTAGGTAATTAATTCATCTCAAAGTAGACTTGGACATTTGGACAGGGTATACTATCTCCAAAGGCATTTTTCAGGCAAGAAAATTTAAGATGCTAGGTGTGAATTAGATCACAAGCCTGTTCTGCAGGAGACAATAAATGGACCCACAGAGCAGAATATCATGGCTAGTGGGATTTGCCTTGGCTAGGTTCCACAATCAAATAGAGCATGACATTCACCTTAACTAAGATGGGTACAGGGGGTTATTGTCATTATGAGGGTTTATGGCAAATGGTACCAAGAGCAGTAACAACAAACAATTTACATGTGATCCTTACAAATTTCTGTCTAATTCTATATCTTTGATCCTAGGATCCAATGAGCTTCACAATATACCTATGAGGTTGGTATTACTATCATCCTTATTTCTCAGAGGAAACAGAGGCTCAGTAAGGTTAAATGACTTGCCTAGGATCACACCACTAGTAAGTACATGAGACAGGATTTGAATCCAGGTCTTCCTGTCTCTAGTCAATAAGTTAGAATAATTAGATTGATGAATAAAGATATATATATATATATATATACATATAAATTAAATATAAAATTCAAATATAATATACAATTTAAATATATATTAAATATAAAAAATCACAAGCAAACATATATGCACTCACACATAGCTTACAAAAATTTCTATATACATATATGTATATGTATATTTAAAGATACACATACATACATATGTATATACAGAGATACATATATCACATTTGTTATATATCCATTTCTGAAATGAGTGTGTATGTGGGGAATAAAGGAGGGGTTGGGGGAAGAAGGAAGCCAATCTTTTAACTCATGCTGAGGGTTTTGTTTTTCCTCCATCAGATCACTGTTGATACAATATTATTCCTGAATAAGCTCATAGAGTAAATTCATAGGTTGTCTAATCTGGAAGGAACCTTTGAATGTTCTTCAAGAGATTAAGACACAGGGTGAAGTACACAGAATGCAAATTTGAATTTAGAACATCCTGTTTCATACTACAGTTATCCTACTACTTATCAACTACACAGTACAATTTTCAGTTAGTCCTTGTCCATCTGCAAAGACTTAGTGGACCATATTTCTGTCATCCTAGAAGAATCAGCCTTGATAAATTTCAAGAGACTCATCACAGAAGGACTGGCTGCTGGATGATGAATTTTTCCAGTCATGGGAATTCACAAATACTATTTATTAAAGAGGTAAAGGGGTTAGAGTTTTCATCAATGGAAGGGGTAGTCATGCTTTCAAAATCATGGACCCTTGAAATAACAAAGTAGCATAAATGATTAAACCAAGGTTTCTCTAAAAGGTTTCTTTTTTTTTCTTTTAATTGCTATTTTTGTTTCATACCCTACCCCTACAGGGGAGGTGTCAAATACTATGGCCCACAAAACTGTTTGTGGCCAGAACCAAATTAAGGTATAATTGGAAAATATTTAACAAAAGTGAATAAAATGCAAGAAACCATAGATAATGTTAATATGTTAATAAGTTGTCTAAGTCAATATGCACCTAAGGGGATCTTTATACATGGTTTGATGGCACCTTCTTCTATTTGAATTTGACACCACTACTTTAGATAATGGGTAAAGCGTTAATCCCATTCACTACCACGTTAAAAAAAAAAAAAAGGAACAACGCCAAGAAATTTGGAACAGTGAAAGGCAAGTTTCTCTATTTTCCCTTATCTACTTTCTTTCAAGTTGCCTCTTACAACAATAATCCTCTGAGAATTTTACCTAAGCTATGCACAGCAGTTACAACTCACTTGAAATATCAACTGGCACTGATATTTCTCAAAGCTTGCATATATATATAGTGATGGTTTACTTTTCCCTAGTGATACTTTTCTTTAATCAAATACCATACATTTGTGGGTTAGTTATCAAGCTTCTCCTCTATATTGATTGTCCTTTCCAGTGAGATTGTTGTACTTTTAAGAGACAGACATTGGTGTTACTCCAACTAAATGTTAGATTCCATATAGGGAAGAACAATTGCCAAGTTTTTTAATTAATGTATTACTAAAACCCCATGATTAAAAAAAAGGAATCCTTCAAAAGTATAATGTTTTATATGTCAATATGCCAGTATTGGTCTAAATGGGGAAGTGTTCCTGAGCCTAGTTCCTCATGGCAAAATGCATGCGGTGAAGATTCAAACTTATTCTCCTTTCCTCAGGTCATTAATGACCTTCATCAAAGCAGATGATTTTACTGATAGCAAGCACATGACTAGGCTTGACAGTAAGAATAAGATACAAAAAGAATGCAGGATTAGGAATCAGAAGAAATGGGTTCAATATCAGACTTTGCCACTTACCAGTCACATGAAATCTCTCGAGGTTTCAGTTACCCAGTCTGAGGAGGTTTCCCAAAATGAGCAGGTTGTATTAGGTGCCTTATATAGTTCTCAATCTATGATACTAAGATCTTTAAAGTCCCTTCCAATTCTGACCATTTGTACTTCTGCGTTTCTATGAAATAAAAAAGAAACAGAACCCCAATTCCTGGCTTTACCTAGTAGCTCAGACTAAAGAAGCTGATACTAGCTCAAATTGAAATGAGCTATTCCTTCTTTCAAGTAACTATAACAACAATGTTGAGATTGTCTTTTCTTTCACATCTTAATCATTTGCATGACCACAAAGATGTGGCCTCTTGTACAAAATCATTTCTGAAAGCCTTCTTCTTCCTGACATGTTTTCATCGAGAAACATGAAACAAATGATAATTCATACTTATACATTTCTTTGACTCTATAAATCATAATAGTATAATATCTCACTTGATATTCTAGGGAGATAGGATTCATTTTAATATACATGTTTTTTTTTTCAGATGAGGAGCCTGAGGCACTAAGAGGTTAAATCTTCTGATTTCAAGTTCAATATTCTGTCTGCCACACCACATTGCTGATATAGTCTTTTCTTTATTTAGTCAATGACTGGCTGAGGGGAGAATATTTATAATGAAGCCCATCTGTTCTATACTATCTTCCTTTAAGTGAAAAGGAGAATAGGATTTATTTCTGAGCAGTAGTATGGACTAGACTTGAAATCAAGAGATATAGGTTCAAATTCTGTTTCTGATATTGATTTATTTATTAGTCCAATGCCCCTAGAAAGCTCAGTGGAACTATTGGAAACTCAATAGTATTTGTCTGTAAAATAGGTATAACGAAATGCGTATTATCAATACCACAGAGGTGGGAAATATGTTTTATAAACCTAGGGAAGTCATAGAAATGTGACATAATTTTCTCTTGCAATAGTGGTGGTGGGGGAGGGAACTGCATTTTTGCCCCAAAAAAGGCAACTACATCATTAATGTCCCTAACTTGCTTTGTAAATCTGCTTCAGTTTAAATCTGTCGTTCAGCCTTCAAGACCTACAGCCTAAGAAGTCATAAAAAGTTAAATACAATTTATAGCATAAGGATATATTGATCTTGCATACATATCTTTGCTTGTGCATATTTTGTATTATGGTAAGAATGAGCATTAATCCTTATTTTAAATAATTCACTTCTCCCCTTATTACTATAATCAATATAATATTAAAATTATGGCAATCTTTAAGAATTACTATACTAAGTGAAGACATTAGAATATATACCATATATCCTATTCCATTTCCAAAAATGGATTTTATGTGCTAATGGGTATCATGAGAAATCTGATCTGAATCTTTTACTACACATTGAAGACTAACTATTCAAGCTTCAAGTCTGTAGATTAACAATTGTTTTTATTTCTAGTTAGATTTCTCTACTGAGATAATGAATAGAGAAATGGGATCAGGAGACCTGGGTTTGATCCAGCCTTAGTCACTTATTAGATGTTTTATCTCGTGCAAATCATTTCATCTTGCAAAGTCTATTTCCTCATTTGCAAAATGGGGATAGTAATAAGCACACTATCTACTTTCTCAGTTGTGGCAAGGAAAGTGCTTTGCAAATATTAGAGTGCTACATAAATGTGAATGATTGTCTTTTTTTTTTAAATAAACATTGGAGTACATGTGATGTACACAGCATGGTGCATTAGGGAAAATATTGGGCATGAAGTTAAGAGGGAATGATCTGGTTTCAGATTCTGGCTCTACCTTAATACCTATTAGCTCTTTTGGCCCATCATAACTTTGCTTTTTTCATCTGTATAAATGGGGAAAAGAATACTTGTACAAACTACTTTACAGAGTAGCTGTGAGGAAATCATTAATGATGCACCCTTTAGAAGGTTCTATAAATTTAACTTATTATAATAATATTAATAGTGCTATTTCATTGCCTCATAGTTCTGATGCCATTTTGAGGTATTTACAGGGGGAAGGTGAAAAGGTTTAGCAATCTTGGCACCAACAGACACTGCCTTTGTGTCACACCTAATATGAGAGTAAGAAAAGAATAAGTGCAAAGTCATTAAGGGAAATGAAAACTGGTTTTGGACATGTCATAGCAACAATTCACATCTATAGAGTATTTTAAGGTATATACAGCATTCTCTTCACACAAAAAAAACCTTGTCAGGTGGGTAGTACAGATACCATTTGTCTGTTTTACAAGTGAGGATACTGAGGCTCAGGAGAGGCTGGGTGATTTGTCCACATTCACATAACCAGTCTAAGTGCTGGAATTAGAATCGAAACCTATTTTTTCTAACTCTAAGACAAGTGCTTTCAACTACCTCATCACATTTAGATCATAAGGCTACAATTACAAGAGCCTTATTTAGGGCTTATCAAATTCACATGAAATTTGAAACTTATCAAAGTCACATTTCAAACCAGAGAGGACGCCATAACATTAATGCTGCAAAATATTTAGACTGAGCAAAACTACTTGGTATTGGTTGATCAGTGGAGTAGGTTAGGTACACAAGACACATACATGTGTTTATTATTGCCTTTAAATGTAGCCTTTATGGCTTAAATCATTGGTGGTGGGAATGAGGGTGCTAGAATAATCCGAATGTTGTGATTCAGCAAGGACATGAATCAGTGTTGCTGGGCTATTTTTATAGTGAATATAAACAATGGGGAGACATTTGGCTTTGAAGTTCTGTATTCTGGAGCTGAGAGGAAAAGTAAACCATGATTCTGAACATTTGAGGACTTAATAATAGCTAGACTTACGCAGTACTTCAAGATTCAGAAAGCCCTTTACATATATGATGTAATTTTATCCTCACAGGAAGTCCGGGATGAAGATACTATTATTATCCCTATTTTACAGATGAGAAGACTGTGGCAGATAGCTGAGGGTCACAGAGCTAGTAAATAGTTGAGGTTAGAACTGAACTCAGTTCTTCCTTATTCCATGTACAGAGCTCTGTCCACTGAGTTAGTTGAACAAATAGGCCCAACAGAGATCCAAAGCCAAGTTGTCCATGCACAGTAATAATCTCAAACATTCTGTAACCACTAAGTTACTTCTTTTTAAGACAGATATGTTTCTGGCTTTGATACCAATATAGGAAATAATTATCCAAAGCTGGAGAGCACAGATGAGATGGGATAAGTGTAATAAATGATTCTGTGGTTTGAATTTACCATCATGATAAAAGTGCAAAGTTTTGAAATGGAGACAGCTTTTTTACAAATACTAATTCCACTTCATTTATAATCTGCATTTCGCTGACACTTCATGCTACCCATCCAATCCCATGAGCAGGCCATGTATCTAATTGGAGCAATTCTTTAATTTTATGGCAATGGAGGCAGACATAGGCCACCTTCCAAGAGTACTTTAGACAATGCTTCAGGAAATGTCGTGGCCTTTTTATTGAAAACTGGAGTTATAAGAAGTAAGCCCAGCATTCCACTATGACAGAGGTATGGTTATATCACCTCTTTGGTGCTAGAAAGCTGACAAACACCAAAACCTTCAACAACGTGTGCTGCCTGGGATGGCCCCAGAATTTGCTCCATGGTTCTAACAAATAATTATGTTCCTGAATAAAATCATCAAAAAGAGAGTGTCACATGGCAGAAGCAAGATGACAACAACATCTTCCTGGGTGGATGAAGTGATCTTTCTCTTCACTAAGGAAAACATGCATTTTGGGGGATACATGTTTTTAAAAGATTCACCCTGAGCCATCAATAATAAGCAAGAAAAAGAACCCATACTGCCTTCATCCAGAGGAAGAACTATGCAAAGGAATCATCTCATCTTCCTTTTGCCCACCTTATTACTGTCAATTCATTTGTCAACCACATATTAAACACCTATTATATATTCCCCATCTCAAATGATTTATTGTGAATGCATGATTTTCAAATTAGATTTTATCCAATCTCAATATCTTGTGATTCTTTCCATAACCATAATTATATTTGATTCTTTGACATTACTTTCCATAACCTCATTCACTTGAGGCATTGCATTTATTGAAAGAATCCTATACATTGTCATAGTCAATAAAATTATGCTTATTTCATAAAGCACCTCCTTTCGATTTTACCTTTTTCAATTTTCAAAAGTATGCCCAAATTTTAGAACATCAGAATATGGTGAATAAATATCTACTTGTACCTTCATTCATCTACACCTTTTGAGACAAAGAAATTAGCAGCTTTAGTCCCAGACTCTGAGGAGCTTACAGGCTAAGGATATAAAATATACTTCTATGTGATTGAGTTGCATAATGAATAGAGCCCTGGACTTGGAGTAAAAAAGACTGAAATTCAAATCCTGCCTCATCCATTCCTAGCTATATGACCCTTGACAAGTGACTTAACATCGCCCATCCTCAGTTTCCTTATCTATAACATGGTTTATTAGTAGTACCTGTTACATTAGTGATTATGACAAACATAATAACTAATATATGCACAGCATTGTGCAAACCTTAAAGGGCGATACAAATTTGACCATTTATCTATCACCTTGATTATGCAAAACAACCCCTTAGAACATATCACATACCTACTATTTGTCAGCCACAATGTTAAGTGATTAATAAGTACTAGCTAATTTGATCATTACCACAGCCCCAGGAGGTAGATGCTATTATTATCCCAGTTATAGTTGAGGAAACCGAAGCAGGTCGGGGATAGATGACTTGTCCAGGGTCACATAACAAGGAAGAGTCTAAGGCTAGATTCCTGACCCCTTGCCCAGAACTCTACTCATTGTGTCACCTAGCCGCCTCTAGAAGGCGAAGTATACTAGGGTCAATGATTGAGACTGAAAAAAAAGAACCAAATTCATCTGCTTCAAAATTGAGGATTGGGACTTGCTCTGTATTGCTGAATTTCATAGATCCTAGAAATTTAGAGCTGGAAAGGACCCTAGAGATTATCTAGGGTCAGTCTGTTTCATATTACAAATGTAAAAAAAAAATACAAACTGGGGCACAGAGAAATAAAATGACTTGCCCAGAGTCACATAGCTAGTAAGAAGCAGCCAGACTGGAGTTCAGGTCCTCCTCCAACTCAAGCGCAATGGTCTTTCAAGACTAAAATATTTCCTTTTATGATTCATAGAAAATGTATCCTGGTTTTAAAAAAAAAACTAACCACAAAAAAAAAAACAGTATCAAAAAATCCATTAAAAGACAGAGCAAATGATAGTTCTCTCCAGTCACCAAGTCTAAATCCTCTGATACTTCAGAGAGAATTAGTTTTTTATTACTGCCAGGTACCTATTTTGGGGGAGGACAAAGTTGGAATGATCTTAATTAGCAAGTGTCAGGCTACCCTTTAAGAGGAGATTTGCCCTCTCACTCAGGGGAAAATGAAACTGGAGTTCTCAAACTGTCAGAACAATTCTGTGTTCTCATTTTAACCCTTAATTCTCATATCTGGTATCACGTTTCTTAACACATTATTTGGTTTTATTACGATTTTTGAGGAGCATTACGAAAAACGTCTTGAATGCCTACCCCTGTCCAAAATAAAAATAAAAATAAAAAATGTTAAATAAATTGTCACCTTAAAAAAGGCTTTTTTCTTGTAATGAAACATTTTAATTAATTGTGAAGGAAATCTGGGAAATCTGTCTTGTGGCTGGAATGCCATTATCACTCTAGTCAGGTGAGTAGAAAACAGTTTGTCACAAAAGGGGTTAAGAGGGTAGAGTAGACCAATGGAAGGAACAGTACAACTATCTTCATGCCACTTAAAATATAGCAAATACTGGTCAAGATTGCCATCAAGCTTGGGCTCAGGGTAGGCAGGTTCCTAGGAAGCAATACAAAGAGGTTACTGGGATGGAAGTTAGGGGAATGGAACAGTACCATATCATGAGTGGTAGTATGGAATAGTGGAAAGAACACAGGATAATATCAAGTCTGGAGATCTGGCTTTAATCACACCTCTGATTCTCACTTACTACCTGTGTGGTCTTGCCTGAGTGACTCATTTCATCTCTCTATATTTCTGAAGGTTTGCTCACCTATAAAATGAGGGAATTGAACTAGATGACCTCTGGAGTTCCTTTTCAATTCTCCACCATCCTTTCTTCCTATACTTGTCACCTGAGGGACTTTGTGCAAGCCATTTACACTCCCTGATTCTCAGTTTCCTCACTTGTAAAAAAGAGGGAACTGGACTAGGTGGGTTCTGAGCCCTCTTCTAACCCTAGTATATGATCCTAAAGATGTTGACTTTCATAAATGTACATATTATTAAAACAAGAAAATTTTATTCTATCTGATACTTGTCATGAGAGGGTATGTGTATCTGTCTGTCTGTCTGTCTGAATGTAACTTGGAAACTATCCTTTTGATAATGAGCTTCTCTCAACTTAGGCTGCTCCAGTTTAGTTTAAAATGCAGAAGTATAAATGATTTTAATACACAAGGAAAGTTTGGCCCTACTTTACCTGAAGTACACTTTCAGGTCAACTTTTGCAATCCAAATCAATTGAGCAGTGGTGGGGAGCCTGAGACATAAGAACTCCACTGGAAATGGAGAGAAGCATAAGGATACCACTTCAGGGAATATATCTCCTATCAGACTGTTATCAATTTCCATGCCAGGGACTGAAGACCTAGTTGCTATGCCCTAGTTACAGCTCTAGGAGAACTTGAAATAGATTTCACTTCACTGGCATAAGAATCCAGATTTGGCTCCTTGGCATGATACAATACCAGTGGTCTTTCAAGACTAAAATATTTCTTTTTATGATTCATAGATCATTATTGTTTTGGATGATTCAAAATTACAAAAGGCACTGGACAGATGCGAAATGTGGATAAGCAGTCTACTGTATGTCACAAACAGTATAAAAGGGATCGAGGCCATCTATGACCAGAAAAGGTGACATCTAGACAATAGAAGGAATTAAAAGCAGCAATTAAACATCCAAGATTGGTGTATGCATACTCTTGAGAAAGTAAAAGAACCAGAGAAAGACCTTCAGATTTTTTTGTGGAAGATTTATGGAAAGACATGTACTTGAATCTCCCAGTATAAGAAATGAACTCCATGGAGCACATATCTAGAGAAAAGAAATCACAAGTCTATCAAAGTAAGTCTATACTCTTTAGTTCCTGGGAAGCCTGACATACAGTGTTCTAATACCATTGTGTTAATGTTCTGGGTCTACTTCTCCTGAAGACTGTTAGCTTTGTTCTACTTCATTGGCTAGAACTGTACCCCTCAATCCCCCCACCAATCATCCTACGATGTAAGTGTTATAACTTATAAGTATGACCTATTTTAAAGATCAGATGACTTGGAAAAACATTAAGTTTGAAGAAAAAAATCCTGGGAGACTCGGTGGCATAATGGAAAGAAAGCTGTCCTCCTGGTCAAGAAGATGTAGGTTCAAGTTCCATCTCTGAGACATACTGGTAATGTTTTAATCTTTCAATTGTTTTCCATTGTGCCAACTCTTTGTGTCCTTATTTGGGGTTTTCCTGTGATTTGCCATTTCTTTCTCTGGATCATTTCATAGATGAGGAAATAAAGGCAAACAGGGTTAAATGACTTGCCCAGAGTCACACAGTCAGGAAGAGTCTGAGGCCATATTTAGACTCAGAAAGATGAGATTTCTTGACTTTACTCCCAGCACTCTATTCACATCACCACCTAGCTGCCTTGAAGATTGGTAATATAATCAAGGACAAATCATTTACCTTTTTAGCATCCACCAGAAAATTATCTGAGACTGTAAGTTGAAGAACTGTGTTGTTAGAGAGAGTTTCCTCCCTGGGTGGTCCCTACACTGATGAAATCACATTTCATATACATATACACGTGTGCATATGTGTATATAAACACATATACACATGCATATATGCACATATATGTATGTATGTGTATACATACACATCTATACATATATGTATATCATACACATACACACACCTATATATATATATATATATATATATATATATATATATATAATATACAATGAGAGAGAGGAAGGAGGACTCTAAAAATGTTTACTTTTTTAGCACAAAGCCTCTTATCTCTTGATAGAAATCTAAAAATGCCTTGTACACACTTTCCCTTTTACTGTCCTGTCCAACTTCAAAAACAAAGCACTTAATTCTCTGCTACCCATCCCCCTTCCCTGCCTCCCCCCTCTGGAAAATCCAAACCTCTTCCCCTGTTGTTCTCTGCTTCTTAGTCTTCAGTTGTCAAGAACTTTCCTTTTGACTTCACAGAAATAAGGGCATTGATAATGACAGCATGATAAATGAACCTCTCTCTATCTCCCTCTTTTTCTTTTATCTCTGTCTCTCTACTTTCTGTGTCTCTGTCTCTCTTACACACACACACACACACACACACACACACACACCTTAATCTTTTACACTTGAATCAGACTGGATTTAAAGACAGGAAAAGAACTAGGAGATGATGTGAGAGAAGGCCTGTTGCTTAAGAAAAACTTAGAACCAATGGTAAAAAGTTTCCTGTGCTCCCAGAGCATAATGTTGAACCATTTTCAGAATGTAAAGGTTGTTTTCTTAAAGCAAAGGGCTGGTGTCATGCTTAATCTGTAGTTTGCCAGTTCTAAAAGTTAATGTCCTATTGGGTTTCCCTTCTGGTCCACAAGGAAAGAAAGTCTTAAATCTTATCCTATGAGAAGGAACACTACTGCATCCTAACTGTGGAATGCTATTCTTAGGGTTGCTTCTTGGCTTAAGACTCCTCTTTGTAGGACCTGTCATAAAACACAAAGACCTTTAGAAAGAGCTTCGAAACCAGGAATTTCTAATCAGCTATTTACACTAAGAGTGTTTGACTTTTAATAAGACAACAAGGAAAACTTTAGATGACAGGTTTCTTGTACCTTACTGTTTATTGACTCTGAAACCAAAGTGTTTAAATCTAAATACTTTATATGATTCATATTTAACTGACTACATTTTTAAAAAGCTAATATCTTTCAGATATCTAAACTGGTCTAAAAATGGGCCATTCTCTAGAATATAGGCCAAATTATTTTTCCAATTTATTTATTCAGTTTTAGTTTTCAACATTCATTTCCACAAGATTTTGAGTTATGAATTTTTCTCCCCATCTTTCCCCTACCCCCACCCCAAAATAGCGAGCCTACTGAATACACCTTCCCCCAATATGTTCTCTCTTATATCCTCCCTCAACACCCCCCCCCCCAATTTTCTAGTAGGGCAAGGAGAATTTCCATACCCCAGTTAGTCAAACTTCTTGAAATAGGAATTCTTTTAAGGGGAAATACACACACATATGCATGTATAAACATTATATACATATATTGATATATAGTAAAAATAATAAAATTTATAATATTAAAATCTATATTTACTAGGAAAGTTTTTAAAGCATTTCTTAGATGTCAAATGATTTTTTCCCTTCAAATTATCATTACTCTCTGTCTTTATTATCATTTTTGCTATTCCCTTAACAATTACGGTCCACATTCAAGTTTTGGACAAGCCAGATGGGGATAAAAGTGCAACTTAGAGCATGTTGCTATGGGAAGAGTAGAAGATATGAAGGTAGATGACCAGCGCTCAAGTCATGGATCTGTCCCTACTAGCCACATAATCTTGGACAAGTCACAACCTCTCTGGGACTCAGTTTTTTAATGTGCAAAATAATGTGTTTGGACTAAATCAATTACATCAAACTCAAATAGAATGAGGTACTACTATCCCTTAGAAAACTTAGAAAACCATACATATTTATTATTTTTATTAATACATCAAAACATTACAAATAGACAGGAACTACATTTAATTCTGGTTCAGGCCACACTCAGGAATATTGTGGACTGCAAGCTGATATGTAAGGTCCTTTCTAGCTCTAAACATGTTTTTATATTTGTACCAAAATGGAAATTTTTACAGATTATGTCACTATTGTTTTTGCCGATGATAATCAGCAATCTTTATAGAAGGTGTGCATTTCCCGCTCCTTGCCCTGGGCACAAGTTCCTACAATACACTGCAGATCATAGAATTCCTCTATACCCAAGCTATAGCCAACTTTCTTCATATGTCCATGCAGCACTTCAGTAAAATAGCTGAAGTTTCTTTAGGAGGGGATACTTAGATAAGAGTGAAAAATATGAAGGTTAAATCTGTGTTTGAAAGATCACCTATGATCTCTAGGATACTTGATTCTAGTACAAATGGGTGACTGATTGCCTTACTGAACTTAGCCCACGATCATGTTGCTCTGTTCTGTGGATTCCACATGGCAGAAGTTCCATATGTTCAAATTTCAGGAAACCTAGTAGCTGGCTGATCCTCCAAACAATGATTGATAATGACTGATCGAATTCAGCATAGCAACCACAAGGGAAGGCCCTACTGGTCAGCAACCCTTACCATTTGGGAGGGCAGAAATGTGACACTTTCTGCACCAGCCAAATTCACTTTCCAGTTTCATTTTCATTGAAATTTCTAGAGGAGCGTATGCTGAGAAATTGGCCCAGGATATATAGTCCAGATGTTGGTGAAATAGAAGCCAAAAAGAAACATTTAAAGTCAGATCTCATCATTCTCACCATGTGTACATTTTGGTGACTAAGTAAGCATATAGCCCTCAAACCAAAATCAAACCTCTAAAGTGGTAATGGAACTGGTAATGGAACCAAGCTGGTTCACTAAGGATGGAGGCAAATGAAATCATAGTAATATTTCAGACAAATCTGGGCTGAATGTATGTGGGGGGGGGGAGATAATGATTTTTTTTTCAACTAGAGTTTGGGAATTTGTAAACTCAAAGGGACAGATCCTTGATGAAATGAATTAAGTGCACTGGGATTTAACTTTATGAAACATTTTAAGAACCCCAATCTTATATTTAGTTCAGTTTATTCTCCTTTATATATTATATATTTCAGGCAAATTGTTCTGCTTGCTATTTCCTTGACCTCAGCATCCTCTCTCCCACCTCCCTGTCTTTGTACTGGCAATCTTTCAGGCCTAGAATGTCCTTCCTACTTCCTTTCTTTTCTTGGAATCTGTAGCTTCATTTAAAGCTTAGCTCATATATTTTTTACAATCCCTCTATCATCTAACTGTAGATGCTTCTCTATCCTCAAATATTCATGCATATCCATATGTGTTGATGGATCGTACCTTCCCAGATGAATGAAAAGCTCTGATGGCAATGGTTGTTCCTCTTTGTATTTCTTTGTACTTAGTACCTAGCACAGTGTTTTCCAAAGAGCAAATGTGTATTAAATGCTTGGGGGATTAGAATTAGGTCATGGAATCACAGAATTGCAGAACCCAGTAGAAACTTAGAAATCATTTGAGCAATAGGGAAGGTCCTCAAGAAGTTGAGTGACTTGCCCAGAATGATACAATTTGTTAGTGGCAGAGCCTGGACTAGTAACACTTAGATGTCCTGATTCCTAGTCTTCCAGTCTTTCCATTCAAACACTCCCTATGTGAAGTAGGGAGAAGAAAGGAGAACTTCCTTTGATTTTTCTGCTCTTGTGACAGACTAACTTCTAATTCCAAAAATATCAAACTATTAAAGAAAAAAATGTCATGAAATTTCAGGTAATAGCACTTAGTCAAATTTACTCTAAAGCATTCAATGCAGGTATCAGAGGCTACTTCAAAGTGTGCTTTGAATCTTTAGACTCATTAACTGGTTATATTATAATCAGCTCCTATATAAGGTCATCATAACACTTAAAAATATAGCAGTACCTGGGTGGTTCATATGATATGGAATAAAACAATCATGATTCCTAATGTTTGCAGTTAAAATGATTGTTTGGGGCTATGACATAGAGGTAGAAATAAAAATTGGATAGCTCATTGACCTTTATGTTTATAACACCTAAAATGGTTGATAAGTGAAAACGGGCATTTTACTTAGATGAAATCATAATATTTTTGCAGTTTAAATCTTCCCTAATTCAGCTGTGTAATAGGCAGGTAATTTACATGACTGATGATGAGGCTAGCCTAAACTGTTGCCCATTCCCCTAAAGAAAATGTTTATGGCCTGACTGGAATAATTGTGTTCTTCTATTAAATATAGCTCCTTCAGGGCTAGTTATTGTTGAGTGTAAATGTGCCACTTTATATGCAAATAAAATTGCTGAGAGTTGAATAAAAAGTTCTGCATATATCTACTGACAAATCATCTTATTATGTTTCATACCAAAAGACAGACTATCTTAGAGTATGAAATGTTAATACCACATCACAATAGGCAATGTTTTCATTGTTTTCTTGCTTATGAAAAATGTTTAACAATGGCTATAATTCCTTTCTTTTATCATACCTACAACTAATTACTGGTTTGTCATTTTAACAAATAAACCAATATGATTGGTCTCATCGTTAGCCTCAAATATTTTTATTTTTAGTAACAACTGTCATATGCTTTCTATCTCTGGGGCTGCCTTCATTTATTTTCTCATACAATTTTGTACTTCTAGAACAGTGATACTCTTTTTCACTTCTCAACCACAAAAGCCTAAGTCAAGGTCCAACTCTTGGTACCCTTCCTAGAGATAGATGATTCATATTGATAGAGTGCTATAAGGTGCCAAAAAGCACTTCCCTCTTAATAAAGCTCAGATTAAGTTAGAGTATAATCATCTTTCTTTCACAAATGAGGAAATTGAGGCTCAGCTTCGAAGGCTTCAAATTACATAGCTAGGAAACTATTGGACCCAAGGCTTGGAATTATTAGAATTGATTTTTCTTCTACCAAAAATAAAGTAGACCCTCGTCATTTAACATCATTAATTTTTAGGCTAATTCATAAATAGCAATAAATATATTTGCAGACCCTTATTCTACAACATGGTATGGAAACTATGTGAACTGTTCAAGTGACTTGGAGAAATACTGACGTATATATATTATATATATATATATATATATATATATATATACACAAACATATATATACATTATAGGTATAAATTACATTTATATATAAATAATAAATAATAATAATACATAAATATGTACTTATATATACACACATTCTTTCTGAATGCATTCATCAATTATGTGTGTGATTAGATTTAACAAATATGTATTTATCACTTATATGCAAAGGCTTATGTTAGGCACTAAGGAAGCTACAAAGATAAACGAGGCATGTTTCCTGACTTCAAAGAACTTGAAACCAATAGGTATTGGTCCTTGAAAGACAGACATAATTTTATTAAGGCAATAAAGCTCAGGGCAGGTTTGGTTGAGTGGTTCATTTTTAACTGGAATTAGAGTTGTAGGAATTAATTATAAAGAGTTAAAGGTGAAGTTACTCTTTTGGAAGGATTAAATGAGTTCTAAACAAATGTTATTCTCCCTTCTTGACAAGAAGGGGGAAAGCATTCAAGGAATACCTTTTTATGTCATGTCTTGTTAGATTGTATGAAGAGTTCTTAGTATGAAAGAAATAATATGGTGAAAGCCAGTAATGAAATAATTCTCTGGAGGTAAGAAATTGAAACCAAATCTTGGTGAGTGGAAGAACATGACACAAAGGGGAAGAAAAGGGAGAAGGAATTCTGAATCACCAGAATTTTTCCAGATCAGTATAGACACTCTAAAGAAGAAGAAACACTCCACACTCCACTCTCCATTGACAAATAAGGAGGTTTCTGTGTACCAGGACACTGGAGGAAATTATTGCCATCACCTGAAGAATGCACTACATCATTGCAGCTACAGAATTCCTGCTCAGGGATACAGAGATAGCTAGCTACATCTAATATGAATATAGTCAACTGAGAAATGTCCAGGACAGAACTAAGAAACCATTAATATATACCAAACCCAGAAATCACTACTTACTACTATGGATTTATGTGGGGACAAGCAATCCCTGAAGAAGAAAAATGGAAAGCATTTCTAGGGACAGAAAAAAGGTAGGAAAATGAAGAAGTTGAGGACTGAGATGGTATTTTTAATCTTTTTGGGTTACTAGGGTTGTACCTTTAGAAATAAAAAGGAACATGTGAAAAGTCAACAAGACTTATTCAGATAGTACTAGAGATAATTACTTTGATCTTTGGATGATGGTTTAAGATAAGAGAATAGTGGGTTACTGGCTATAGATAGATTTCAAGGATGCTGGAAAGAAAAGATTATTTTACAATATTATTGACTTGCTGTGTTTATGTAAACATACAATGAGCCAGAGTTGGCTTCAGTCTCTTCTTCCCATTCAGAATTTGTAGATCAGGTGGTTAAGGTGGAGGATCAGGCATGCACATAATCACTTCATATAACAGATTTGACAAGTTTCAGTGAAATCTAAGGTAAAATGAATCACTCATTGGGGGCATCTAGGTGGTACATTGAATAGAGCACCAGCCCTGGAGTCAGGAAGACCTGAGTTCAAATCCGGCTCAGACACTTGACACACTTACTAGCTGTGTGACCTTGGGCAAGTCACTTAACCCCAACTGCATTGTCAAAAAAAATTAATCACTCATTCAACCAAGAACAAACTAAACTAAAAAACTAAGCTTTAAACTTAATAGGAAAATTCCCAAGACTTTATGGTAGAAAAGAAGAACCTGAAAAGTATACCTTTGAATTATGGTTTGAGGTCAATGGATGATAACCATACTTAAATAATAGCCAAAATGTTGCATATAATTGAAGGGGATATAGCAGTCCTAAAATCCAGGGAACCAAATTCATTTTCAATATTCTTGATTCTTGTCCACCACCAATTATTATTAAAAATTTCCCAAGAAAGGACATGTAACCAAGCACAACTCAAGTCAATGAGACTTAGATATATGTAGTTAAAGGAAATATATAAAACTTTCATCAATTTTCTCGAGTTTTCTTGCCCCTAACTGATATACCCAACACTGTAGCAGCCTAGAATTTACTTCTGTGGTGAAAGGAATAAATAGCAGCTGGGTAGCATAGTGGATAGAGTTCTAATACTCATCTTCCTGAGTTCAAATCCTAAGTGAGCCTTAGGTTCTTACCTGCTAGGTTAACCTAGGCAATTCATTTAACCCTTTTTGCCTCAGTTTCCTCATCTGTGAAATTAGCTGAAGGAAAAAGCAAACCACTTTAGTATCTCTACCAAGAAGACCCCAAATGGGGTCACGGAGAGTCAGACATGACTGAAAAAAATGAGAACATACAGAAAAGTGATGCTTTTCCTTATGAACTACAAATTTAGAGTAAGGTTATACTATCATATATTAAGAACTGGAAGAAACCTCAAAGTCCAATCCTCAGTTTTTATAAAGGAGAAAACTGAGGCCCAGAGATTAGTGACTTGTACAAGTCACACAAGTACTAGGTAACAGAGAGAGAATTTGAATTCTGATCTTCTTACTTGTAAAAAAATGAACCATTGCCCCTTCCTGAACCAAATCATAGCCAAACTAGAAGATGGCATTTTTTTTGCATTATTCTCTCTTGTGAACAGAGAGAAAAATGCCTTCTCATATTTATAGGAGGAAATGGATCAAAAAGAAGACCTTTACAGTTGAATAAAATATTTGAACTTCAGAATGAGATAATAAAAGATGTAATAAAAATCTTACCCCTTTGGATGGCCTTTAAATTGAAACAGGTTCTGTTTTGTCAAGCAAATTTCCTGTCTAAAAGCTAGAGAATTGACTAAATCAGTCCAATGGGTTTGGCATTCGTTTCTATATATTCATTTAAAAAGCATGTTAAAATGGCCACACAATATTAATGAAGGAGCATGTGCAACGTTAATTTATCTCACAAACCTCTGGTGCCTAAACAGCTTTTGTTAAAAGCACTTTTGCATGCTTGTTAGCAAATTACCTCAAAAACAATGTTTGTTTTAAAAAATGCTTTCTTGCTCATGACATTGCATTAGAGCCATACAGAGAACATTAATCACATTTGGCCCTTGCCTACGGGGGGCTTATAGTCTAATCAGACAACATTGATTGTCATGAAGAAAATGAAAGGAGAAAACCTCATATTATGTAAACACTTACTTGAACTGGAGAGTCAATTTCTTTTGCAGGCTGAGTTCCCATGAACTCAAGTAAAAATCCTTCATGCACAGGATGGGCAGTAATGGGCTTACATTGAGCTTTCACCCCCTGACTATGCAGTGGCTGGGGGCGAAGGGGCCAGGCATTGGAATGTTCATGTTTTAAACATAAGCTTGCTGCATTATCTAGCCACGGTGCTCACAAATAGCATCTCATTTCTAAATTTCATATCATGGCATGGGAGTTTCACAGTTTGATTTCCTTTATTGATGTGAATGGTTTAGTTAAGTTACTGTATAACATTCTTCAAAATTATAGGGGGCAAAATTCCTTATGAAAGACTGTCAGCATGCAGTAGCCTGCTTTGTGAGTCTAATGTATTACTATGTTATATTATATCAGGAGGCCCAGGAGGCAAAGAAAAACTCCACAAGTCTGAGTCAGCTTTACAGGCTAACTTTTGCAAGATTTAATTGTTTAAACCTCAAAGAGCCTTTGAGTTATAATATCTTAGCTACAATTGGTACTTAGCAAAATTTACATTACTCATATATTTTAGACACATCTGTAACTTTTTTAAGTGGCCAAGTAAATTTTTTAATAATCCAGGAGGAAAAAAAAAACATTTCTCAACTTAGATGTTCATAGCAACACATAGCCGGGAGAGAATTTTTATAGCTGTTATGAACCCATGAAAATAAGATTTATAATGGAAATGCTGACATTCCTTTAACTAGAGCAGTGCTATCAGGCACCTCTGTGTGATAGGTAGATATTTCAGCTCCTGGTCTCTAATTTCCAGATAATGTACTGACTTAATCATTACTCTCCAAAGCACAATACTGAAAACCTGATTTTTTTTTGTCTTTTGTGCAGTTTGTCACATCTTAAGGCCAATGGTTTTCAATCTATCTATCCCCACATCTGTCTCACACTATATTGCTATTCTTTACAATTCCTTCCATGCTTAGCTTTGTTACTACATTGAAATCTTATGCATAATTATGTGAGGTTGCTATGGCGATTATGTGTGATTTGTCATGAGGAAAATCTATTGTGCTTGAGATCATTCTCCACACTAATGACTAGGGAATCTTTCTTCTCCTCTCCTTCATTTCCCCCTTTTCATCCAATTCTGGGATTATAACAAACTCCCTGCATCACTTTTAATACCTGTAAGTAAAATACATTTTACAAATAGCATAGCCAGAAGAAGTATTGAATTCACTGCTAATGTGAGAAGTGTTCAATTTCTTATAACTCAGAGGAACTTCTAATAACACAACATTTGAGAAAAGCAACTGAATTCTGTCAGATATTTAAGGACAAGATTTCAATTGATTAAGTGATGAATATTTCATTTGGGGTACTCTTACTCGAAGAGTTTGGATCAAATAGCTATCATGTAAACTTTCGTGCTGGAGAGTACATATACCCAAATGGAGTTAAGAAAAACTAAAGCCAATAGCCTTGCACTTGAAACAAAAGCATAGTTATACTTCCCCTATGACACTGCTTTCCATTTTGTAAAAAAAAAAAAAAGATTAGGATGTGATTGATTATTTTATATCAGTTACAAGCAATTCAGGGTACTGAATTTGGACTGAACAATGGCTAGGAGTCTAGCCTGAATAGTCAACAAGATCATGGATTTATTTCTTTCTCACTGCAGTTCACTCTCCTGGCTTAAGCAGGGTGAAATTCTAAAATATCACATAACTTTCTAAGGACAGCTCACATGGATATTCCTTTCACTACCCAGTCAGGGAAGACTTCAGGCTACTGATAGATTTAAAAACATTCATGGCCAATGTCAAAGGTTAGAAAAAGGAATGTTTCCAAGAAAGAGAAAGAAAATGAGGAATAAGCCATTTAAGAAATACACTTAAAAATTAATATACAAATGTAACTCATTTCAATGTAACTGCTCTGTTGATCATATAGTAATCACACATTTGCTAGATGTCCCAATTTATAAAAAGGACATAATTTTTGACATCATTTGATACAGTCAAATCTAGAGAAATATGGAAAAGAAGAAAGAGAAAGAATGAATTTCAATGTGAATTCAGATCTGGAGTCAGCAATAGAAAATTTAAGACGGTATTTTGAAATATACCTCCCAACGGTGGTTGTATCTAGCTAGTATAAATTGGTCCAAACTACCAAAAGCTAACAAACTTGCAAGCTGAAGAGAACTGGGAGAACAAGATTAAAGACAGTCACATGTGAGCAGGAGTAGTACAAACACATACATTACAGGAGAAATTTTCTAATGAGATTAACAAAGGATTGTAGCTCAATTTGTGATCCAGGAGAAAAAGACAAAGAAGGAATTGTTATAGTGACTTGGGTGCTATATTTGTTTTCCTGCCTGAAGAAATTATCAACTACATGTGCTATGAATGCAAGGAGCTCCATCAGTTAAAGAAGCTAAAATGACTTATGAAAAATATCTCTATGTGACTGAATTTATTAGAGAAAATAAGCTTATTAAACTGGATAGAATAAATAATCTAAGAAGGAGGTTAAAAAAAGAAATGCAGGAGGCCTAGGAAAATCAAAGCTAATGTCAAGGAGTTGGTAGGTAGAAGAACACCACATGAAAGAGAAAGGAAAGGAAAAAAATATAACCTCAATGAAGCTATGCAAAAGGTATGAGAAACAAGGTAGAAACATTAAGCCAGGGCAAACATTTCACAAAGATTGACTAGGCACTTCCTATTTTGAATGTTTTGAGGGGCAATGAGGTTTTTTGCCTTAAAATATATTCTTGAAGTAGAGTGTGTAAAAAGGGCATGAGATTCATTGTACAAAGGGTAGCTAGAGATCTGTTGAAGAAGTGAAAGTGGAAGCTAGATGGTGTAGGGGATAGAATGTTGACTTGGGGGTAATGAAGAGCTGAGTTCAAATTTAGCCTTAGACTTTTACTAACTGACCCTAGGCTCTTACTCCTTCCTGGAGCATATGTATACTTGCCTGGCATCATGCTAACCAAAAGATGTGCCACCTTCTCTTTCCTGAATTTATTTTACAGTTATCATTTTATTAAAATATTATGTTTCTATATTGGGGCAACTAGTTGGTTGCCATGGCTAGAGTGCCATGCCTGTATTCAGGGAGATTCATCTTCTTAAATTCAAATCCAGTCTCAGACACTAGCTGTGTGACCCCGGGCAAGTCACTTAATCCCATTTGCCTTAGTTTTCTCACTTGTAAAATGAGCTGGAGAACAAAAGGATAAACCACCTGTAGTATCTTTGTCAAGAAAACCCTAAACGGGGTCCTGAAGAATCAGACATGATTGAAATGACTGAGTAACAAAAATCCTTATATTCCCTACATTTCCCATTGTACCCCTCTTACCATACCCTCTCAGAGCCTTCTCTTAAAGATTTTAAAAGGGAGGGGGGTGTGGGCAAAACTAACATAATCAAAAAGTTTGATAGTATATTCGATGTTCCTTATTCGTGGAGCCTCGCCAAAGGAATTGTGGGAGGTATTTTCTAGAGAACAAGGCTAACCATGAATCATTTTGTAGTTTTCATTTTTATTTTTATTTTTGTTGCTTTCCTTCTTTCCATTTACATCATTACAGTCACTATGTGTATTTTTTCTTTACTCTGCTCATTTCCCTTTGCATTGCTTCATATAATTCAAACCATTTTATCAATATTCATCATATTCACTGCTTCTTATTTCTCAGTAATATTTTGCTGGGCAGCTATGTGACACAGTGAATGCTGAATCTGGAGTCAGGAAGAGTCATCTTCCCAAGTTCAATCTGACCTCAGTCACTTCCTACCTATGTAACTCTGGGAAAGTCACTTAATCCTGTTTGCCTCAGCTTCCTCATCTGTAAAACAAGCTGGAGAAGCAAATGGCAAACTACTCCTATATCTTTACCAAGAAACTTCAAATAGGATCATGAAAAGACAGACACAATGGAAAATAACTGAACAACAATGTTAATGTGCTATTACAACCAAGTACCACAATTTGCTTTGGCATCCCCCAGTTGATGAATACTGACTTCCTTTTCAGTTCTGTCTTACTACAGAAAAAGTATTGCTATAAAACTTTTGTTGTATAAGGGACCTTTCTGTTTTGTCCTTGGACTATATGCCTAGCAGTGGAATCTCTGGGTCAAAGGGTATGGACATTTTAATCACTTTCTTTGCATAATTTGAAATTACATTCAAAAATGCACAGATCTATCTACACTTCTGAGAATGCCATTTTCCTGAAGAAACAAGCATCCGATATAGGATGGAGAGCCTGCTCAGATTTGTCATACCCATTGCTTACTGCTTACTACTACAGATTCATACAGGAACAGGTCATATTATCAGAAGAAATTTGGGGAATATATCTAGTAGCAATGTATCAGTGAGAAGGAAACAGAAGGACTTAAATTTACAGGCAGCATTTTCATTTATTCTTCCAATAAAGGTTGTGAGTTTGGAAATTGTCACCTTCATCCTTCAAAATGTGGAAATAAGGCAAGTTGGTAGCACACATTTATTATCCCTGCTAATAAGAGAAACTGATGTTCATTGATCTCTTAGTTCATGCATCTCAAGAGTTCTATATATTTGTGTATGCATATACATATATATACACTCATGTATATATATATATACACATATATACAGATAGATAGATAGATATAGATATAGATTCCATGTATAATCAGAACTCCTGAGATATGTGTGTGTGCGTGTGTTTAGGGTTAATGCCAACTGATATTCAAACAAAGTTTGCTATTGATATGATGACTCCCCAGGAATACAGCAGTCACTAGGTGACCTATGCAGGGGCAAATAAGCAGAGAAAAGAAATAGAACTGAGCAAGCTCCCAAGTTAATCAATGATAGACTCAGGTCCATGAGTATCCTCTATACATATAGCGTGGGCAAGTTAGGAAAAACTAGTCTCATAAAAGAAAAATAAAGATGATGAGAGGACAAGAATAATAAGTGATATCTCAGATATCTATATCCTAATTTCTAAATATGAATGATAAAAATGTACTTGAAATTTTAATAAATTATAATAAATCTGTTTTCAAAGCTAGTTATAAAGTAATGGGTTAGGATTCATGAGTGAAATATAACTAATGGATAAATTAAAAAGAAACCAATTTAAAAGGATAAGGGAATGGGGGGAGGAGTAGAACTGCACAATATATGAAGACATAATAATCCTATATGGAATATCAGTGACTAGGAAATGAAGGCCTGGCGAAAAGCATTTGGGAGGATAAAAGCAGAGAGTAGCAGAAATGATATCATTTTGCTGAAAGAACATCTGAAATCTCTGACTTGTCTTGCTGATCATTTCCTTTCTCTGAAAGCAGAGGAAGCAGTGTGGGGAAGATTTGCTCTGGACTTAATTTTCCCCCAAAAGGAAACAAACAGGTTGGTGAATATAGAATTAATGGAAATTGTCATTGTGGTTCCTGCCTTTACTGCACAGATGGAGATGCATTTTAGAGGGCATTCTAGCATTGGGTCAGGGACTGAACCAGAACATCTCAAGGCTACCTTTCTAATTGTTAGAGTCCAAGATTCTGCTTCTTGAATTCTATTCATTGTTAAAGCATTCATTTTTTACACTCAATATTCAACCATGTCATGCACTCATAAACATGCCAACAATTTCATTATTCTTGACCTCTAATGACTTAAGGGGTCATTCCATTTCTGTGTAAAGAAACTTCATGGGGGTGGGGTGGGGTGAGGGAGGATGGAGCCTAATAGTTTTAGCAAACCCCTCCCCCCTCTCCTACCCCGCCTTAGTTCCCATACTCTCTGTCTCTCTCAGATTTTCTGGGCTCTGGAAGTAGCCTTGTCTGCTTCTACTTCCCTGGATCCTTAAGTGCATTCCTCACCCCCTAACTAACTTTTCAAAAGCAAATCATACTGAAGAAAAAAGATTAAATCATAAGACTCATATAAATACCAAGTGACAGAAATGTACAAGTTTACTGACTATATGTTTCTGATCCACTTTTCACTAGAGAATAAAAACCGGGGTGGCTAGGTGGCATAGTGAATAGAGCCCTTGAGTCAGGAGGACCTGAGTTCAAATGAGACCTCAGACACTTAAAACTTACTAGCTATGTGACCTTCAGCATGTCACCTAACCCCAATTGTCCTGCCTTCCCCTCCCAAAAAAAAGACAAAAAAAAACAAAAGAATAAAGTCTTATGGAGAGACCAGTTCTCACTTCCCATTTTTTTGCTTTAAATCCATTTATTGACTCACTCACCTCAAAAGTGAGCACCTTATTTCCTTGAGCTTGTCAGGAAGTGATGTTACTTATACCATCAGAAGCTGCCTACTAGTGGCTTTATGGGTGGCCATTTTGGCTGTATCTCTAAGTTTCTGCTTCTTGCCTTAGGAATTATTTTAGCCTCTAGCTCATAGTCATAATGGAGATAATGGACTTGACCTGGGCTCATAAAAGTTAAGCCACATCTTGAGAAAACCCACTTCTCTAGTTCTCTCTGGAGATACCCAAAGATATGTATTTCCAGTTTCTTAACATTACAATGTCACAATATCAAAATAAACAAATCTTCCCCTCACTGCTTCCTCTGCTTTCATAGAAAGGAAATGATCAGCAAGAAAAGTCAGAGATTTCAGATGTTCTTCTTTCAGCAAAATGATATTATTTCTGCTTCTCTCTGCTTTTATCCTCCCAAATGCTTTTCACCAGGCCTTGCCTTCACCTTCTGGACATTTTCTCCACTAATGAAAGGTTATTCCTTTACAATTTGCTTACTCTAATGAGCTTCAAAGCAGTGAATGGGTACTGAGCAGGGATTTTGCCTTTTTTGTTTTCATATACTCTTTTGGCAGTCTGAACTATGACTGAACTACTAAAATGGTGTTTTTAAATGCATAAAATCAACTATATAGATTACAAAGGAAGCCAATTATATTAAAATATTATTGTTATAATATTTTAGAAGATCATAGACACCAGGTTGAGGCCACAGTAAGGCATTTATTATGGATCAATTACTCACACTCCCATCTTTTTGTCATGGAGATATAGATTTTAAATATTGCTTTTTTATTTATTACCATTGTTTCTAGGGGGTACTCTGTATTTCAACATTTCCACCTCATTCTTCCAGTTAGATGTATGTTTCCCAAAAATGGTTTCATTCGATTTGAAATGTGCTGACTATGCATATGGTTCTCATGAAAACGAAGCTTTAATAATTAAAGAAGTATAGGTGTACCATGTTGGCACTAAAAACCCATCTAGTGAGTTAGCCATCAATATTTCTACAGAAAATGCCTTATTCAACAACTCCCTTTTCCTTTTTCAGTTATAGGCACTTTCCTGATAGCACATAATCAAAATTACATTATAAAAAATAGGTTCTCATAAAACAAAATCTGCAGGCTGGAAAACAAGATTTTGGTCAGACTTAGATTTATCCAAAGAGCTGCTTTTTATAACAGCTCTAGGCACTCTAAGCTATGCTTTCTACAACTTTTCAACTGTAAAAAATAGCATTTTGGGGTTCAGTTCTCTCTCTCTCTCTCTCTCTCTCTCTCTCTCTCTCTCTCTCTCTCTCATAGTTGAAAATATCTGAGAAGCAACAGATGGTAGTGTATTTGGAAAATGCAGAGTTTAGATAATATTCTTGATGTTAAAGGAGAAACAGCTGCAAGGAATAAGAAAATGGTAGAAAAATTAGCATTGGCTTAGTAGATAATTAAATATTACCATCTGAATGAATTAAACAATGACTATGATGACTTTCTATGATGACAACCAAGACAGAAGGTATAGAAAAGAATACAAATCAAACAACTTGTAAATACTTGTGAATGTCTCTACATGCAAAGCAAAGAACCAAATATAGTTGAGGAATATTAAAAAAGTAACATAAGAGTTGAAAGGCAATGTATAGGTTATGTAATACAAATTCCACATTTTACAGATTAAGAAAATAAGGACAAAATGGTAAAATAATAATTTACACTTACACAGGTAGCCTACTGTAGTCAGGTATATAACCCAAGCCTCTTTATTACTGAGATATTTTTGCTCATTCATCAAGTAATACAAGACAATGTCTGTACCATATAGAGGCGGGGGAGGGGTAGACAGGGGGGGGGGGGAATGAAGAAAGGAAGGATGGAAAGAATGGGAGAGAAGAGAGGAAAAAGGGAGGCAGGAGGGAAGAAAGGAAGGGTAGCAGTTATATAGTGCTTTACTATTGCAAAGTTCTTTGTATTAGCTCATTTGATTAGCTCATTAGCTCATATATTGCATTAGCTCATTTGATCCTCAATATAACCTTACAAGTTATTGGGAAATGATATTTTCATTCCTTTTTTTCAGATGAGGAAAATGATATTGAGAAATTAAGCAACTTTTCTAAGGCCACACAGCTTAGCAATATCTGAGAAAGAGTCTGAACTCAGATTTCCCTGACTCCAAGTCTAGTGATCTATTCATTAATTTTCCAATATTTAAACATTGAACTATATTAACAAATAATACTTATACTGGTTGTTTTCAGTTGTATCTATCTTTTCATGACTCCATTTGGGTTGTTTTTTGTTTGTTTTGTTTTTGGCAAAGATACTAGAGTGTTTTGCCATTTCCTTCTCCAGCTCTTTAATAGGTGAGGAAACTGAGGCAAACAGGGTTAAGTGACCTGCCCAGGGTCACACAGTAAGTGTATGAAGTCAGATTTGAGCTCTATAAAAAGAGTCTTCCTGACACCAGGTTTTTTCATGACCTAGCTTCACTTATATAATTATTTTTTTTAAACAAATGCTTTATTAACTTCTGTTTTACATCATTCATTTCTGCCTGATTTTGAGTTACAATTATTTCCCCCCCTGTTTTTCCCCTACCCACTCTCCCAGAATAGCAGTCTCAGAAGATATCACTTCCTCCAATCTGCTCTCTCCCATATCTTGTCCCATACCCCCTTCGACTTTTCCATTAGAGGAAGGTGAATCTCTGTGTTCCAATTCCTACACATCTTATCTCCCAATTACAAGCAAAAGAGTATTAATAATAGTATTTATATATATTGGAAACATTTAATTTTAAAACCTTGAATTTCAGATCCATTTCCTTCCTCCCTTGTCACCCATTCCCTATGGGAAGATAAGTAATTCAGTATATGTTGTACATGTCTAGCTATGCAAAACATTACCATAGTAGATGTATTGTACAAGGCTGCTTATAATTCCCTCCCACTCATCCCACCCCCCACCTGGTCCATTCCCTACTTGATCCTGTCCCTCTTCTATAGTGGGAACTTCCAACCACCCCTCCCCCCAAGGATGCCCTCCCATCCATCATCCCTCCTCTCATCCCCCTTCCCCCTATTCTGCTACAGGTTGAGATAATCCCATTTAGTATGTATGTCATTCTCTCTCTGAACAAAATTCAATGAAAATGTGTTTTTGCCTTTTTGCCTTCCTATTCTTCCCCTCCCTTGCAACCACTTCCCCTTGCTTCTTCTACATGAGATAGTTTACCCTACCCTGTCTCTCCCTATCTCCTCTTGCCACTTTCCTCTCTCACCTCATAATTTCACCCCTTGAGTATCCTCCCTTCCCAACAAATTCAACCTATGCCCTCTATCCATATATAACTGTAAACATATAGACACACATTCACATATGTATTCATATGACCATACACCCTTCTTCCATTATTTTCATAGTGAGAAAGATTTCATCAGTCACAATTATTGTTTTTCCATATAGGAATGTAAATAGTTCAATTTTGATAAGTTCGTTTTAATTTCTTTTCCCTGATTACCTTCTCAGGCATCTCTTGCTTCTTGTGTCTGGATGTCAAATTTTCTATTCAATTCTGGTTTTTTCCTCAAGAATGCTTGAAAGTCCTCTATTCCACGGAATGACCATATTTTCCTCTGAAACAAAATACTCAATTTTGCTGGGAAGGTGACCCTTGGGTTCATTCCCAGCTCTTTTGCCCTCTGGAATATCATATTCCATGCCCTTTGACCCCTCAGTGTAGAAGCTGCCAGGTCGTGTGCCATTCTGATTGTGTTTCCACGATATTGAAATTGTTTCTTCCTGGCTGCTTGTAGTATTTTCTCCTTGATCTGGGGATTCTGGAACCTGGCTATAATATTCCTGGGAGTTTTCTTTTGGGGATCTTTTTCAGGAGGTGATCAGTGGATTCTTTCAACCTTTTTTTGCCCTCTGGATCTAAAACATCAAGGCAATTTTCCTTGAGAATTTCTTGAAGGGTTATTTCTAGGTTCTTTCTTTGATCATGGGTTTGGGTAGCCCAATAATTTTTAAATTGTCTCTCCTGGATCTATTTTCCAGGTCAGTGGTTTTTCCCATGAGATATTTCACATTGCCTTCTATTCTTTCATTTGTTTGGATCTGCTTAACAACATCTTGATTTCTCATAAAGTCATTAGCTTCCATTTGCTCCAGTCTAACTCTGAAGGAATGAATCTCCTCAGTCAACTTTTGAGATTCTTTTTCCATCTGGCAAATTCGACTTTTTAAGGCATTCTTCTCCTCATTGCCCTTTTGGGCCTCCTTTGCCATTTGAGTTAGCCTATTTTTTAAGGTGTTGTTTTCCTCAGTCAGGCTGTTGACCCTCATTTCATACTTTTCCTGCATCCTTCTCATTTCTCTTCCCAATTTTTCCTCCACTTCTCTTATTTGATTTTTAAAGTCCTTCTTAACATCCTCTATGGCCTGTAACCCACTCATATTTTCCTTTGGGGCTTTTGGAGCAGCATTTCTGACCTCACAGACCTCTGACTGTTCCATGCTTCGATCCTCTTTGCCCCCAAAGTAGGAGTCTAAGGTTGCATTTTCCTGTTTAATTTGTTTCCTTTGCCTTGGCATGTTGCCACTAAATTACTTGACTTTTGGGCTTGTTGCCACAGTATGCTCTGCTGCCAGACAGGGGAATTTTTGTCCCGAAAGTGTGGGGGACAAATTCCGTTTCTGGCAAGCTGGAAACCCACCCATGACCTCCACCCCAGTTCACAATCCAGATCCAGGGAGGTTAAAGCAAGAGCGATTACCCCCCAAGACTGATTGCTGGATCACCCTACAGTTCACAGGCCAGGAGCTGGAGCTGCCTCTGAAAACTACAAAATGGAGTGTCTCCTCAGCAGCTTCTAGCCCCCAGGGGAGGAAGCCAACTCGTTCCCCATATACTGGTCCCAAAGTGCATAGGGCACTAACCTCTCATTTTGTCCTAGGTATGTCTATGTTGATAATTCTGGAATCGCCACAGCTGCTGGTGTTTTGGGGGTCTCTTCAGCTGCCTGCTGGTCTGGCCGCCCTGGGGCTAAAACCACTCACGACCTGGGCTAGGTTCTCTGTGTGCTGAGCCCTGCTCTGCTGGCTCCCAGAGCACTGTCTGCTCCCAGAGCACTGCGCTGGTCCTTCCTGCAGGGCTGCTGGGCTGTCCTCAGTGGGAGGTTAGCTTCTCTGTGTTGTTCTGTGGGTGCTGGGACTCAAGAAGTTGTTCAGAGTCCCCTCTTACATATTTTGGAGGTGATCTGGGGGGAGAGTCGCTTGGACGCGCTGTTTCTACTCTGCCATCTTGGCTCAGCCCCCCACTTATATAATCATTAAACTTTATAATGTAGACTAAAACTATTATAGGAATTCAGAGGAGATGATACTTGAGGAAGGAGAGAATGCTTCTTGAGGAAGCATTAATCTAACCTTCTGAGTATCAATGGGATAAAAATATTTCATATGTCAAGGGGAGGTCACTTGGGGAAAAAAGAATAGCATAAGCAAGAGACATACCTGTATACCTTGTGGGATAGAGGAGAATATGTCTGGTATGTCTGAATAGGTATAGTGAGTCTAGATGAAGAGATTAAGGGTAAGGCTAGGAGTCTTCAAAACCAAACACAGGTATATGAACTTGATGTGATTAGAAGTACGGAGGCTTGGGTTTTTTTAATGTGTGGATGAAAGCAAAGTTTAAGGCAAGAGCTGCCATTTATAGACCACTTTAAGATTTGCAAAATACTTTACATATGTTTTCTCATTTGCTCTTCATATATAACCTTGTGATATAAGTCTGTCATTATTCCCATTTAACTGATAAAAAAAAATACTGAGATAGAGGGTAAGTGACTTGCCTGGGGTCTCACAGCTAGTAAATGTTTGAAGAAGGATTTGAACCACTGTGCCATTTTTATCAATATGCTATCAACATACTGTAGTTAAAATGCTGCACATTTTATCAGTGTGCTATCAACATACTGTAGATTGAAAAGGTAAGAGGCTTTGATATAAAATCCAGCTGCAAAAATGCCTGTCTCTTAACATGTGGAGGCATGATAAACCTTGACCTAGAAAAGTAACTATAGGGATGGGGAAAAAAGAAACATAACTTTAAGAGAGATTCAGTTCTGGAGCCAAGATGATGGGGTAGGCAGGAAATCGCTGTAACTCTCCCATATCCATTTCCAAACAACCATAAAATAGTGCCCCAAAATAAATCCTGGGACAGCAGATCTGACAAAAAGATGACATAAAGCAATTTTGAGCCCTGGAAACTTGGAAAATTAGTAGGAAAGGTCTGTCTCACTTGGTTGAAAGGGTAGTACAGTCCAGGACAGGAAGCATCCCAACAAGCAAGGTGCAAGCCCACCTCAGTAAACCAGCAGGAGATCTTGAGCCCCACTGTGGTGGAGAAGGCAAATGCCATTACCAGGACCTTCCCTCCACATTCCTCAGCACAACCAGGAGAACAGGCAGACTCCAGCTCAGAGAATTGTCAAGTGCTTCAGCATAGCACCAGGCAAAGAGGCAACCTTGGCCAGAACTCCATGTTCTTCAGTGTAGTCCTAGGGAAAAGCAGAAACACCCCCACCAACCTCAGCACACAGCACACACTAGCACGAGGACCCCAGTTCAGCACCAGGTAAGCTGCCAGACCCTTCCAGCCTCTAGCAGTGACAGCCACCCCACCAATTCACAACCTCAATACATTATCAGACACTAGGGTCACACATGGACCTCAGGACAACAATTGTAGCACTTGGTAAACAGTCATGGGCTTTCCATAGTCATGGCCTTTCCATACCCTTTCCACAAGAAGTCTGAGAGAATGCCCCTTCCACCCTAGGAGCAGAGTTCAAATTTAAAAGAAAGGGAAAAGGCCAAAAAGATAAGCAAAAAACAACAGCAAAACAATAAATTAATAATATTCTGATCATATAAAGTTATTATGGTGATAAAGATGATCAAGACACAAACTCAGAAGAAGACAACAATGTCAAAACGCCAAAGTAAGATGGGAAGTTGTCTCACACCCAGAAAGAAATCATGGAAGAGCTCAAAAAGGGAGCCTAAAATCATATAAGAGAGGTAGAAGAAAATTGGGGGAAAGAAATAAGTGATGCAAAAGAATTATAAACAACAACAACAACAAATAACAGCTTGGGAAAAAAAACTGCTTAAAAATATAATTGGCCAAATAGAAAAGAAAGCAAAAAATCTAATTGAGGAAAACAACTCCTTAAAGTTAGAATTGGGCAATTGAAATCTAATAACTCTATGAGACATCAAGAATGAAATAAATTTAAAAGAATGAAAAAAAAAGAAGACAATCTAAAATACCTCATGAGAAAAATGACTGACCTGGAAAATAGATCCAGGAGAGACAATGTCAGAAACATGGGACTATGTAAAAACCATAATCAAAACGAGTACCTGAACAGTATCTTTCAAGAAATTATCAAGGAAAACTGCCCTAATATCCTGGAACCAGAGGGCAAAATAGGCATTCAAAGAATCTAACAATCGCCTCAGGAAAAAGATCCCAAAATAAAAACTCCCAGAAACATTATAGACACATTAGAGGACTCTCAGGTCAAGGGAAAAAATACTGTAAGTGGCCAGAAAGAAACAATTCGGATATCAGGAATCCACAATTAAGATTACACAGGATATAGCAGCTGCAAAATTAAAAGACTGGAGGGCATGAAACATGATATTCTAGAAGGCAAAAGCAATGACTACAACTAATAATGACCTACCCAGTGAAATTAAGCATAGTACATCAAGGGAAAATTTTTCATTCAGTAAAATAGAAGGATTTCAAACTTTTGTAAGACCAGAATTGAACCAAAAATTTGATCTCCAATATCAAGAACTAAGAGAAGCATAAATAGGCAGATAAAAGAAAAACAAGGGATTCGATAGAAAACTGTTTACACCCCTATATGGGAAGATGATGCTTGTAATTCTTAAAAATTGTGTCACTAATAGAAAAGCTAGAAGGAACATACATAGACAGAGTATGGGTATAAAGTGAATTTGAGTGAATAAAAAACATTTTGAGAGATGAGAAAGAGGAGTACACTGGGTGTGAAAGGAAGGGAGAGGTAGAATGGGGGTAAATTATTTCACATAAATAGGCACAAAAGGCCTATTACAATGGAGGGAAAGATAGTAGGGTGGGCAATGGGCATCACTTGAATCTTACTCTCATCAGTATTGGTTCAAAGAGGGAATAATATACACAGTCATTTGAATATAGAAATCCATCTTACCTCACAAGGAAATAGGAGGGGAGGAGATTAAGTAGAGGGTGTGTTTGTTGTGGGGGGCGTGGAATTGTCAGAAGGGGGGGCAGACAGGGGAAGTCAGTAGACGACGAAAAACACTGATGAGGAGAGAATTGATGAAAAGAGAGAAGATGAATAGGAGAAAAAATAGAATGGAGAGACATCCACAGTTAGTAATCATAACTGTGAATGTGAATGGAATGAACTATTTCATAGAATAGAAGCAGAGAGCAGAGTGTATAAAAAACCAGAATCCTACAATATGTTGTTTACAAGAAACATACTTGAAACAGAGAGACACATACAGGGTAAATGGAAGGGGCTGGAGCAGAATCTATTATACTTCGTCTAAAATTTTAAATAAAGCAGGAGAAGTAATCCTGATCTCAGAGCAAAAGCAAAAATAGATCTAATTAAAAGAGAAGACAAGGAAAGAAACTAAATGTTACTAAAAGGTACCATAGACAATGAAGCAATACCAATACTACATATGTATGTACCAAGTGCCATAGCATCCAAATCCAAATTATATTTATGAAAATACAAATTACCCAGACTAACAGATCAGAATATAGAAAACCTAAATAACCCCTTAGAAAAAAGAAATTGAACAAGCCATTAATTATCTCCCTAAGAAAAATCCCCAGAGTGAGATATATTCACAAGTGACTTCTACTAAACATTTAAAGAAAAATTATTTCAAATATTATAGAAAATATTTGGAAAAATAGGGGAAGTAGTCCTACTAAACTCATTTTTTAACATAAATATGGTGCTGATACCTAAACCAGGAAGAGCTAAAACAGAGAAAGAAAATTAAAGACCAATTTCCCCAATGAATATCAATGCAAAAATTTTTTAACACAATGCAGGGTGATGATAGCATTATACCACAAGGATTATACACTATGATTAGATGGGATTTATACAAGGAAGTAAGGGCTGGTTCAATTTTAAGATAACTGAAAATATAATTGACCATATAAGTAAAAAAAAACTAAAAGAAATCATATGATTATTATAATGGAAAAGCTTTTGAAAAAATACAGCACCCATTCCTATTTTTAAAAAAAGCAATAGAGAACATAGGAATAAAGGAAGCATTCCTTAAAGGGATTAGTAGTATCTATCTAAAACCACCAGCAAGCATTATTTGTAATGGGGTAAAGCTAGAACCCTTCCTAATAAGGGATGAAGTAAGGATGCCCATTACCACTACTATTATTCAATATAGTACTAGAAATGTTAACTAAAGCAATAAACAGAAAAAGAAATCGAAGGAATTAGAATTGGCAATGAGGAAACAAAACTATCAATCTTTGAAGTTGATATGATGGTATACTTAGAGAACTCTAAAGAAACAACCAAAATTTTTAAATAATTAACAATGTTAACAAATTTATAAGATATAAGATAAAAACATATAAATCATCAGCATTTCTTTATATGACAAATAAAGGCCAGCATCAAGAGACAGAAAGAGAAATTCCATTTAAAAGAACTCTAAACAATATAAAATATTCAGAAGTCTACCTCCAAAGACAAACAGGAACCATTTGAACACAATAATAAAACACTTCTCACAAGGCAGTTGGGATTAAGTGACTTTCTCAGGGTCACCCAGTTAATAAATATCTGAAGATTCCAACTCAGGTCCTCCTTTCTCTGGGATTAGTGCTCTAACCACTGCACCACCTATCTGCCTTTTTGTTTTTGTTTGCTATAAGAGTTTATTCCCAATCCCCTCCCTGGGTTTTCACAATTTACAAAGATAAGGAAGTGGCTTCTGGGGGAGCATGAGAAGGAAACAGCCTCCCCCTTGTGAGACTATCTATAGAAATGGAGATATGGAAAGATGGTACAAAGGGCAGAATGTGTAGTGGAAAGAGAGCACTGACTTGGGATTTGAACCCAAACTTTGCTAATTATTAGCTATGACCTCAGAGAAATCATTTAACTCCCCTGAGTCTTTCCCCTCCCTGCCCTGCCACCATAAAATGAGACAATTGGATTCCATGATCACTAAAAACCTTTACAGATTAAAAAAAAAAATTAGAAAAAGATCAATTGCTAATGGGTAGGCTGAGCCAATGTAATAAAAATTACAATTCTGCCTAAATTAATTAGCTTATTCAGTGCCACATTTATCAAACCACTAAAAATATTTTATAGAGCTAGAAAAAATAACAAAAATCATCTGAAGAACAAAAGATCAAGGATATCAAGGGAATTAATGGGAAAAAATACAAATGCAAGTGATCTAATGATACAAGATCTCACATTATACAGCAATAATCATCAAAACCATCTTGTACTGGCTAAGAAATACAGTCATGAATTAGTGGAATAGATTAGGTACATAACACAATAGTCAATGATCAAAGTAACCTAATGCTTGATAAACCCAAAGACCCCAGTCTTTGGAATAAGAACTCACTCTTTGATGACAAAAACTGCTTGGAAAACTGGAACACAATAAGACACAAACTGGGTATAGATCAACTGCCCATCTTATATACTAAGATAAGGTCAAAATGAATACATAATTTAGACATAAGGGGTGACACCATAAGGAAATTAGGAGAGCAAGGAATGGTCTATAGAGAAGGAAGAATTCATAACCAAAAAAAGAGATAACATTATGAAATGTAAAATAATTTAAATTATATTAAAATAAAAAATATAGAGAATTGAGTAAATTGTATAAGAATACAAGTCATTCCCCAACTGATAAATGGTCAAAGCATATGAACAGGGAGTTTTCAGATGAAGAAATCAAAGCTATCTATAGGTATATGACGAATTACCCTAAATCGCATTTGATTGGAGAAATACAAATTAAAATTGATGTTGGAAAGAATGTGGGAAAGTTGGGACACTAATGCACTGTTGGTGGAGTTATGAATTAATCCAAATATTTTGGAGATCAATTTGGAACTATACCCAAAGGGCAACCAAACTATGCATACCCTTTAAGCTAGCAATGCCACTACTACATCTGTATCCTAAAGAGAACATTAAAAAGGGGAGAAGGACCTGCATGTGCAAAAGCACTTACAAGAGCCCTTTCCATGGGGGCAAAATATTGGAAATTGAGGGGATGCTGATTAATTGGGGAATGGCTGAACAAACTGTGATATATGAATGTAATGAAATATTATCATTCAATAAGAAATGACAAACAGGAGGATTTCAGTTAATTCATACATCACACTGGACCTCAGTTTCCCTATCTATAACAAAAAAGTGTTATTCTGGATTATCTCAAAATTTCCTTACAACTCAAATACCTTTTAATTTTTGTCACATCTGTAACTCCAATGAGCTATTAAATGCTTTTAATTATATTTAGGAAATAATTAAATATAGGAAATAATTTTCAATCTATTCCATCACAGACATATGCACCGGTCCAGAAGGACTTGTTTCAATTAACCTACACTGCTTAACATGAGCAGGAGCTTCTAACAACAGATTCTGTGTTGAATTCCTTCTCTGAGATCAAGTGACATTCAAATCCACTTAATGTTTGACTGACATGGGTTTTGATGTCATCTAAGTCCTTGATGAAATTAAAATCCTATTAGTCACAACTGGGGAACACGTGAGACCTTAGGTTGCTAATGTTCCATTCATAATAAAGAAGAGATGTTCAGCATTTGTGAAAAGCATTGATTATCTTTATCATTCTAAGACTCAATTGAGGAAATAGGATCTGAGAGAGTTCTGGGAAAGAGACTACGGAAAAGCCAAGGCTGTATTTACCCAAATAACTTAGCTCTATGTATCCCTCTGTAATTTTCATTGAGCTAAAATAATTAAGTATTCATGTAAGTATTGGTGGGAGGAGGGTACAGGGGAACAGAGAGAACACAGGAATTCACGCATAACTGTGCTGAGGTTCTGTTACATAGAAAATCTGGGAAATTACACTGTGTCCTTGATTGATGTCAAAGAGGCACACCAAATATAAAGGGTGAATGGAGGTTATAGAGAAAGGGTTTTTAATCTGGGTGATAAATTGCCAAATTCCATTATGCTTAATGAGTCTCATCAATGCATAGTTAGAATCAAGAAAATAATAAGACCCTTCTCAAAGGCTGGTATAAACAAATTAGAGGAATTAATAATAAAAATCCTATTAATCTGTATGTGTAATTTCAAGGAGTTAATGAAGTCAATTTAGAAAGTTTGGCTAATGCATTTTTAGCATTTTAAAATGCTAGATCATCAAAACTGATTTCATCTTTCCTCAGTTTTTCCCTAAACTGAATTCTCTTGAATATCTGCAGAATTACACTGTTGGTTAACGCCTCTCCAAGGGGATACTACTTGGAAGCTGTGGGATATGACAAAGACAGTGTAAGCTTTAGAATGCTAGGCTGCAAAGTGAGATGCCTATTGACCTGAAAGTAACAAATGAGATTGTATCAAGGAAATTCTCCTCTAGTATTGCAATATTCAGTTTGACCATAAGAAGACTACAAAAAGACATAGGCCTTCTGTCACAAGACCATTAAACTATAAATCTCTTACTTTTCAATAGAAAGTCACCAGTGGGAAACAAAAGATGTGACCTAGAAATATTCGTATGCCTTTAAAAATAAAGATATGTAATCAGCTCTGATTTCACTGGTATGGGTATGCCCTCCATTGGTGTAGCTTATAGCCTTTCCTTCCATATTTTCTCATTCTGGGCAATATTTATTCATATTTTGTTATAACCCTTCTATAAATGTTTTACTCAGCAACCTGGAGATCTTTCCTTTGTTCTTTTAAGCTCTTAGGGCTATGCAGCCATAATATCCTATTCCCATTAATGTGACCAATCTATCTCCTATCCCACCTTCTCCATAGTATCTTTGATACTATTTCTTCCATGGTAATTATTGTTGATAACATGCTACAGCCTACTTACACCCAAAACGGATCCTCTACTGCCTTTTTGGTTATTCATTATTTTAATTTTCATGGGAATATTATAACCTAGTGAAAAAATGCTGTTGGTTTTTATAGCAACAAATATTTATTAAAAGCTCAGAAGTAGAATTCAAGCTAATATTATACGTAAAAATTTCTATCAGGATTTATGGATGTTATTCTTTCTTTTCTTACTTTTTTTTTAAAAAAAGAAACATTAGCAGACATTTCCATTAGGGAGAAAACAGTTTGGAAAGTACTTGGTTCATAATTTGGTTTTCCAAAGTTGGGGGAATGATTTTGAAGTCAGTACCTGGTTAGATTTTTTACTAATGCTGATGCCATGTGTGACATTATAACCTAAAGAACATAAAAAATGCCCCATCTGTAGCACCAAAGAATATTATGTTACAATATGGTTGTTGCTCTTTATAATATCATCTTTAAACCCTAAGTATTTGCTTATGTCTACTGTCTATTTGCTTATGGCCCATCTGAATTCTGGAAATAATAATAATGATTATTTTTCCAAAAAAATATTGGACTAATAAAATAAGTAAGAGACCTGGATCTGGTCCTATCTCTCTAACTCACTCTTTGGGTTACCTTGGACAAATCACTCAGTCTTATCAGTCTCACCTTAAATTCTTCATCTGTAAAATGAAAGAGTAAAACAACATCATATCTGTGACCTTCTCTTCTTCTAACATTCTATGATACCACTATATCTATGGAAAGTCACTTTTTTCCCTCATTTTGTTATAAAACTATCTTTATCCAGCACACACTTGTTTCATTCTATCTGTAGAATTGGATCCAGAAGACTCATTGAAGACATTTCCTCACTTGCCTTCCATCTCTCTTGATACTCTTGTTTCTGCTTTCTACTTTATCGACTAAACTTTTCCTTCATACCCTAAATTAGAAGTGCTTCCTACGATCTTCTCCTTGGGTCTTTGCTCTTCGTTTTCCACATTCATTTTTGCAAAGACTTCCTTAGAGACTATTAAGGGTTTAACACTTAATTTTGATACAGACTAATCCTAATTTCAAACTACAAATATACATGTTTATTTAATGCTTGTGTGAGAGAAAAATATCACATAGGGTCACTCTCTTCAAAGAACTAAGAACTATCTATGGTCAGGACAAGACAAACCAACATGAAAATCTAGATAGCTGTACAAAGTCGTACAGGACTAAGTGGCAGACTTAGTTCTCCTCAACAATACAATGATCTAAGACAATTCCAAGGGACTCATGATGGAAAATGCTGTCCACATCCAGAGAAAGAATCAATGGAGTTTGAATGGGTATCAACGCATACTATTTTCTGCTTTCTTTTTTTTTCTTTCTCGTTATATTTCTCTTTCATTCTCTTTCTTCTCTTACAACATGACTAATGTGGAAATATGTTAAATATGATTATACATGTATAGCCTTTATCAGATTTCATGTCATCTTGGGGAGGGAGGAAATGAGGGAGGGAGAAAAATCTTGGAATTCAAAATCCTATAAAAGTGAATGTTGAAAACCATCTTTGCATGTAATTAGAAAAAATGAAATACTATTAAGTGAAAAAAAGGACTAAGCAGCAAATGGGGAAACAAATATAAGTGTTCAGAGGAAAGTGAAATCAGTCTGGTTTGGAGTAGTGATGGGATGTTTCAGAGAGGAGGAAAGCTTGGTCCTGAATGAGATAGGCTAGAGTTTTGGGTAGGCAGAGGAAAAGGTGGAGCAAATTACATTAGAAGAGCAACAGTTAAATGGGAAAAATAAATCTTTGCAACAAATTTCTCTGATAAAGGTCTCATTTAAAAGATATGTAAAGAACATATTCAAATTTGTAAGAATAAGAGCCATCCCCCATTGATCCATGGTCTAAAGATATGAATAAGAAATTTTTAAGAAAAGAATACTAAGCTTTCTATAGTTTTGTGAAAAATGTTCCAAATTATGAATTAGAGAAACATAAATCAAAACAATTCTGAGGTTTCATCTCATATATTCATATTGACAAAGATGACAATAAGAAGGAAAATAACCAATGTTTCAGAGTATGCAGGGAAACAAGCACACATTTTGGAAAGCAAGTTATACTAATGCATAAAAGGTTAATAAATAGTACATGCCCTTTGACCTATTGATAACAGTGCTAAGCCTAAGCCCTAAAAGACCAAAGAAGGGACACACACACACACACACACACACACACACACACCCCACAAATTAATTACAATAGCTCTTTTTGTGGTGGAAAAAAATACTGGAAACTAAAGGGCTGCCAATCAATTGGGCAATGGCTGAACAAACTGCACTATGAATTTAATGAAATACTATTATGCTGTAAAAAATAAGGGGGAAAAGACAATTTCAAAGATACAGGGAAAGACTTGTGTTGACTGATGAAAAGTGAGATGGATAGAACGAGAACAATTTATACTTTAACATAAGTAATGCAAAAATAAAGAATTCTGAAAGATTTAAAAACTCAGAGAAATCAAATGCTCAACCATGATTACAAAAGACAGATAAAGAAAGAATACTTCTTGGGCCATAAAAGAGAAATGACAGACATATACAGAATAAGAAAAGCATTTTTAGACATAACGAAAGCAGAATTTGTTTGTTTGACTGGCCTATGTGATCTAGGAGCTCTATACTACTTGCTTTACGTTATTTTCCTAGTGGATATGGGGAAATGAAATGGAGAAGGAAACAGTTACTAACTGAAAAAAAATAAAATTAAAACACATACATCAGTCACAATTTCTATCATTTGTTTGAAGGACAAAACTGTTTACTTGAAGAGAAAAGTCTGTTAGGGACGAATAGGACACAAAATTGGAACTATAGGATAGAATCAAAATATGGAAGCCCTTGAACTTTAGATCAAGGAATTTGAACTTTATGTTATATAGATAAAGGGGAAGGATTGATGTCTTGAAGGTATTTGGGGAGAGAAGTGACAAAACCAAAGTGAGTTTATTGCTATTTTCTCCCTTTCAACTTCTATCTTCATATCCCATCACCACCTTGAAATTAATATGTCCCTAATCACCTTCATCTGTAAAATTGGGATAATACTTCCTTCTTGGGGTTGCTATGAAAATTAAAAGAGATCATATATATAAAGTACTCTGTAAAACCCAGAGTGTTATATAATGTCAGCTTTTTTTATTTAATCCTTCCTCTATTTCTTCTATCAATCCCGTATTCTAAACCATCATTTTATCATTATACCATGGATAAACCTCCATTTCCATAATATGAAGTCAATAAATCTGGACTAAATGATCTCTAATGTCCCTCTCAGAACTAACACCATATTGTCATTCCCCTCCTCCAGATTCTACTAGCACTATTGCTGGCTGCACTGAATCTACACTCCACTAAAATTACAAAACCATTCATAATCTGACTCCCTCTTCACTTTTATTGTTGTTAGTATTTTTGCCAAGCCTGACTCTATCGTATCATCATCATCATCATCATCATCATCATCATCATCATCATCACCTTCTCCTCCTCCTTTTTAACTAGACTTGTGATTTCACTGATCCAGGGAACTCCCAGTATGGAACATCCTGCATCAATGCAAATCTATATATTATGTGTGTGTGTGTATACTATATATATATACATATATGTGTGTATGTATATCTATCTATCTATCTATCTATATATATATATATATACATATATAGTCTTAGAGGTTTGCCTCATATACTAAAAAGGTTAAGTGACCTAAGCTACATAGGCAGTATGTATGATAAGTAGGATTTGAAATCAGATTTTGATACTAAGAAAAGAATTCTACCCACTATAGCACACTACCTTATATAACTGACATTTGTTCTTGACTCATGTATACTGCACTCCCCAACCTTTCTCCAGGCTGAATATGGTCCTAAAAATGTAGGCAATCTATCTGCTATAGTACTACAAAACAAAACAAAAAGAAACAACCCCCCAAACAACAACAAAAGAGTTCCGACTAGTCAATCTGTTGATATTCAGCACAGAAGTCCATAAACTGAATGGTTCCAGACTGATATACTTCTAAAGTTATTTTTCTCTGCTTTTTAAGGTTATGAATAGGAAGATTAACTATCTTGACTTTAGACTCTCTCTTCCCTTTAGAGGTAAGTGTCCCAGGGAGACCTAATAAATTAAACCTCAGTAGTATTTACCCCTTAGTGAGATAGAATTTATAAGATTCTTTCCTGGGAAGAAGTCTAGATAAGGAATGAAGAAGAAGGAGGAGGAGAAGGAGGAGGAGGAGGAGGAGAGGTAGTAGGAGTAGGAGTAGCAACAAACATAACATTACAATGCCTAATGATTATTGTTCTTAGAAGAATATGCAACTATATTATTCCCTGACTCCTCTTAAATAAATTATTTCAAATGGGCTTATGCCACTGAAAATTGTGAAATATGTTTTTATTATAACCAGAGAAGGTACAGTGGAATGTTCTTTACTATATAATAAGCCATTTGATCCTTGTTACAACCCTCTTTTGCGGCAAATTTTAATATTATCCTCCATTTTATACATGGGAACTCTGAAGATAACAGGTTAAGGGACTTTCCAGAGACATATAGCTAATAAAAGCCTGTGGTGAGATTCAGATTCAGATATTCTTGATTCTAAGTCAGCAGGGAAAACCCAAAGACACCAGACATTTAAATTCAAGGGAAAATCACCAAGAATCAACAGAGGTATAGAAAAGCATGTCTAGGTAGAGTGGAGACATATTACAAAATTTTCTGTGGGACAGGCCCATCTGAAATCATTGTTGGAGAGGGACCAGGGATAGATCTATAATATGGATATCTAAAATGCAAACTAATATATCCTAAGAGCACTGCAAAAAGTTTACTAAGAAAAATGGGATACTGTTAGGAAAGACTGGTCTGAAACCAACATGGAGGAACCCATATGATAAAATGAGGAAACCTGGCCAATACTAGACTTAATGGTATGTCACTGAAAAGAAAAGGAGCATGTTTTAAAGAGTTTTAGGGAGCTTATTTATTTTTAGCACACTTTTAAAAACTGCAGACCACTTCAAAAATTGTAGTATTACAGCATTAGCTCTGCTTTGAATTCCTTATCTTTCACTTCAGCCATGCTTCACATTCTTTTGGTTTCCATCCAGTAGAGAATATTAATATTATCTTAATAGCTACATACAAGGTCTCACTTTTATGGCAACTATAGACTATCCAGGGAAGCAAGTGCTTAAAGTTATCCTGTGTTCCAGCTATCTGCATATCCACATTCAACTTCTTATGGAAATAGACTTATTTTCTAGATGTGAATAACTGCATATTTATTATTTCAATAAAGTCAAAGATATATTTCATATATTTGTATGAGAAAATAAACGATATCGCCAAATTCTGCAATCATAACAAATGCAAAAGGATAATAAGAAAAAGTTCACAAAATAAACTAAATGTCAGGATGATGCGATTTTGTACAAAATGATGGATGCAAGTGATGTTTCAGTTGCCTATGTTATCAAAATATATAGGTCTTGGACTATGTAAGAATATGCTACATCTGCTTGGAAACAAAGAGACATGGTACTTAAAGGGAAAAAGATAATTTATCACATATCAAATAGCACTTTTTTAAAAGAACTGCAAACACTGTAACAATGTAAAATACAAAGTGAAAAAGATAGGGTGGGAGGGTGGAAAAAAGAGTTAACAGTTTACTTTGTTTCCAAGCAAAAGTTCAATACTGCTCTTTTGCTTCTAAACAATAGAGTCAATTTAATAACACTCACAATTATCGTTGTAATTCTCTATAGCCTATTCTTCTTATATACACATAGCTCTCCCTACTCACACTTATCCCTACACAGACGGGATGGGCTAGTGGATATAGTCTAGGAGCCAGGGAGGGAAGAGTACTGAGGTCTCCCTGTTAGCCTTGGTAAAGAGAACATAGCCCTGTGAGGGAGGTGTTATGATTGACCCCATTTTACAGGTGAGGAAATGAGGCTGAAAGAGGTTAAAAATTGTTCATGGTCCCATAGCTAGTAAATGTTTTAGGATTTGAACTCAGGTTTTCTTGACTCCAAATCCAACACTCTAGTAAATAGTCTAGTTAGGTACCTCTACAGTTCCCTTACACTAAAAGAGCTTTTTTTTTTTCATTCTCCCACCTCTTCCAGCAAGCAACATGCTACTACTCTCCTCAGCATTTTAAAAGAGGAATTATTTTTCTTAAAAAAAGAAAAAAAAAACATTAAATTAGGAGTGGGGGAAAAAGAAAATGCAATAACAGAATGAAAGTAAAATTTAAGTGCTTTAAAAATTCTTGCTGGTTGATCGCAGTTTCAAGCTCACCCAAGTGGTTTTGGCATTTAATTGCATTCATCTGCACAGAAACTGTACTATAGTACACTTCATAAGAAAAGCTCTCTTTGTATTTGTGACTCAATCTACCTAAGCCCCAGCTACTGGATATAGGCAGCACTCAGTTTTTCCCCTTCTCTCCTACTTCTAGTCTTCCCTTGATGTTTGCAAAGATACATACATACATACATACATACACACACACACACACACACATACACACACACATATTTCTTGCTGTTTAGTTATTTTTCAGGCATATATAACTCTTTGTGACCCCTTTTGGGGGTTTTCTTGACAAAGATGCTAGAGTAATTGGCCATTTTCTTCTTTCATTTTACAGATGAAAAACTGCGGCAAAAGGGTTAAATGATTTGCTCAGGGCCACACAGTTAGTAATTGTCTGGTGCGAGATTTGAATTTATGAAAATGAGTCTTCCTAATTCCAAGCCCAGTGCTGTATACACTTCTCTGCCTAAATCTGTCTATGTATATATGTGCATGTACATGTACACATACATACATGCATATACATATATATGGTAAGTATATGGTATAATATGTGGTAGAATAAATGCATAATTATATTATATACAATACATAGTATAATACTAATTCTTCTACCTACCCTCACAAAGATATTGGGAAGAGCAAATGAGATAATTATATGAAAATTATTTTTAAATATAAAATATAAATATAAGTATAAGGTATAGCTTGGTTTTGATTTGAGATTCTGGGCTGAAACATCACTGATAAGGGTAAATGTGGATTAAGCCCAAATCATCAGAGCATGAAGTTTAAAACATTTTACCAACAGTCTCTCAACTTCAAATTTCAATTGGGCAACTTGGTTAAGGAAATCTTGAGTTCACACTACTGCCTTAGTGGAGCCATTTCCTGCTTTTTAGATAAGGAAGAGGTTCCAATTGATGTGACCTCTAATTCTATTCACTGTGTTAAAATTTAACCCTATCTCCTCTGCCTTCACTTTCCAATTTTGTTTCCATCTCATCTTCTGTAGCCAGATTTGGAAAGGGTGACTTCCTTATAGTAAATGTAAATCATGAGCCACAGGGTGTGGAACTTACTAGCTGCAGTTATAATTAACCTCTCTGGCCTCCTTTTGGGAACTGATCAGCCCAGCAGTTAGGTAACAGCAACTTTTTCTACCTCAGGAACTTAATTGAAAAGGATGAAACCTTCTTTCCATTCCATCTCAGCCCAATTCAGAACTGTTTAATTGCAGGCAGACTAAGCTCATTATGTGGTACCCAACTGTTGTCAGAAGATTATCAAGTATTAAATGTAAAACCCAATACTGTCTTTTTTCTTCCTGATAAAGTTTTTTTCAGGAGACCAAGCTGGAATGATTGTAGAGTAGCAATTTGTAAAGGAGATTATCCTGCCAGAGTGGATCTGAGCAATTTGTTTCTAATTATTTCAATAAATGAGGTATATAGGAAGTCTTAATAATAAAGCAACGAATGCCGCACAAGAAAAATAATTCCTCATATTCTCAAGATCCAGATACTGTAACCATGATATTAGGACCTATCTTGTCAATAATAAGAATCCTTGTATAATATTAGTACTTTATTTGCATAATATGCAAATAGTGCCTAGCTCAAATTAGTTTTTTTTTCCCAAAATACCAGTTGAATGTGGCATGCATTTACCTCAATATTTCCATTTGTCATAACACATGATTTCACACCTCAGTGCTCTAAAAATAAATAAATAAAACCTTTGGTTTTGTTTTTGTTTTTTTTTACATTAAATCTAGACATGCATATCACTAAGTTCTAAGTCATGAATCCTCTTCATCACACACTTGTAGGGCACTGGAATAGACAAACAACTGTACTAGGAGAGTAGATAAATTATTTTCTGGACCTTCCTACCCACTAAATAAACTCTATATAACATTCATTGTTGGATTTGTGTCCAATAATGGTGAAACTGAACGATATCATTCCTTTCCATTTGCCGATGGCAAATAGTTCATGTTGGATTGTGGAAATGGTGAAGAAGGAAACTTAAAAATATTAGGGCCTCTTTCTTTATACATATAACAAACTGAGATTCCACTCAATAGATGATGAAAAAGAAGGAGGAGGAAGAGGAGAAGAAAAAGAAGATGATGATGATGATGACTAATATTTATATAGCACTTTCATGTTGCTATATTATATATATAATATTTCACTTGATATTCTTAAGAATTCTGAAAGGCAGGTGGTATCAATAAGAAAACTGGAGTTCAGAGAGGCTAAGTGATTCATCCATTGTAATAAAGTTATTAAGAGTCAGAGTTGAGATCTGAACCATGACCTTCCTGAATCCAGGTTCAAAACCTCCATGCTTTATGTCAAATAGTCAGAAAGCTCTAAATAATGTAATAATTCAGAACCTAATGTACCCAATGCTATGCTAAATATTATAAAGGAAAGAGAAGATTTAGCCACCCGCTTCAAGGTATCAACAATCCAGTTAAGGAGACAAGAACAATACATATAAAACAATAACAATTCATCATGGTATATAATTATGTGTGAAATTGTGTAATCCATACTGCTGATACAGTATCTGCTGAAAAGAAGGAGGTCAATAAAACATATCTAGAACTTAAGACACTTTATCCACTAGAAATTATTTGGGGTTTTTTTCTGGTACTTTATTCATTTTTTGTAGAAAATAAAATAAAATAATGAGGAAACAAAACTTCTAATAAGAATTTACGTGATATCACAGATTCATTGACATAAATACCCTGACCAAGACATTTACCTTTCTGAGTCTTACTTTCTCTATTTATTAAACAAGGGAAATAATATTTGCATTCTCTTTTTATAGAATTGTTAGGAGCAAAATAAACCTTTAAATGCTATATGAAAATGGGCTATGATTACCTTAAAACATTACAGATACATTTACATTCACAGAATTATGCTTATTAGGATAGGAAAGGAGACATTGTAGAAATATTTTCAGCAACAGATAAAACAAAAAGCTAAGCAGAAGATTCAAATATCTTTGAATATGATGGGACTAGACCCACTTTTTTTTTGCCATTTTCTAATCCAACAATTATCTATTAAGCACCTATTAAGTGCAAAGCATTTTGTTAACTTATGAGGATAGAAAGGGAAATATAAAATAAGTCCCTGCCTCAAGGAACTAAGAGTCTACTGAAATCATGAATTGTACAAATCCACAGAAACTGAATCAGAAAAGAGAGCAAAACACAAATTATTTTAAAAACACAATTTTTAAAATGGTATTTTGGTTCAGTCTAAACCTCTGATCATCTTATTATGCCAACAGATGGTTCATACGCACCAATAAGGTGACATACTATCTTCAGCTATATTCAAGATATACGTGCATGCTATGTTTATTTTTAGAGATGAGGGGAACTGAAAAACAACGTGGCTTAAAATAAATTTAAATTAAACAGAAGTGACCTTGAGGTACAATGTGATGAGTAAGTTGTGGAAATTTAAAGTGGCAAAAAAGCAGAAACTGTCTCTAGCTAGAAACTTAGACATTTCCATTTTCATGACATCCTGAATAAAGGAAGGTTGATAGCCCTAACAAATCATACAACTGTAGAATCATTAACTTTTAGAACTAGAAGAAATATTAAAGATAATTTGCCCCAATTTCCTGATTTTGAAGGTGAAAAACAATGGTCTGGACAGGGCAAAAGGCATGCCTAATACCACAGTGATAGAGAATTGATCACAAATCAAGAGTCCTACCTTCCATACCATTGCCTGCATAGTCAACCTTCTATCTCCCTCTTTCACTCTCTCCCTCTTAAAATGTATGTTTTACTGATGCTCTTTATTTACATAACTGTCACTTCTCATTGACTGTACCCCTCCACATTAGAACTATCCTGTCCTTCAAAGAACAGCAGCTGAACAATAGAAATCTACAAATTCCATTTCTTTTCCTTTACACCTGTGGCCTCCCAAGAAAATCTGTTTAGTTTAACCATTATTATCAGAAGAAAACAGAATCCCCTCGTTCTAGATAAAATATTGGGGGTGAACTCAGCATTGGAAACAGTTTCAAGGCTTCTTATCTATTGGCTAGGACTTTTCATTTCTGTCTTTGAGTCTCTGGTACACATCATACTGCCATACCCATAATGGTAAGTTTTTAAGGTCTGCTGAATTAAATATGGTCATTCAGTGGAATAGAAGATTTTCAAGCATTCTTGAGGAAAAAACCAGAGTTGAATAGAAAATCTGACATCCAGACACAAGAAGCAAGAGATGCCTCAGAAGGTAATCAGGGAAAAGAAATCAAAAGGAACTTATCAAAGTTGAACTATTTACATTCCTACATGGAAAAACAATAACTGCGACTGATGAAATCTTTCTCACTATGAAAATAATGGAAGAAGTGTGTGTGGTCATATGAATACATATGTGAATGGGTGTGTATATGGTTACAGTTATATATGGATAGAGGGCATAGGTTGAATTCGTTGGGAAGGGAGAATACTCAAGTGATGAAATTATGAGGTGAGAGAGGAAAGTGGCAAGAGGAGATGGGGAGAGACAGGGTAGGGTAAACTATCTCATCCAGAAGAAGCAAGGGGAAGTAGCTGCAGGGGAGGGGAAGAATAGGAAGGCAAAAAGGCAAAACCACATTCTCATTGAATTTGGCTCTGGGAGAGAATGACATACATACTAAATGGGATATCTCAACCTGCAGCAGAACAGGGGGAAGGGGAATGAGAGGAGGGATGATGGATGGGAGGGCATTCTTGGGGGGAGGGGAGGTTGGAAGTACCCACTATAGAAGAGGGACAGGATCATGTAGGGAATGGACCAGGTGGGGGGTGGGATGAGTGGGAGGGCATTATAAGCAGCCTTGTACAATATATCTACTATGATAATGTTTTGCATAGCTAGACATGTACAACATATACTGAATTACTTATCTCCCCAGAGGGAATGGTGACAAGGGAGGAAGGAAATGGATCTGAAATTCGAGGTCTTAACATTAAATGTTTCAAAT
>WOXC01002833.1:0-43090 GCA_011680675.1 Gymnobelideus leadbeateri
TTTTTTTAACAAATGCTTTATTAACTTCTGGTTTACATCATTCATTTCCACCAGATTTTGAGTTACAATTTTTCCCCCATTTTTCCCTACCCACCACCCCAGAGTAGCAGTCCCACTAGATATCCCCTCATCCAATCTGTTCTCTCCCATATCTTCTCCCATACCCCCTTCTACTTTGCCATTAGGGCAAGGTGAATCTCTGAGCCCCAATGCCTGGACATCTTATGAAACATTTAATTTTAAAACTTCGATTTTCAGATCCACTCCCTTCCTCCCTTGTCACCCACTCCCTCTGAGAAGATAAGCAATTCAGTATGTGTTGTACATGTATAGCTATGCAAAACATTACCATAGTAGATATATTGTAAAAGACTGCTTCTATTTCCCTCCCACCCATCTCACCTCCCACCCGGTCCATTCCCTATTTTGATCCTGTCCCTCTTTGATAGTGGGTACTTCCAACCTCCCCTCCCCCCAGAATGCCCTCCCCTTCATCATCCCTCCTCTCATCCCCCTTTCCCCTACTCTCCTGCAGGGTGAGATATCCCATTTAGTATGTATGTGATTCTCTCCTTGAGCCAACTTCAATGAGAATATGGTTTTGTCTTTTTGCCTCCCTGTTCTTCCCCTCCTCTACAACTACTTCCCCTTGCCTCTTCTACATGAGATAGTTTACCCTGCCCTGTCTCTCCCCATCTCCTCTTGCCACTTTCCTCTCTCACCTCTTGACTTCACCCCTTAAGAATCATCCCTTCCCATCAAATTCAACATATGCCCATATACCCTTCTTCAATTATTTTCATAATGAGAAAGGTTTCATCAGACACAGTTATTGTTTTTCCATGTAGGAATATAAATAATTCAACTTTGATAAGTTCCTTTTGATTTCTTTTCCTTGATTACCTTCTCAGGCATCTCTTGCTTCTTGCGTCTGGATGTCAAATTTTCTATTCAACTCCGGTTTTTTCCTCAAGAGTGCTTGAAAGTCCTCTATTCCACTGAATGACCATATTTTCCCCTGAAACAAAATACTCAGTTTTGCTGAGTAGGTGACCCTTGGCTTCAATCCCAGCTCTTTTGCCCTCTGGAATATCATATTCCATGCCCTTCCATCCCCCAGTGTAGAAGTTGCCAGGTCCTGTGCTATTCTGATTGTGTTTCCACAATATTGAAATTGTTTCTTCCTGGCTGCTTGTAGTATTTTCTCCTTGATCTGGGGATTCTGGAACCTGGCTATAATATTCCTGGGAGTTTTCTTTTTGGGATCTTTTTCAGGAGGCGATTGATGGATTCTTTCAACCTCTATTTTGCTCTCTGGGTCTAAAACATCAGGGCAATTTTCCTTGAGAATTTCTTTAAGGATGACTTCTAGGTTCTTTTTTTGATCGTGGCTTTCAGGTAGTCCAATAATTTTTAAATTATCTCTCCTGGATCTATTTTCCAGGGCAGTGGTTTTTCCCATGAGATATTTCACATTGCCTTCTATTCTTTCATTTGTTTGGATCTGTTTAACAGCATCTTGATTTCTCATAAAGTCACTAGCTTCCATTTGCTCCAGTCTAACTCTGAAGGAATGAATCTCCCCAGTGAGCTTTTGAGATTCTTTTTCCATCTGGCAAATTCGGCTTTTTAAGGCATTCTTCTCCTCATTGCCTTTCTGAGCCTCTTTTGCCATTCGAGTTAGTCTATTTTTTAAGGTGTTATTTTCCTCAGTCAGGGTGTTGACTGTCATTTCATACTTTTCTTGCATCTTTATCATTTCTCTTCCCAATTTTTCCTCCACTTCTCTTATCTGCTTCTTAAGGTCCTCTATGGCCTGTAGCCAGCTTGTATTTTTATTTGGGGCTTTCGGTGCAGGAGTTCTGACCTCACAGTCCTCCTCCATGCTTTGAGCCTCTTTGCCCCTAAAATAGGTGTCCGATGTTGAATTTTTCTGTATATTTTGTTTCTTTTGCCTAGGCATGTTGCCACTTAATTACTTGATTTTGGGGCTTGCTGCCACAGTAAGACTCTGGCACCAGAAAGGAGAGCTTCTGTCCCAAACATGGGGTCTTCACAACTTCCGCAGGTTGGGTGGCCTCTGCAAAACTTCCACCAGCTCTGGCAAATTGGATACACACCCCAAACTTCCCCCCCAGACCACAATCCAGTTCCAGGCAGTTTAAAGCAAAAGTGATTAACCCCCAGACTGATTGCTGGGCCTCCCTACAGTTCGCAGACCAGGAGCTAGAGCCACCACTGACGCTGCAAAATGGCTTCTGTGCTGCGTTTCTTCAGTGGCTTTTCACCCCCAGGGGAGGAAGCTGAGGCAGTCCCCAAATACTGGTCCCAAAGTCCATAGGGCACTAACCTCTCACTTTGTCCTAGGCATATCTGTGCTGATAAGTCTGGAATCGCCACAGGTGCTGGTGTTCTGGGGTCCCTCCAGCTGGCTGCTGGCCCAGCCGCCCTGGGGCTAAAACCGCAGCTCAAGTGGTCCTGGGCTCAGCTCCCAGAGTGATGCACTCTCGGTTCCCAGTGTGCTGTGCTCCCTGCTCTCAGAGCGCTGCGCTGGCCGCTCCCTGCAGGGCTGCTGGGCTGTCCTCAGCAGGAGGTTAGCTTCTCTGTGTCGTTCTGTGGGTGCTGGGGCTCCAGAAGTTGTTCAGAGTCCCCTTTTACATTATTTGGAAGTTGTGTGGGGCAGAGCACCTTGGAAGTCAGAAACCTCTTTTTTTTTAACATCAATTGTCTCCAGTTAGGTCCTCCAGATGCTCCTGATTAAGGTCAAAATCATGCTGATTACCTCAAAACCCAGCATACTGAACCACTCAAAAGAACACAGACAAACTGTCTACCCATGGATACCACACTTTTGTCCATAGTGCTTACCTCATAGTAGGTTGTTAAACTGAATTTAAAAACTCAATAGATGAAGAACACCTCTTGTCCAGAATATGACATGCAGCTGGATGGACAAACAGTAGAACTCCTCCATCAATATTTTTATCTTGGGTAGTCCCTGCCAGCAGACTATGAACTGAGCCCAGAATTCAAGATGGTGAGGAAAATGAAATCAAATGCCTTTGGGAAATTGAAAAGTTCTTTTAATAAGTCCATGCTTCTCCATAAAATGAAGGTCCATCTTTTTTAACAAAAGCATTCTTCATGGGGCCCAGTGGAGAGATTCAAGCCAAGCCTTGAATCAGGAAGATTCATCTTTGTGAGTTCAAATCTGGCACTTAATAGCTGTGTGACTCTGGGCAAGTCACTTAATCCTGTTTGCCTCAGTTTCCTCATCGGTAAAATGAGCTAGAGAAAGAAATGGCTAACTGCTTCAGTATCTCTGCCAAGAAAACCCCAAACAGGGTCACAGAGAGTCAGACATGACTTAACAACAACAGTTCTTCTTGTGATCTTGTATGACTTCTAGTCGAGAGATATCACAGTCCATCAATAAATAAACAAACATTTATTAAGCACCTACCATTTTCCAGGCATTACTCTAAGTTCTGTGGATACAAAAAAGGTAAAAACAATCATCCAGGTTAGAGCTGTCAAACTCAAGGTCTTGGTCTGCATGCCACTCCCAAAATTAGGCCAAAATCAGATTAAAATGTAATTGAAAATGTTTAACAAAATAAATTTAAAATACAGAGAAACATAGATAATGTTCATTTGTGGTTTTCTAAGTCAATATGTGATCCACAGGAATCCAGTTTCTATTTGAATTTGACACTACTGATCATGCCCATTTATTGTGGACATTACTCGAGGTTCTGTCCTGAGCCCTCTTCTCTATACAATCTTCTCATTAGCTCCCATGAGTTTAATAATCTTCTCTAAGCTGATGATTCTCTAACTTTAATCACTCTCCTGAGCTCCAGGCCCATGTCACCATTTGAGACATCTTGAATTGGATGTTCCATAGGCTTCTCAAACCCAACCATTCCTAAAATGAAACTCACCATCTTTTTCCTAAAACCCCTGTCAAGGGCACCAACATCCTCTCAGTCACAATCTCACCATCAGCCTTGACTCCTTGCTAACACTTACACTGTTGTCAAAGCTTGTCATTATTTCCTTCACAATATCTCTCATAGACATCCCTTTTTCTCATCCACACAGCCACCATCTTGGTACAGATTGACACAGAACATTACATTAAGCCTTCTAATTGATCATCCTGCCTGAAATTTCTCCTCCTTCAATCCTTCCTCCACATAAGTGCCAAAGCAAATTTTCTAAAGTTCAGGCAGGTCTAAACCATGTCACCCCACTATTCACTGAAATTTAGCAGTTTCCTTTTACCCTGAAAACTAAATATAAATTCCTTAGTTTGGCATTTAATGTTCTTCACCAACTGACTACTTCTACTTTTCTTATCTTTTTACATATTACTCTCTTCTGTGCATTCTGAAGGTCAGTCAAACTGGTCTTCTTAAGCTTCCTTATGCATGACACTCCATCACTATGCCTTTACATAGGCTGTCCTCCATGTCTGGAATGCATTCCCTTCTAACTTCCGCCTTAGAGAATCTCTAGTTTCCTTCAAGATTCACCCCAAAGATTACCTTCTATAATGAAGTCATTTTGACTCCCCCCCGAGCTGTCCCCCACTCAAATTACCTTGTATCTGTCTTGCATATGTCTATGTAACACTGCTTCCACCCATACCTGGGATGGTTTTTCCTGAAGGACAGCCCTATACTTTGTGTAAGGAAATATGACTCCTGATTGGCTGAGAGAAATCTGCTGTGCACCTGCACAAGGGAGATTGTTGGAAGACACCCTGTGGAGAAGTATCTGGAGAGAGATAGTAATGAAAGGAAAACATGAACTTTTGAATAGCTATGAGGACCCTCAGAGCTGTAGACTTATAAAATATCCCCATAATTTCTTCTACTAAGTCTTTGAAAACCCAGAGATACAGAGAATGGTTTCATCTTAATGAGATCCTTCATTCTTTCAGTAGTTGAGCTGAGGTGTTTTACATCATCCCAGTTGAACAATTCCTTTACTATTGTGTATTCCTTTGTCTATTCTAATCTATATAATATCCAACATCTCTCATAGACATCCCCTTTTCTCCACTCACACAGTCACCAGCTTGGTACAATATTTTATCACCTCTCATTTTGACCATCACAATAGCCTTGTATTGATCATCTTACCTCAAATTTCTCCCCCTTGAATCCTGATTTCTGTTCACTGTTTTCCTTGGATAAATGACTTTACTCACTACTTGTGATGGTCTTTTGTATGACCAGCACATGGATGAAAGGAACAAACCCAGTGATATTAAGATAACTGCTACCCTCCTCTTGAGGGTGATGAGGGAATGTAGTTTGTATCCTAGTACCCCCACCCAAAAGGCTGTATCCATAGACTTGCAGATACTCAAGGTGTGGTATAATTGCTAGATACAATTCTAACACAATATCCTTCTTAAAGTTTGGAAAGGTACATAGCATTAACACAGCTATAGCCCTCCTCCCGCTCCTCTCAAAGGCATAAATTGCAATCTCACTTGGAGATGGGTGGCCCAGAAGCCAGATCAGATATCTATACCATACCTGATCCAGTGATTTTTGTATATTTACACTGTATTCACATATGCCTATACTTATACATGTGTATAGCATTTCCCCCACTAGACTATAAGCTCTTGAAGGGAGTGTTGCACTTTGATCTTTATATCCCCAGCACCTGGCACAATGTCTGCACATTGTAGGTATTTCATAAATTCTTGTTTTTCAATCAGTTGATTGCTTGGCCATGATACTCCCTGCTCAAAAAGCTTCAGTGGTTCCCTCTTCAATCAGATACTCACTGAGAGACTGTAAGGAGGATAGAGTTTTCATCTTTATAACATTTAGAAGAGGTTTGTGTGCATCTCTGAGTAATGAATGGCCTTCACCTATTTATGGCTCCTTGGATGCCCTGGAAACTCTTGCTTGGGTGCAGGGATGGGGGATTGAAGATGCAGGGCTTGCTTAGCAAGATAGCCATCAGTAAGAACCAGATTTCAAAGACTTGTCTCTTCTGCTCTTATAGGCTCTGCACCTAAAAACTTGTAATGAAGAGTAAAACATGTAGCATCTTATGAGTCTATTGGGAGTCTAAGGCTGGAAAGTGTAGTGGGAAAGGGGGAAAGCTGCCATGTCAGAGGGAGTAAGCAAAGCCTGCTTTACCACAGATTTTAGATATAAAACAGCCTAGCAGAAGAAGTTTTATCATTTGGAGACACTGAGGAACAAGACCTGAAGGAGGGGCTCCAGACAGAAGAATGCTGGGATGCAGACCTAGCCAAGCAAAGAATTCTAGAACCTGGGACAAATTTAGTACAGGGTTGGACCACCACTATTAGTGCCTCCCCTCTCCTGGCTTATTTTGTGTGTATTTCATATAAGCATGTCTAATATGGGTAATGGACTGGGAGCCTCTAATGCAGTTGGGCAGACATGCTTTGGTCCCGTGGGGAAGAAGATGTGTGCTCCAGCCCTTTGCTGAAGGACATGAATAATCAGCACATCCCAGATGACCCCCTTGTGGCTTCATGACTGTAAGCTTGGCAAGTGAGCTAGGAAGAGTCACTCTTTCTGTGGGCTACAAGAACCAGGAGAGCCTGCTTCCAGTTTCTTTTGAGTTAGTCTCTGTTAGGATACGGCCAATGCCAAGTCTCTCTGGGAATTACAGCAAGAGAGCCAAGCATGTGCCCCTCACCATGGAGCCAACTCACACATGCCCGGCTCCACAGGAGATTCTCCAGTCTAGCAAATTAGGGAATTCCCCCAGTTATCTGTTATACTTATCTCCCTCCATAGAACAAGTTGTTTGAGGGAAGCTTTTTTTTCGTTTTTGTCTCATTTCTGTATCTCTAGCACTCAGTACAGTACCTGGTACTTATTATGTCCTGAACATCCCAATAGATCTGTGATCCCATTAATTCAGATTACAACCCATCTGTGCCTGTGCATCCATCATGGAAAACTCTGGTCCAGACTCTCCCAAAAGTTCTTCACAATGGTTCCACACCCAATGTGCTGAAGGCCTTCCTTGATTTCTCCCAATGAAGCTATGGACCATCTAAGCCCTCTGGCTCTTCCTTTGTCATTCTTTGCTCTAACTGTAAGACTAATCCTATCTTCTCTTCCTACTGCACAACTCCTTGATAACATCCTTTAGTCTTACTCTTCTCTGGTCTTTCTCTCTCTCTCCCTCCTCTCTCTCTCTCTGTCTCTCTCTGTCTCTGTCTCTCTCTGTCTCTCTGTCTCTCTGTCTCTCTTTCTCTCTCTCCCTTCTCTCTCTCTCTCTCTCTCTCTCTCTCTCTCTCTCTCTCTCTCTCTCTGTCTCTCTATCTCTCTGTCTCTCTCTGTCTCTCTGTCTCTCTCTGTCTCTCTGTCTCTCTCTCTGTCTCTCCCTGTCTCTCTCTCTCTCTGTCTCTGTCTCTCTCTGTTTCCCCCACCCCCAACTCTCTTTTAGAAGGGACAGAGTTCCAGTCTGTCTTTGAAAAAGCACAAGATAAAACATAGTCACACAACTCAGATGAAAGTTCAGTTAACAATGATTTGCCAAATAGAACAACGGTCACTTAAAATGTTAGGGTATCCTGAAGAGTTTTTTTCTTTCCCCAATCTGTTCATTTCAGGTAAGGTCCTCTGGAGAGAGGTAATGATCTTAATTAGATTAAGGTAAACTCTCAAACTGGTTACCACCCTCATCTTATCTTCTGGGAGAACCCAGTTCCTCTCTGATCTCTTAATTTTGCAAATGAGTTACACTCTGCAAAGGATATTAAAAAAGGGATCTCAGAACTGATCCAACAATTCTGGAGAGTAATTTGGAACTATGCCCAAAGGGCTATAAAAAAGCTGTGCATACCCTTTGACCCAGCAATAGGTCAGTACCCAAAGAGATCAAAAGAAAAGGCCCTATATTGTACAAAAATATTTTTAGTATTCCTTTTTGTGGTAATGAAGAATTGGAAATTGAGGGGATGCCTATCAATTGGGGAATGGTAGAACAAGTTGTGGTATATGATTGTAATGGAATACTATTGTGCTAAAGAAATGACAAAGGGGGATGCTTTCAGAAAAATCTAGGGAGACTTACAGGAACTGCTATAAAGTCAAATGAGCAGAACCAGGAAAACATTGTACATAGATTAACTGTGAATGACTTCACAACTCTGATCAAGACTATAATTCTAGACAATTTGGAAGGACTTTTTTTTTTGCCTTTTGGAGCGCAATTGGGGTTAAGTAACTTGCGCAAGGTCACATGGCTAGGTTTTTGTTTGTGTGTGCGTTAAGTGTCTGAGGCCGGATCCAAACTCAGGTCCTTCTGACTCCAGGGCCGACGCTCTACTCACTGCGCCACCTAGCCACCCCTGGAAGGACTTCTGAAAAATGCTATCCACCTCCAGAGAAAGAACTAATAGAATAGTTCAAATTGAAGCATACTTTTGAAATTTTATTATTCTTAGGTGGGTTGTTTTTGGTCTGTTTATTTTTTTTGCAACATGATTAATATGAAAATATTCTGCATGTCTAACATGGGTAATGGACTATGCATGTATAATCTATATTAAATTGCTTGCCTTCTCAAGGATGGAGGAGAAAAGAGAGGGACAGAATTTGGAATTCAAAATTTAAAAAAAAGAATGCTAAAAAATTTTGTTTGCATGTAATTGAGAAAAATTAAATATTAAATTGACAAACAAAAGGATATTGGACTAGGACACTAAGTATGGGGAGAGTTTTTATTCAGGTGGGACCAAGGACATCAGACTAAATTATTGTACTAATATTCTTTTGTAATAAGTGGCCAAAGGAGGAAAGACATTCTCAAGCTTTCACTGAAGAATTTTAGTCTTGACTGTGAGACATGGGAGACACTGGTACAGAACCACCCAGTGACATGTGCTGGCATCAAAGAAGGCACTGTGCTCCATGAGCAAAGCAGAATCAAAGAAACACAAAGAAAATGTAAGCTGCACAAGCCTAGTGGCATCTCCAACCCAAATCTTTGAACAGATTCTTTCTGCCTGACTTGTGGTAGAGCCTTCCAAGCTTCGACTGATCAGACGCAAACACACTGTACCTTGACCCCAACATCATGCTGTCATTGGCCCTCTTCTAATATGAAGGACAAACAACAGCAAACTCCAGTGGTTCCTTCTACCTCCCAGATGAAATATAACATCCTCTGTAGGGCTTTTAAAGTCTCTTAACCTGGCCTCCTTCTACCTTTGTGGTCTTCTTATAACTTATTAACTTCTACTTACTCTATGATCCAGAGACACCGACCTTCCTGCTGTCCCTCAGGAAAGATACTCTGTCTCCTGACACCAGGCATTTTCAATGACATTCAAGACATTCTTTCTCATCTCTGCCTCCTGGCTTCCCTGGTTTTCACCAAATTTTAGCTAATGTTCCATCTTATGCATTACAATTGTTTCCCAGTCCTTATTAATTCCAGTACCTTCCTTCTGAAATCATCTCCAATTTGTCCTGTCTGTATCTTGTTTGCATATGGTTGCTAGCAGGTTGTTTTCCCATCAGACCGTTAACTCCTTGACAGCAGGGGCACTGATGGAAAAAAATTTAACTTGAAAAGGCTACAAGCCAAAACTAAAGTGGAGGGACAGTTGGTGCATGATTTTTTTGTTCTGAGATGATTGTGTATTCAAGGCAGCCTCTGAGGCTGAGATACAACAAAGTATGGATCAATGTTCTGCTACTTGTGCTAATTTTGGCCTAACAATTAACACCAAGAAAACACAAGTTCTTCAGCACACAGTGCTATGCCATCTATACATGGAACCATCAGGTACAACAAATGGAGAAATTTTAAATGCCGTGGATAAGTTCATTTACCTTGGCAGTGTACCTTCCAGGGATGTACACATAGACAATGAGGTTGACACATGCTTTGCCAGAGCTAGTTCAGTGAGAGGCTCCAAAGGAAAGTGTGGGAGGAAAGAGGTATTATGCTGCCTAGCAAACTGAAGGTCTATAGAGCCATTACGTTGACCTTGTTGTTGTATGCCTGTGAAACCTGAATAGTATATCAGGCCATGCCAGGAAACTGAATGAATTGTCTTAGGAAAATTCTGAAGATCACCTGGCAGGATAAGGTACTGGACACTGAGATTCTTTCTCAACTTGAACTACCAAGCATTCAAATTCTACTGCAGAGAGCACAACTCCAACAGGCAGGATATGTTCAAATGCCAAACATTCACTTGCCTAAAAGATTATTTTATGGAGAACTCACACAGAGCAAGCATTCATAGGGAGGTCAAAAGAAGTGACACAAGGACACTCTCAAAGTCACTCTGAAGAACTTTGGAATCGATAGTGTGACATGGTAGATACCGACAAAGGATCACCGGCATGGTGTGCCCACATCAGAGAAGGTGCTGTGCTCTGCGAGTGAAGCAGAATTGAAATAGTTCAAAAGAAACATGTGATGCACAAATTTAGAGACATCTCCACTCCAAATGTTCATATAAACTGTTTGTGCCCAACCTGTGGTCAAGCCTTCTAGGAACAATGGACAAAACCCAACCATGTATAATGTACATATATATGAGATGTTTCCTTTACATATTTTCATATATGTGTGTATAGAATATATAAATATATACTTGCATATGCATATTTACATATGTATAAGAGCTTTCCTTTTATACATATATATTTCCCATATATATGTATGTGTTTGAGTGTGCATGTATATATGTATATGTATGTGTGTATAAGATTTTGACTTTTCTGACTTTTGCCTCTTTGTGGTTTACACCCAGTAGATGGTGGGTTAAAGGGTAGGCTCATTTTATTGACTTTTTCCCTGTCTGTCCCCCATGCCTGGACCTCTTACTCTCCTCATCCCCACCTCCTGGCTTCCTGCATGTCTCAGCTAATATCCTACCTTCTGGAAGATGCCTTTCCTGATCCCTTTAATGCTAGCACCTTCTCTCTGTTGATTGCCCCAATTTATCCTGTATATAGTTGTTTGCATATTGTCTCCCCATTAGACTGTGAACCCCTTGAGAGAAGGAAATGTTGTTTGTTTTCTTTTGTAATTCCAGGGCTTAGCACAGGGCATCCATGACACATAGTAGGAACTTAATAAATGTTACTTGACTGATTTTGTAATATACTTATGAATTCTTTCTTCAAGAAGTGCACAGGAAAACTGTAGATGAGACAAGCACAAAAAAAAATCACAAAACAAAAGTGATGATATTTTAGAGGATGGGAAACAATGAGTTAACAATGCGGGAGTTGCTATTCATTTCAAGATCAGCTGTCAGGGTGCAGCCAACTCATCGACTGGTTAGAGCAAAGGTCAAAATCAATACTTAATTAGAAGAAAGGATTAAGATGAGGAGACACTGTGTAATTACAGCAGCTCTAGCTCAACCTGTTTAAACAAACTATCAACTTCGAAAAACCCAGTTCAGTGGCCACTTCCTCCAGGAAGCTAAAAGTGAATTCCTTCCCTACCCTCCCACCACCACCATTCCCAGTTCCCTCCTCAAGAAGTTGCTAGTTTGCATTTAATTTTCTATGCACCTGTTTCCTGCTCCCACTACCCCCAATAAAATGCAAGCTCTTTGAAAGCAGAAAATATTTCCTTTTTGTCTTTGTATTCTGAACACCTCAAACAGTACATAATAAGCACTTAATAAATGTTTATTGAATAAATGAATGAAAAACAGGATCTAGACAAAAACAACAGCACTGACTTTAACCATGATTATTTCTTAGAGACACTTAAAACTTAAAACAATGAAATTTAACTCAACTGAATGAGTGTTTATTTAAATGATTCCCATGTATAAGCTCACCCAAATCCTCAGTAGAATTAACAGGTTGGGTCCCCAGAGCAAGACTAGTTCTCTCCCCTCATGGCTCTCAGAATGGTCTTGGAGGGAGGAGGGGGTTCTCTACTATTATTTTCTACTCAGTGTCATTTGACCAGTTAGGTTGGTTTCTCTTGAAGTTCAACTTGAGAAAGGACCTCAGTGTTCATCCACCTTCAATCCTCATTCATCCAGGATCAATGAAAACTCAACACCACTCTATCCGAAGAAGTGAAAGTGACAGGTATTTGAGACCAGATGGTGACCAAGTGGGAGAGGATCTCCATCTATCAGAGTCTTACAGCATTTTTCCTTCATTCCTCGAAAGCCTCACAAGAGAAAATTTGAATTCTTTTCCTGCAATCTTTTGTATGTACGGTTAAGTTCTAACTCAGCCACTAATTGAAAGACTCTTCAGCTGCATAGAAAAAGCCTACAGGAAACAGTCACAGAATGCCTCCAGGGACCCTTCTGCATTATATGTCAACAAGCAGGCTCCCAAAGGGTCCCAAGATGGATGTGCAGTAGGCAGAGAGAACTGTGCATGCCCCAGGACTGTGCCCCCACTGACTAGCCTTCCCTCCCCCTCTTACATAAACACCTGTTACTATGCATCAGACTCTGTATTGGGCTACAAAGACAAAAAACAAACAGTTCTTGCCTGCAAAAAACTCTCATTCTACTGGGATACAAAACATTCATCACAAAGATTAGGTCCAAAGATTTGCCTAGAAAGTAGCTTAGGCAATAATGTTTGGTCTCCTTGCTAAACAGAAATACTGTAGCAAAAAAAAGCATTAGAGTATACATTCATTTACCAAATATTACCGGAAATATCACTTTACAAAGAATAAAAAATAGTTGAGTGGAAAAAAAGAGACTTTAGCATGAGATGCAAGGAAGACAGACTATCTTGAGAACATGTATAGATGAAACCAGAAAGGAGGGCAACAACTTGATATGAAATGAAACAGATACACCAACATCTTTATCACGATTCATCAGTTACCATGAGGAAAGCCACCATCACATTTAGAATCCATCACTTTAATAAGTCATGTGGTTGAGTGGCAATGGCACTTCAGAGAATCAGACAAATCAAGAACTGAAGGAACCTCGAAGGGTATCTGGTCCAGCTCATCCCTGAGCAGGAATCTCCCTACCATATTCTCAACAAGGAGCTGAGCAACTTCTACTTTTCAGCCTCCAGCGATGAGGAAATCACTCCCTCTAAAGGTCAGCCTTTTCCACTTACAGACAGCTTTTATTGTGAGACTAGGTTTTGGTTTTGGTTTTGGGTTTTTTTTTTAACCTTGTATTGGGTTAAAATCTATTTCTCTGTAACTTTCACCCCCTACTTTGTCCCCTGGGCCCAAGCAGAATGAGTCTGACATCCGTGTGACAGCCCTCTAAAATACTTAATAATCACTGTGTTATCTCCAAAACTTCTCTCCAAGGCTTCTTAAACTTTTTCCACTTGTGACTCCCATATGGGCTCTCGACCCACAGTTTAAGAAGCATTGTGTGAGGCTAACCATCTCTACCTCTTTCAACCAATCCATATATGGCCTGCCATGCAGTCCCCTCAGCATGCTGATCATCTAAATCTGGAGCCCAGAACTAAACACAATACAAACATAGACGTGGTCTAAGGTGAAGATCTGCCTGTTGTTCTAGGCTGCTGAGATCTAATTTTGACATCCAATGCATTAGTTATTCCTCCTTGCTTTTTATCCTCTGATGATTTGATAGGCATCCCTTCTGTTTTGGATGTTTTAAGAGATGACTAGTAGATTCTTCTAAGTAGAATCTTTCAACACAAAGACATAGAAAAGCAAACTCTGAGTTTCCCACATAGCTGGGAGTGACTAACCTCAAAACTTCTTACCTGGGGAGGGGTGAAAGGGCAAGGATGGAAATGGGATAGAGATGAGGAGGTCATGGGATTATAGAATTGAGAGCTGAGATGCCTTAGAGGTCATCCAGTTCAACCTCCTCATTTTATAGATGGGAAAACTGAGGCTGAGAGAAGGGAAGTAGGTTTACCCAGTGTTACATAGGTTGTAAGATTCAGAACTGGTGCTTAAAAACAGGCTCTCTTTCTCCATTTCTAGGACCCTTCCCACTGTACCATTGTGGGGAAAAGGAGATGGCAAAAGACATGAGAAACAAATGCACAGGGAGAGATGGGGACTTTGCACAAGGTTAGACAGACTGCTCTCTCTTCTTGCCACTGACAGCCCCAGTCCTCCCTGGGAGGATGCCCCAAGTCCCTGCTTCACCATTCTTCCCCAAATTTCTTTTTATTTCTCACACTTCAGTCATCCCTGGAACAGCATGAAGGGAGCCTGGGCTATAATGATAAATGAGATATATTTTTAGACTGTTGTTCTCAGGAATACAACTCCCATTGCAAAATTTATTCCCAGGGATGTGCTATTTACCCCAGAAACTATTTCCCCTCCTGTCCCTAGAAGAGAAAACCCCTCTGATATTCCTCTCTAATTCTCAACTATCCACCTCTGGCTCTATTTTCTTGCCCTTCACAAATGACAGGAGGTCCATGGTATTAGAGTACTCCTTCCTTTTCCTCAAGACAGTGAGATGTGGGGGTGGAGATCTGGATTAAGCTGTTGTCTTCTGGGACGCTAGTATGTTGCAAAGCCTCAGAAGCAGTAGGAATTCAACTGGCACTGAAGTCAAAGGACAAGAGTTCAAATCCTGTCTCTCACACTGCCTGTGTGATCTTGGGCAAATAGCTTAACCTCTTTAGACCTCAGTGTCCCCATCTATAACATGAGGTGGTTGGCCTAGATCACTCAGACAAAAAGCTTTAGTAAGTACCTACTATGTGTGTGTCTTCTGAGGTCCCTTTCAGCTCTAAATCTAGGAATATGATAACCCTGTTCATTTTTCCTGATCTCTAGCAGATCAAACAATATTGCCAATGTAACCCTTGGTTGCTGTTAGGCTTCTGTGAGGCAGATTTCTTTTTTTTTTTTTAAATGAGCTGAGACCATAGTAATTCTGTGCTTAGAAGGATGTGTTTCATGCCTATTCCCCCCAGTCACGGAACAAAATTCTCTAGCAATGGCTTGGGTGGGAGGAAAGGGGAAAGATTCCAGCCCAGAGGTAAAAGACGTTCCTCCTGGGTATCTCTTGCCCTCATTCCATGAGCAAAAGGACATCATCTACCAAGAACGCCACAGATATTTATGAGAAAGATTGTTAAATTCACCAAATATCTTCTTTAACAGGTTTTTTCTTATATAATTAAGTAAAAATGAGGGAGGGGCAGGACTGCCCAATTATTCTTCGCCTCTGTTTTTTTCTCTTTGTTCCAGCAAATTTAAAAACAAAAACAAAGGAAGTAACACACCTCCCACTTGCACAGTGTGTCTCATGGTCTCTAGAAAAGGTACTCCAGATGTTATGGTCACAGCTACAATGGAGGTGACCCTGGCCCAGGACACCTCCCACCTCTCATCCTCTCTCAAACCTTTCAAAACTCCAAAGCAGTGATTATGACATCCTCGGTAAGAAAACAAAGGCTTTGGGGACACACGTGTTATTTTCATCCCTGCTTCTGCTGAAAGGTAGGGAAGATTTGGGAAGTGAACAGTTGGTTAAAAAGACAGCTTCTGAAATCAGGCTTTGGATTTCCACATCAATGTTTCAAATAAAAGAAATGATGGGCTTTTGGCCAGGGATAGACTCCTGTCCAAGGAAAGCCTGAAAGAATTTATTTGCTCTGAGACTTAGGGATCTTTGTGGGGAAAAGAGCACAGGTTTGAGAGTCAGGAAATCTGGGTACGAGTCTTGGCTCAGCTCCTAAGTAACTACGTGACTTTAGGCATGTGACTCAAGCTTACTGAGCCTCAGTTTCCTTCTCTGTAAAATGAAGGGGTCAGACTAAATGACTTCCCAGGCCCCTCCCAGTTCTAAGGCTCTGTGTTCTATAGACTCACCATTTCTCTACAGACGGTCTTAGACATCCCCTAGACTTTTAGGCCCATTTCTGTCTGCTGGCTGCTTTCCTCCTCCCTATAGACATGTCCTCATCTCCCCTTCCTTAAAAGCCCAGCTTGATCCATCTATCCCCACTAGGGATCATGCCTCTTCATCCTCCCTTTTATGGCTAAAGACCTTGAGAAGGTCATGTACAGTAGGTTACTGCATTTCCTTTCCTATCACCCCTTTCTTAACTCTCTACAATCTGACTTCCTACCTCATCATTCTTAGGGACTGTCTTTTGCCTTTCATTGTATCCCAAGTCAGTAAGCATTTATTAAGCACCTAGTATGGGCAAGGAAGTGTGTACACACTAGGTGGTTAATAAAGGCTTACTGACTGGTTGACTGATCAGAGATGGCAAGTGACTAGTCTTGCCTTCTAGAACTAGAACTCCCTTCACACAGAAAGGGAGAGATTTAAGAAGACAAGTAGCCTCCATGATAGATTACTAGACCTGGAACTTAAACTGGGTTTAAATCAAACCTTAGAAGCTTTCTAGCTGTGTGATCCTGGTTAAATATATTAACTTCACTCAACCTCAGTTTCCTTTTCTGTAAAATGAGGATAATAAGAGCTGTAGCACTGGCTTTAATGAGCCTAGAAGCTACCACAGTCCTCAAGGATTCCATTTACTTGCCAGATGGGAAAACGTATTCCCAGGATGTTGTAAGGATCCAAGTAGATGCTTTACATAGAACTCTTACTCAACTTAAATAACCTTAAGTGCTACAAAATGTCCACTACTATTACTATTACTATCACTACTATTCTTATCATGCCCAGAAAGGGCAGATGTATCCTCCTTTGTAACTTTTGGGAGCCTCACTCAGACCCATACCTACCATATTCCCAGTTTGACTACCCAAAGTGGGTAAAAAGGACACCAAGTTAATGGGACTCCCTTGATCTGGCTGGGGCTCAGTCTATTTCTTTAGGCAGCAATGCCCTCTTGTGTTCAAGATTGGTACCTACATAAATCCTCTTCCTATCACTGGTCCCCCTTCAAAGACCAAATATTCAACCTCCCTTTTTATCTTTAGCCCAGAAACACGGATCTCAGAAAAGAGCTGGGCTTCATAAAGAAAAGAGGAAGAATCAATAGCTTTCTAAGACTAAAGGCTGATGAGGTTGTTAAGTCTGTGCTCTAACCCTACTCACCCTCCCCCATTACCTGTAGAAAAGAAAGTCTCCTCATTCCAATCCATCTTCCACTCAGCTGTCTGATTGTCTTAAAGCACATGTATGACCATGTCACCCCCAACCCCCTACTCAACAAACTCCAGTGGCTCCTTTTAGTTTCTAGGATCAAATATAAAATTATCTCACTGATATTCAAAGCTCTTCATAACCTGCCCTCCCCCACCTTTCCAGTCTTCTTATACCTTATCCCACATACTCAGAGATCCTATGAAACTGGCCTCCTCCAACTCCAGATGTTTTCATTGACTGTCCCCAGAAAGCCTGGAGTACTTCCAGTCTTTCTTTCTGCTCCTGGCTTTGCTGGCAAATCCATCCTTCCACAAGAATCTTTTCCAATCCTCCATAGTGCCAGTTCCTTCCCTTTGAGACAATCCACAATTTATCCTGTATCTACCTTATTTATGCATAATTGTTTGCATATTGTCTTCCCCATTAGACTGGGAGCTTCTTGAGGGCAGGAACTGATTTTTGCCTTTCTTTGTGTCTTCAGTGTTCAGCACAGCGCCGGGCACATAACATGCAATTAATCAGCATTTATTGACTGACTAACTAAACCAATATCATAATATTTACATATTTTTTGTTCTTTACATATTTTGTTCTTCACATATTTTTTGTTCTTTTTTGTCTTTCTTCCAGTTTCATATTTAAATAATCTCACAATGACTTTGGTTATGTAAAGTCTTTGTTAGTCTTTGGTAGACTTTGTTACAGTCATATGTTAGTTTTTGCAAGGGGCCAACAATGAAGTATTTAAATCAACTTTCAGAATGAAGCCAGAATGGTAATCCCTGTGAGGTCTAAACATGCCCCTTTAATAAATTTGAAAGAGGGCAATGCCATAATATGAACAATGATTTGGTCACATCCCTGGGTGATTTTTAAAAGTTAGTTTAGTCGATCCAGGTAAGAGTTGGGCTCAAAAAAGCCAGATCCTGACCCTTAAAAGTTGCTGAGCTGGAGCAGGGGAGGCCATGAGAAGCTGCATGGATTTGGAATACTAGAAACATGGAGAGAGGAAGCTTCTACAATGAATGGGACCAAGACCCTGAAAGGATGGCTGTGTGAGCCAGTTAGACCCATGAATTAGCAGAATAGATGCTGTATCATATAACATCACCACCAACCCACTAGACAACAGACTCCAAGGCAACAGTTCTGTATATCTTTTCTCCCTTTAGCCTCCCTCAAGGAGCCCTGAAGCCTTTCTCTTTCAGTAAAAAGGTCTTTTTAACCCTCTCTTTGTTTTATACTTTCATTTCATCTTTACAAGTAGTACTAACCACAGGCTTTGCTCATCTAGATGTATTTATTAGGAATACAACTGGAAAAAAATAATCAGAGCAAGGCTTATCAAGAGGAAAGAGAAATAGAAACATCTAGCACTGAGGTATTTTGCCAGAGAGCTATCTCTTTGGGGGGGGGCTTGGAGCTAAGAAATGTAGAGTGAATTGCAGATCATCTAATACAACTTCCCAGAGAACAAAGAAAAACATTTATACCAGGAAATCCATCTAGACAAAGGGTCAATAGTAAGGTCCTCTTCAAGAAAAAAGGATGAAACAAAACAAGTAACAAGGCAGGAGGGAGAAAATATGAGTGTCTGTTCAACCCTACTCACCACTCTGCTGCTATACTTATTTGGCTCTCTCACCTTACTTACTTTTCTTCCCCCCAATTTTTGCATTTTGTGAGGTGATGTTACACATACTATTCCACCATCCTCCTCCATCAGATTTGATGACTTAGTTTATATACTAAAATGCCATTGGCTGCCATATCTCTCCAAATGGCAGGGAGATAAAGTATTTGATATCTGCAGCAATATTGTTCTCCTCATTGTGCCAACTGATTTTCATCAGTCAACCATTTTTAGTGAATGATTGTAATCTTTTTCAATATCTGTTCTTTGATCCATATCACTCCTTTAAAAAAAAGTCAATTATTCTTTTAAATAAGTCATTCTAGAATTGTTTTAATTGCCCACCATGTATTTTTCTCATTTATATTCTTCTAGATTTGCATTAATTTTGACCTTGTTTAATAATGTGTTGGATAGATAGCAGATTTAGAGTGATTGTCACATCAGTAATGAATTTTTCTTATCTGTTAAATTGCCATCAATTGGCAGAGCCAAGATGGCAGCATAGAAGCAGGAAAACTCCTTGTACTACTCCCACAACCACCTCAAATACCTATAAAAAATGACTCTACATAAACTTTATGGCTACAGAACCCACAAAGTAACAGAGAGAAACAAATCTCCCATTGAAGATAACCTGGCAGACAGGAAGGGTTCATTGCAGCCCACTGGGAGCAGAGTCCAGCCCTGAATGAGCCCTCGGTTTTAGCCTCAGGGCATCCTGACCAGCCACGGTTAGAGGGACTTTGGGAGAGTAGCTTACCAGAAGCTGTGGCAGTTTCCAGAATTATCAACCCACAAATGCCAAAGACAAAGTGAGAGGTCAGTGTAGACTTTGGGAACAGGGAGTCTGGGAGTGTGGTCTAGCCTCTGCCCTAGGAGGAAGAAGCAGTTGAGGCATGGCAGTCACAGCCATGTGGCTGCTTCAGAGCTCCTGGCCTGTAGATTGTAGGGGGACCAAGCGACCATTCTGAGGGGTAATTGCTTGTGCTTTAACCTGCTTGGATCTAGATTGTTGTCTAGGGTGGAGGTCCTGGGGTATGTGACCAGTGAGCCAGAGTTTGTGGGGTCTTAAGAGAGGGCAGCCAACTAATAATAGCTCCAGAAGCTGCAAAAACCCCAGCAATTTGGGAAAAAGCTCTCCTCTCTGGAAGTAGAGTTCTACTGTGGCAAAAAGCTCAAAAGTCAAGTAATTGAGTGGCAACATGAGCAAACAAAGGAAGCAAAGCAAGCACAGCAATCCAATTTTGGATTCCTTTTTGGGGACAAAAAGGATCAAAGCATGGAATGGCAGGAAGACAACAAAGAATTCCTGAACCAAAAGCCTCCAACAAAAATATGAACTGGTTACGGGCCATAGAGAAGCTTAAGAAGGATTTTGAAAACCAAGTAAGAGAAGTGAAGGAAAAATTGGAAAGAGTAATAAGAGTGATGCAAGAAAATCATGAAAAGAGGGTCAACAACCTTACTGAAGAAAATAACACCTTAAAAAATAAACTAACTCAAATGGCAAAAGAGGCTCAAAAAGCCAATGAGGAAAAGAATGCCTTAAAAAGCTGAATTTGGGCGGAGCCAAGATGGCGGAGTAGAAACAGCTCGTCCAAGCCTCCCTGCCCCCAGATTCCCCACAAACTATGTAAAAAAGGACTCTGAACAACTTCTGGAGCCCCAGCACCCACAGAATGACACAGAGAAGCTAACCTCCCGCTGAGGACAGCCCAGCAGCCCTGCAGGAAGGACCAGCACAGCGGTCTGGGAGCCGGCAACGCGCAGAGCGCAGAGCGCAGGAGCCCAGCCGAGCCGAGCCCAGGTCCGCGTGAGCCGAGGTTTTAGCCCCAGGGCGGCAGGGCCAGCAGCCAGCTGGAGGAACCCCAGAACACCAGGAGCTGTGGCGACTCCAGAATTATCAACATAGACATGCCTAGGACAAAGTAAGAGGTTAGGGTCCTATGGACTTTGGGACCCGTATTTAGGGAATGCGTCGGCTCCCTCCCCTGGGGGCTAGAAGCCACTGAGGAGATATGCCATTTTGTAGTTTTCAGAGGCAGCTCCCGCTCCCAGCCTGCAAATTTGTAGGGAGATCCAGCGATCAGTCTTGGGGGGTAATCGCTCTTGCTTTAACCTTCCTGGATCTGGATTGTGATCTAGGGTGGAAGTCGTGGGTGGGTTTACAGCTTGCCAGAAACGGAAGTTGCCCCCTACACGTTCAGGATGAAAATTCCTCTATCTGGCCTTAAAGCCATAGTGTGGCAACAAGCCCAAAAGTCAAGTAATTAAGTGGCAACATGCCAAGGCAAAGGAAACAGAAAAATGCAACCCCAGACTCCTATTTTGGGGGCATAGAGCGGGAAAAGGACTGTGAGGTCAGAAGTCCTGCTCCAAAAGCCCCAGGGAAAACATGAGCGGGTTGCAGGCCATAGAGGACCTTAAGAAGGACTTTAAAAATCAAATAAGAGAAGTGGAGGAAAAATTGGAAAGAGAAATGAGAAGGATTCAGGAAAAGTATGAAATGAGGGTCAACAGCCTGACTGAGGAAAACAACACCTTAAAAAATAGACTAACTCAAATGGCAAAGGAGGCCCAAAAAGGGCAATGAGGAGAAGAATGCCTTAAAAAGTTGAATTTGCCAGATGGAAAAAGAATCTCAAAAGTTCACTGAGGAGATTCATTCCTTCAGAGTTAGACTGGAGCAATGGAAGCTAGTGACTTTATGAGAAATCAAGATGCTGTTAAGCAGATCCAAACAAACGAAAGATTAGAAGGCAATGTGAAATATCTCATGGGAAAAACCACTGACCTGGAGAATAGATCCAGGAGAGACAATTTAAAAATTATTGGACGACCTGAAAGCCATGATCAAGGAAAGAACCTAGAAATCACCCTCCAAGAAATTCTCAAGGAAAACTGCCCTGATGTTTTAGATCCAGAGGGCAAAATAGAGGTTGAAAGAATCCACCGATCACCTCCTGAAAAAGATCCCAAAAAGAAAACTCCCAGAAACATTATAGCCAGGTTCCAGAATCCCCAGATCAAGGAGAAAATACTACAAGCGGCCAGGAAGAAACAATTTCAATATTGTGGAAACACAATCAGAATAGCCCAGGACCTGGCAGCCTCTACACTGAGGGAGAGAAGGGCATGGAATATGATATTCCAGAGGGCAAAAGAACTGAGAATGAACCCAAGGGTCACCTACCCAGCAAAACTGAGTATTTTGTTTCAGGGAAAATATGGTCATTCAGTGGAATAGAGGACTTTCAAGCATTCTTGAGGAAAAAACCAGAATTGAATAGAAAATTTGACATCCAGACACAAGAAGAAAGAGATGCCTGAGAAGGTAATCAGGGAAAATAAATCAAAAGGAACTTATCAAAGTTGAACTATTTACATTCCTAAATGGAAAAACAATAACTGTGAGTGATGATATCTTTCTCACTATGAAAATAATGGAAGAAGGGTGTGTGGTCATATGAATACACATGTGAATGTGTGTGTATATGGTTACAGTTATATATGGATAGAGGGCATAGGTTGAATTTGTTGGGAAGGGAGGATACTCAAGGGATGAAATTATGAGGTGAGAGAGGAAAGTGGCAAGAGGAGATGGGGAGAGACATGGTAGGGTAAACTATCTCATGTAGGGGAAGTGGTTGCAAAGGAAGGGGAGAATAAGGAAGGCTAAAAAGGCAAAACCACATTCACATTGAATTTGGTTCAGGAAGAAAATGACATACATACTAAATGGGATATCTCAACCTGCAGCAGGAGAGGGGGAAGGGGGATGAGAGGAGAGATGATGGATGGGAGGGCATCCTTGGGGTGAGGGGAGGTTGGAAGTACCCACTATAGAAGAGGGACAGGATCATGTAGGGAATGGACCAGGTTGGGGGTGGGATGAGTGGGAGGGAATTAGAAGCAGCCCTGTACAATATATCTACTATGATAATGTTTTGCATAGCTAGACATGTACAACATATACTGAATTACTTATCTCCCAAGAAGGAATGGGTGACAAGGGAGGAAGGAAATGGATCTGAAATTCGAGGTCGTAACATTAAATGTTTCAAATATATATATATATAAATACTAAAAAAAAAATTTAATAAAAAAAAAAAAGCTGAATTTGCCTGATGGAAAAAGAATCTCAAAAGCTCACTGAAGAGAATAATTCCTTCAGAATTAGGTTGGAGCAAATGGAAGCTAATGACTTGTTGAGAAATCAAGATACTATTACACGGATCCAAACAAATTAAAAAATAGAAGGCAATGTGAAATATCTCATTGGAAAAAACCACTGATCTGGAAAATAGATCCAGGAGAGAGAATTTAAAAATTATTGGACTACCTGAAAGCCATGATCAAAAAAATAACCTAGAAGTCATCCGTCAAGAAATTCTCAAGGAAAATTTCCCTGATGTTTTAGAACCAGAGGGCAAAATCGAGGTTGAAAGAATTTACGATCAAGGTTGCAAGAATCCATGATCACCTATTGAAAAAGATCTCAAAAAGAAAACTCCTAGGAATATTATAACCAGGTTCCAGAATTCTCAGATCAAGGAGAAAATATTATAAGCAGCCAGGAAGAAACAATTTGAATATTGTGGAAACACAATCAAGATAACACAGGACCTGGCAGCTTCTACACTGAGAGATTGAAGGGCTTGGAATATGATATTCCAGAGGTCAAAAGAGCTAGGATTAAAACCAAGAATCACCTACTTAGCAAAATTGAGTATCATGTTTCAGGGGAAAATATAGTCATTCAATGAAATAGAGGACTTTCAAGCATTCTTGATGAAAAAAAACAGAATTGAATAGAAAATTTGGCATTCAGATACAAGAAGCAAGAGAAGCATCAGAAGGTAAACAGGGAAAAGAAATCATAAGGAATTTATCAAAGCTGAACTATTTACATACCTACATGGAAAATGATAACTGTAACTTATGAAATTTTCTCAGTATGAGAATAGTTGAAGGGAATATAATGTGTGTGTTGTGTGTGTATACATATATATATATATATATATATGTCTATATAGGAGGGTATATGGCATATGAATACATGTGTGAGTGTGTGTGTATACATATGTGCACAGGTATACATAGAGAGAGGACACAGGACCAATTGAATAGGAAGGGATGATACTTAAAAGGCGAAATTGAGAGATGAGAGGAATATAATGAGAGCCAATGGGGAGAGACAGAATGGGGTAAATTATCTCATAGAGAAGAAGCAAGGGGAAACTGTTACAATGGAGGGGAAGAACAGGAAGGCAAAAGGGAGCGGGTCAACCTTACTTTCATTGAATCTGGCTTAGGGAGGGAATGACATACACACTAAATAGGGTATCTCACCCTACAGGAGAGTAGGGGGGAAGGGGATGAGAGGGGGGACAGGTTGGGGGAAAGGGAAGTTAGTAGCACACACTCTTGAAAAGGGACAGGGTCAAAGTAGAGAATAGAACAAATGGGGGGCAGGATAGGATGAAGAGAAATATAGTCAGTCTTTCACAATATATCCACTAAGGAAATGTTTTGCGTAGCTAAAAGTGTACAACCTATATTGAATTGCCTATCTTCCCAGTAATGGTGGGTGATGAGGGAGGAAGGGAAAGAATCTGGAATTCAAAGTTTTAAAATCAAATGCTTAAAAAATACATATATATAATGTAAAATATATATGCATATATAATCAATTGCATTTCATATTGTTATTTGAGGTTTATTTTGTCCAGTGTCTCTTCCCCCTTTTTTGAAGAATGTATTTATGAGCAATAACAAGAAAGGATTAATAAGAAAATAATAATGAGATTTCTTTATAGCCTATATGCTCTTAGATTTTCTTATTTCTTATTCCTTTTTATCAGTTTTTTATGTTTCTTTTTAAGGTTCAGTTATAAAAATTTTTGAGTTCCAAATTCCCTCCTATTCTTCTGATCCTTGCCCACCCATTGAGAAGGCAAGAAATATGATATCAATTATATATGTGAAATCATGCAAAATGTATTTCCATATCAGCTACATTGTGAAAGGAAGAAAAATTAAGTGAAAAAAATTATTCTTCAATCTGTAGTTAAGACTCCATCAGTTCTTTCTCTGGAGGTGGATAGCATTTTACATCATAAGATCTTTGTAATTGTCTTAGATCATTGCATTGCTGAGAAAAGCTAAGTCATTCAGTTGATCGTTGTACAATATTGCTGTTACTGTGTACAATGTTCTGGTTTGTCTCACTTCATTTTGTATCAATTTATATAAGCCTTCCCAAGTTTTTTCTGAAGCCATCCCTCTCATTATTTTTTATAGCACAATAGTATTCTATCACAATCATATTCAACAATTTGTTTAGCTATTCCCCAATTAATGAGTATTCCTCAATTTCCAATTCTTCACCACCAAAAAAAGGGCCATTATAAATATTTTTTGTACATATAAGTCCTTTTCTTTTCTCTTTTATCTCATTGGTGCATGGTAGTAGTATTTCTAGATCAAAGAGTATGCACTGTTTGATTGCCCTTTGAGCATAGTTTCAAATTGTTCACTGGAATGCTAGGATCAGTTCCCAACTCTACCAACAGTACATTAGTGTCCCAATTTTTCCATATCCTTGCCAACACTTGTCATTTCCCTTTTCTGTCATGTTAGCCAATCTTATAGGTATGAGGTGGTACTTCAGAGTTGTTTTAATTTGCATATCTTAATTTTCATGTTTAATTTGTGTGATTTAGAGAATTTTTTTTTTTTTTTTAAGCAATTGGGGTTAAGTAACTTGCTCAAGGTTACACGGCTAGTCATTTGATTTATGCGTGGGTGCTCATTTTCTGAGGCCGGATCTGATCTCGGGTCATCCAAACTCCGAGGCCGGCACTCTTACTCACTGCGCCACCTAGCCGCCCCTGATTTAGAGAATTTTTAACGTGACTATTAATAGCTTTGATTTCTTCTTCTGAAATTGCCTATTCATATCTTTTGATCATTTATCTATTGAGGGATGACATATTTTTATACATTTGACTCAGTTCTCTATATATTTGAGAAACTGGGCTTTTATCAGAGATACTTGCTGTAAAAAAAAATTCCCAATATCTTTCTTTCCTTCTAATCTTGGCTGCATTGGTTTTGTTTGTGCAAAATCTTTTAAATTTAATGTTATTATCTATTTTGCCTCTCATGATGTCCGTGATCCTCTTTATCTCTTCTCTTGTTTGGTCATAAATTCTCCCTTACATAGACTTAACAGTTGTATTTTTCCAACCTCTCCTAATTTACTTAAGATAGCATCCTTTATGTTTAAATCATGTACCCATTTTGACCTTATCTTGGTATACAATGTTCTATACCTTGTTATTATTCAGTTGTTCAGTCATGTCCAACTCTTTGTGACCCTGTAAACCATTTCACACCCGTACTGTCTATGGAGTTTTCTTGAAAATGATACTGGAGTGGTTTGCTATTTCCTTTTCAAGAGGTAAACAATAAGTTGACTTTTCAAATGACACACAGCTAGTAAGTGTCTGAGGACAGACTTGAATTCATGAAGATGAGTCTTCCTGACTCAAAGTCTGGCACTCTATCCACTGAATCATCCAGCTTCTTTGGTCTGCACATGGTTTCTGCCAAACTGTTTTATAGTTTTCCGAGCAATTTTTGTCAAACAGTGAGTTCTTGTCCCCAATACTTCCATCTTTGGGTTTACCAAACACTCAGTTACTACAGTCATTTACTACTATTTATTGTGTACTTAATCTATTCCACTGATCCACCAACTCTATTTCTTAGCCAGTTCCAAATTGTTTTCATGATTACTGCTTTGTAATACAATTTGAGATTTGGTACTGCTAGACTGCCTTCCTTCACTTTTTTTTCAGTGATTCCCTTGATATTCTTGACCTTTTCTTTTTCCAGATGAATTTTGTAAAATTTTCCCTAGCTTTATGAAATAATTTTTTGGTAATTTGATTGGTATGACATTGAATAAGTAAATTAACTTAGGTAGATTTATCATTTTTATCATATTGGCTCAGCCTACCCATAAGCAATTAATATTTCTCTAATTGTTTAGATCTATCTTTGTGTGAAAAGTGTTATGTTATTGTGTTATTACTGTGTTTGTCTTGGCAGGTAGACTCCCAAGTATTTTATATTTTCTGCAGTTATTTTAAATGAATTCCCCTTTCTATCTCTACCTACTGAGCTTTATTGCAAATATGCAGAAATTCTGATGATTTATGTGGGTTTATTTTATATCCTGCAACTTTGCTAAAGTATTCGTTGTTTATTAGTTTATTGTTTTTAGTTTATTCTCTAAGATTCTCTAAGTATACCTTCATATTATATGCAAAGAGTGATGGTTTTGTTTCCTCATTACCTACTAAAGAGGTCATTCTTTACCTAATTTTTTTTAACCTAACCATAATAGAAGAATGGGCTTTGCCTGAATCAAACTGAGACCTGCTAAAGACATTAGCTTTAAAAGGCCAAAGTCTTCAACTGCATCTGGGGCCATTTCCAATAATCTTGATTTGTATTTGGTCACTAGACCCAAATGACTCCAGAGGATAAAGTAAGATTGGTGACTTTGCACAGCCCTCTCTCACTTAAATCCAATTCACTTCTATGTCATGGTATCACCTCCCTGATGTCTTGGTCTTCATCGAGAATGAAGGACAAACAACAACCCTGTGAGTAGTAGGAGCTGCCCCTCTGGGGACCCAACTAGAACTGATCAGTTGAGCAATACAGTTTGCTCACTTGCTTACTTCCTTCTTTTCTTCCTTTCTTCTTTCTTTCTTCCTTCTTCTTTCCTTTCCTACTTCCTTTCTTCCTTCCTTCCTTCCTTCCTTCCTTCCTTCCTTCCTTCCTTCCTTCCTTCCTTCCGTGAGAAACATGCCCACTCCAAACAAAGAACAATACTAGTTGTGGAGCCAGGAAAGTTCTCATTTTATTTTAGCCAATTATTCTACGTTCCTAGTGAATGGGCCCCTCCTGAATGGAGAGAATATTTACTCAGACAAATGCCAGTCTTTTTATGCTGTTCCCAATTTAAATTCCACACCCCCCCCCCCATTGGCTAGAAACAGCCTCCCGAACCTCCCACTTCATGTCCACCTAAACCAGCTCCTTAAGCTGATTAGAACCAGTCACCTCTGACTTAACATTCTCCTATTACTCAGAGCTGGGAGGAGCTTTAATCCTGTGGAGAGAAAATTCCTTTATTTCCCATATTTCCTTCCTTCCTTCCTTCCTTCCTTCCTTCCTTCCTTCCTTCCTTTCTTCCTTCTTTCCTTTCTTTCCTTCTTCCTTCCTTCCTTCCTTTCTTTCTTTCTTTCTTTCTTTCTTTCTTTCTTTCTTTCTTCCTTCCATTCTTTCTTTCTTCTTTTCTCTTCCTTGGAAAACATCACAAGATATCTTGGGGTTTACAGGCTAGATTTATTTCTTAAGGACCTTGACTTAAACACAAATCACTCTGCCTGTCACTGATTGTCCAACAATAGGTCATAGTTTGGGCCCAGAATGATTCAGACTGAATGTAAATAGGTATTGTTTCTATTTGGCCAGGAACCCCAGGGTCTTTCCCTCTTAGACTGATTTTATTTTTTCCTTGCTCATGATTTTAGATAGATACTACTTATCATTTTAAGGGAAACTCCATTTATTCCTATGCTTCTTAATGTTTTTAGCAGGAATGAATGTTGTACTTTGTCAAAAGTTTTTCCTACATATATTGATATAATTATATGATTTTGTTTTTGTTTTTGTTATGTGTTCAATTACACGGATCATTTTCCTAATATAGAATATGCATTTCTGGTTTAAATCCCACCTAGTCATAGTGTATGATCTTTGGGATATCTTGATATCTCCTTCCTAGTATTTTATTTAAAATTTTTGCATCAGTATTCACCAGGAAAATTGTCCATAGTTTTCTTTGTTTTTGTTCATCCTGGTTTAGGTATCAGCACTATATTTGTGTCATAAAAAGAATTTGGTAGGACTTCTTCTTTACCTATTTTTCCAAATACTATCACTTATATAGTATTGTTGTTAATTGTTCTTTAAATATTTGGTATAATTCACCTGTGAATCCATCTGGTCCTGAAGATTTTTTCCTAGAGAAATCATTGATGGTTTGTTCAATTCTTTTTTCTAAGATAGGGTTATTCAAGTGTTTGTTTCCTCTTCTGTTAATGTGGGCAAATTATATTTTTTAAATATTCATCCATTTCACTTAGATTGTCAGATTTTTTGGCACATAATTAGGCAAAATAGCTCCTAATAATTGCTTCAATTTCATTTTCATTAGTGGCGCATTCACCCTATTCATTTTTTATACTGGTAATTTGATTTTCTTATTTTTAAATCAAATTAACCAATGATTTGTCAATTTTATTAGCTTCTTTTTTCATAAAAAAAAAAGCTCTTGGTGTTATTTATTAGTTGAATACGTTGGTTTTCTATATTCAGTTTTATTAATCTGTCCTTATATTTTCAGGATTTCCAATTTGGTATTTAATTAGGGATTTTTAATTTGCTCTTTTTCTAGTTTTTGTAATTGCATGCCCAATTTATTGATCTGCTTTTTTTCTTTATTTTACTTATATAAGGATTTATAAATATATAATACATGTTACATAGTATACATAATATAAACATAAAAAGTTTCAACTACATCTCAAAAGTTTTGGTATGTTGTCTCATCATTATCATCCTTTTTTGTTTGTTTGTTTGTTTTGGTTTTTTGGAGGGCAATTGGGGTTGTGACTTGCCCAAGGTCACATGGCTAGTTTTTGTGTTAAATGTCTTAGGCCGGATTTTAACTCAAGTCCTGCTGACTCCAGGGCCCGTGCTTTATTCACTGTGCCACCTAGCCACCCCCATTATCATTCTTTTTTTTTTCTGCTTTTTGGAGGGCAATTGGGGTTAAGTAACTTGCCCAAGGTCACACAGCTAGGTTTTTGTTTGTGTGGGTTAAGTGTCTGAGGCCGGATCCGAACTCAGATCCTTCTGACTCCAGGGCCAACGCTTTACTCACTGCACCACCTAGCCGTACCCATTATCATTCTTTTTAATGAAATAATTTATTGTTTCTTTTATTTGTTCTTTGACTCATTCTTTAGATTAGATTATTTAATTTCTGATTAATTTTTAAACTACCTTTCCATGGTCCTTTTTTGAATGCAATTTTTATTGTATTATGGTTTGAAAATGATATGTTTACTATTTCTGCTTTTCTGCATTTGTTTGTGAGGCTTTCATTCCCTAATATATGGTCAATTTTTGTGAAGGTGCCATTCAAGTTTCTCCAGAGGTCTGTAATATTTAACTTTTGTAAAATTCTATTCATTTCCTTAACTTCTTTTTTATTTGTTTTGTCTTTAGGTTTATCTATTGAGATGGAAAAGTTGAGGTCCCCCACTAGTATAGTTTTGCTATCTATTTCCTCTTGTAATTTATTCAACTTTTCCTTTAAGAATTTGGATGCTATGTCATTTGGTGCAATTGTGTTTAGTATTCATATTACTTCATTGTCTATGGTTCCTTTTAGTAAAATGTAGTTTCCTTGTTTATCTCTTTTAATTAGGTCTAATTTTTCTTTTGCTCATTCTGAGATTATGATTGCTGCTTGCCTCTTTTTTTTAACCTCAGCTGAAGCATAATAGATTCTGCTCCAGTCTCTTATTTTTACTCCATGTGTATCTTTCTATTTCAAGTATGTTTCCTGTAAACAACATATTGTTGAATTATGGTTTCTAATCCATTCTGTTATCTGCTTCTGTTTTATGGGTTAGCTCATTCCATTCATATTCACAGTTATGATTACTATGTATATTTTCCTCCATCCTGATTCTTTTCTTGTCAATCCTTCTCTCTCTCTCTCTCTCTCTCTCTCTCTCTCTCTCTCTCTCTCTCTCTCTGGTTTCTATACCCAACTTAATATGTATGTTATTGCCTCTTTGAACTAATTCCAATGAGAATAAGGTTCAAGTGCCTTCCACCACTGCCCCCATTTACTCCCATTGTAAAAACTCTTCTTTACACACCTTTTATATGAGATAATTTCCCCCCATTCATCCTCTCCCTTCTCCCATTTCCCTGTGCATCTTTCTTTCTTGCCCTTTAATTTGTTTTTAGATCATCCCATCATAGTCAACTCACATCTATGCTCTCTAATAACAACAAAGTTATGAGGAGTTTTAAGTATCATCTTCCCATATAGGAATGTAAACAGTTTAACCATGTTAAGTCCCTTATGATTTCTCTTTAATGCTTACTGTTTTATGCTTCACTTGAGTCTTATGCTTGAATATGAAATTTTGTATTCAACTCTGGTGCTTTCATCAGGAATGCTTGGAAGTCCTCTATTTCATTAAATATTAATTTTCCCCCTGAAGTATTATACTGAGTTTTACTGGGTAGGTTATCCTTAGTTGTAATCCTAGCTCCTTTGCCTTCCAGAATATCATATTCCAAGTCCTCCACATCTTTAACATGGAAGTTGCTAAATCTTGTGTGATTTTAGCTTAGATCCATAATATTTGAATTGTTTCTCAATTGCAATATTTTTTCTTTGACCTGGGAGCTCTGAAATTTGGCTATACTATGCCTGGGGGTTTTCATTTGGGGACTTTTCTGGAGATGATCAGTGGATAAATTCCAATTTCTATTTTACCCCCCAGTTCTAAGTTATCAGGATATCAGGATATCCCTTGATACTTTCTTGAATGTCTAGGCTCTTCCTTTGATAACAGCTTTCAGGTAGCCCAGTTCTTTTGTTTGTTTGTTTTTGTTTGGCTTTTTGAAGGGCAATTGGGGTTAAGTGACTTGCCGAAGGTCACATGGCTAGTTTTTGTGTTAAGTTTCTGAGACCAGATTTGAACTTAGGTCCTCCTGACTCCAGGGCCAGTGCTCTATTCACTGTGCCACCTAGCCGCCCCAAGTCTAATAATTCTTAAATTATTTCTCCTTATTCTATTTTCCATGTTAGTTGTTTTTCCAATGAGAAATTTCATATTTTTTCTACTTTTCATTCTTTTGACTTTGTTTTATTGTTTCTTGATGTCTTGTGGAGTTATTATCTTTTCTTGCCCAATTCTAATTTTTATGGAATTTTATTCAGTTAACTTTTGCACCTCTTTTTCCATTTGGCCAATTCTGCTTTTTAAGGAGTTCTTTTCTTCAATCATTGTTTTTTCTTTCTTTTACTCTTTGACCAATTCTGATTTTTAGGGTGTTATTTTTTTCAATATTTTTATTCCTCTTTTACCTTTTATCTTTGACTCTTTTCATAACTTTCTTACATCACTCTCATTTCCTTTCCCAATTTTTCCTCTACCTCTCCTATTTTATTTTTCAAAGCCTTTTTGAGTTCTTTCAAAAATCCTTTTTGGGCTTGCATCCAATTCACATTATATTTGAGTTTTGGCTTGTAGCTGTTTTAACACAGATGTTTTCTTCTGAGTTTGCATCTTGATCCTCCCTGTAGATTTTTCTGGTCAGGTTTTTTTGTTGTTTGTTTATTTTCCAGTCTATTTCTTGATTTTGAAGTTTATGCTAACATTGAGCTCTGCTCCTGGGGGGAAGGTGTCACTGTTCTAAGATTCAGGGTTTTTGTGCTGCTATTTTCAGAACTAATTCTGAAGGTCTGTTAGTTTTTGGTGGTTCCAAGGGTCATATGATCTAAGGAGAGGCATGGTCATTCTTCTCCTGGCTTGTGCTATTGACTTTTTTTAGTTAGGTACCTTGCTTTACTGGAAGTCACAAGCATTAGTGCTTCTCTCTGCCTTGTAACTAAGACTGGAACCTCAGCTCTCTTGTGAACAATTGCAAGCATGCTTCTCTGTCCTGCAACTGTAACTAGGGCCTTTAATTACTCTTCTTCCCTGGAACTGTTAGACAGAACCGTGTATGGGCAATGCAACAAGGACCTGCACCCAGTGCCAGCAAAGGGTCCCCTATAATCTCTTTCTTACCAATTGTCCAACTCTTACTATCTTTACACTGAGAACTCCCAAAGTTGCTGTTGATATAGTTGCAGCTGCTATAAGGTCTACTGCTGGTGTTGCCACTGAACACATGGTGCTCCAGGCCAGCCTCCACCCTAGTGTCACAGAACTCTCCTGCTGACCTCCTAAGTTGTCTTGGTCTGGAAAAAATGTCTCACTCCAACCTGTTATTGGCTCTGCCACCCCAGAATTCTATTCGAGGCATTATTTTAAAGTTGTTTGCAAGACAATGTTGGGAGAGTTCAGATGAGTGACTGCCTGCACTCTGTCATGTTGGCTCCACCCCTTGCTTCTTATTCCCATGCCATATTTTCCATAATATTTTCTGTTATCTTCCATATGGCCACCCTTGCCTTGAAGTCACTTGATTTAATTTAGAGAGTTTAAAAAACCAAGTTCTTCACAGAATCTCTCTTCTTCCTCATCCTCTACAACAAATATTAGTACGTAAGTTGCAGTTTATTTTGTGGTGGCATTTTTGCAGTAAACGCTGAAATAAAAGGTTATAAAATGTAACAACCAATGATGCTTCTTGTTTACCTTGGAACATATAATAAAACCTACCCCTTTCTTTGCCTTTCTTTGCTACCTATAAACCATCTGTCCATGTAACTTCCCTTTGTCTTCTGGTTTCACTTACAAGGTTAATGTCATGATTAATATTATTGTGTTTCTTCTGTAGAATGCCCACTTAGTAATTGGAGAAGACTCAATCAATCAACAAACATTTATTATACATTTACTATGTTCCAGATATGGTCAGAAAGGGGGAAGGGACACAAAAACAAAAGCAAAATATGTTTTGCCCTCAAGGAGACAGCACCAATGTCTGAGTCAAATAAAATAGAATTTATTGAACACCATCTGTGTGCCAGACACTATGCTGAACACTGGGGATACAAAGAAAGGTAAAAGACAGTCCCTGCCCTCAAGGAACTCTCAGTTTAATGGGGGAGAAATATATAAACAATATTGTACAAACTAGCTATATACAGGATAAATTGGAGATGATCTCAGAAAGAAGGCACTAGCATTAACTTCTTTCTATCTTTACTAAAAGAAGAAATATATTAAGAATAAAAATCCAGAATAACTGCCAGATTTCACTTAAACTAACCATATTTCACTAAAATCTATGGCTTTAAAAAGTTGTTGTATATTCATTTTTCAGTCATGTCCAACTCATCATGACCCCTTTGGGGTTTTCTTAGCAAAGATACTTACCTGGCTTATTATTCCCTTCTCCAGATCCTTTTACAGATGAGAAAACTGATGCAAACAGGGTGAAGTGACTTGCCCAGGGTCACACAACTAGGTAAACATCTGAGGTCAAATTTGAACTCAAGAAGATGAGTCTTCCTGACTCCAAGCCTAACCCTCTATTCATTGTGCCACATAACTGCTCAGCTTAAAAACTACAAAGCTATCAAATCCCTTTGTCATGTCCCTTTCCATCATCTGCTTTTTGTACCACCTTTTCCCATTCATATTGGATTTCATCCTGTCATTTTTGGCAGGGTTCTGAAACTTGTATGCCTTTTATACATTCCAAGGGCACCTAAGCCTAGAGCCAGCCAGCAAAATCTGAGGAGGGTCCTGGGACCCTCTCCCTGCAAGGTATCCCTTCACCTATATAAACAAGCCAACTGCAGAAGACACAGGACAGAAATATTGAAAAGGAGGGAGTATACAGTAGGGAAGGGAATTGATGGTAAATAGGGCCCTGGAAAGAAAAGAATGTTTCAAGGGGGAGGAAATAATTCCCCAGATTACAGCTGAAATAGATAAACACCAAGGGGATCTCTGAATTGTGTTTGAGTATCTCTTGTCAATAAGTATGACTTGTCAATGATCATATTACGGATGTTGTAGGGCTCAAATGAGAAAATAAATGTAAAGTATCTCAAAAACCATAAAGGTCCATATAAATGTCAATAATTAATATTATTGCCCCCAGTCTGGTAATGACTTCATTGACTGAGCCTTCTACTGAATTCCTGTTGAGCTTAAGCAATTTTTATGGAGCATTACAGGCTCGGATGCTCTGGTCAATGTTTAACAAATAGGCCTGAGAGGTAAGCAGGGGAGGGAAGGGAATGCGTAGGTATGTACAATTCAACTTAAAACCTGAATTATTAACATTTTCTTACCTCCAGACTGCAACAGAATAATAGACCGAGCCCAGGTGTTATAGCTAAAGTGAAAATACTCCCATTGAAAATTTAACATTGTCTCTCTACTTAGAGCTGGCTCTAGCACAGCCTAGAATAGGCTTCAGACTTGGTGGGAGACAGTTGCATGCATGTTCATGGAATAGTGTGGAATTACCGGAGGGGACGTATGAAAACTCAGGATTGCTAGATGGATGGTGAATAGAGTGCTGGGCCTGGAGTCAGGAATCCTCTTCCTGAGTTCAAATCCGGCCTCAGACACTTACCAGCTGTGTGACCCTAGGCAAGTCACTTAACCCTGTTTGCCTCAGTTTCCCCACTCCATAAACTGTGCTGGAGAAGGAAATGGCAAGCAATTCCAGTACCTTTGCCAAGAAAACCCCAAATAGGGTCACAAAGAGTCAGATATGACTGAAAATAACTAAACAACAACAAAGTATGACATCTCAGGTTATTTCATGGGATAGCTTTCACTAGTATTTTTCACAAAGGAGGCTCCCAAACCACTGGCTGGTTAAGAGTGATGGAACTAGGGGTGCAGTGATGGAATTAGGTGGTAAAGCACCAGCCCTAGAGTTCAAATCCATCCTCAGAGGATGAGTTCAAATCCATCCTCAGAGGATGAGTTCAAATCCATCCTCAGACACTTAACACAAAAACCAGCCATGTGACCTTGGGCAAGTCACTTAACCCCAATTGCCCTCCAAAAAGCAAAAGCAAAAAACAACAACAAAAAAAAGAGTGATGGAACTATATATGGGACTAATATGATCCCTCTCCATAGTTCAGGAACTGTTTATTCCAAATCAGGTATTCAATCCATGTAGAAGACTTCCAGAAAGATTCACCATGTAGTGCTAGTGAAATGAAAAGCAGAGGCAATTGCCATTCCATGCTAATTCGTATTGTTGTCATTTTTGGACCATATAGTATCTTTCTGCCATTGATATTGTTGTTCATTCTCTGGTTCTAGAACCAGGTCTTGGCCTGTTTGTGGATGTTTCAAGTTTTCAGATGTATCTCAGATCTGCTAGGAGATAAGGTGTTGTTTTTTTTGTTTTGTTTTGTTTTGTTTTATGGGGCAGTTAGGTGGTGCAGTGAATAGAGCACCAGCCCTGGAGTCAGAAGGATATGAGTTCAAATCTGGCCTCAGACACTTGACACACTATCTGTATGACCTTGGGCAAGTCATTTAACCCCAATTGCCTTGCCTTCTCCCCTCAAAAATTAAAACTAAAATTTATTTTTATTTTTTTGCTACAGGAATTTCCTACTGTGTATAGTCAGTTGGGCCTAAGAGACCACCATCTTTACCTGAGTTATTCATTTACAGTTTTCCAATCATTTTGATTCTTAGCACTCTCAGCCCCATATTCCATCACTCTGCCATGATCCTTGAGGGCCATTTTGTATTTTTGTTTGTTTAGTGGATTTTCATAGGCAGCTAGTCTGGTTCTTAGAAAGCAAACACAATCTGTCGCTGTATGTTTTACATACTTTAGCATCAAGGGCAAGGAAGCGAGTCTTAACAGCTCGATGCTGGATGTGTTATGAGAGGAAGTGAAAGTAGACCTAAAGAAAACAAGGATGGGAAGAGCAGTTGGACCAGACCAAAGGACCACAGGGGAAGTCTGTGCTGCCAGCAACACAATCATGAGGATGCTGAAGAATCTTCTCTCCAGCTATCTGAAAGAGAAGTGTGGAAAGTAAAAAATAAAATGCCAAATGAATATAAAATACCACCAAGCCATATGGCTTCTTTCCTATCTCTACAAAACCTTTTTAAAAATAAGTTTCATTGAGATCTTTTATTTTTATGCTACATTCATATATATATATATACATATATATATATATATATATATCCACCACCTTCAAATTGAACCCTCAAATAATCAATAAATCAACAAGCATTTATTAAACACTTATAATGTGCCAAACTCTGAGGAAACAGACAAAAGTGAAAAAATAGTCCCTATCAACATGAAACTTACATTACAATGGGGAAGACAAGATGTACAAAATAAATTCAAAATAATTTTGGGGGGGGAAGGAAGGCACTAGATCTTAGGTGAGATTAGAAAAAACTTCATGGAGAAGGGGATGCTTGAGCTGAGTATTGAAGGAATTCAGGGATAATGAAAAAAAAGATCATTTCAGCCATGGGGCATATGTCTCTAGTGGAAAGACAGGAGATTGTACATCATGTGTGGAGGACAGAAAAGCTCCTTTATATATAACGAAGAAAAGCAATTTGGCAAAAACAACCAATCTAGTAACTGCATTAGACAGTATATGCAACATTCTGCCCTAAGAGTTCCCAGCTTATCAGCTGAGAGGAAAGAAGCATGTTTTGCTGTCTATTTTCAGAGATTGAGTAGGCACATTTATTTCAAATTCACTGCCAGTGTTCTTTCCATTGATACTGTTGTAGACATTGTGTATACTATTCTCTTGATTCCTCTTATTTTGTGCTGCATCAGGATGTGCAAATCTTCCCAGGTTTCTCTGGATTTCTTTTTGTATTATAACATTTCCTTACATTCACACACCTCAGTTTGTCTAGCCATTCACCAAATGATGGGCACTCACCTTGTTTCCAATCCTTTGTTCTCACAGAGTGTTGCTATGAACATTTCAGTACACATGGGATCATTCTATCTTTATCTTCTTTGGGAGATTTGCCCAACAGTAGGGTCATTGAATTAATTAATTTACACACTGGAAGGCTATGTTTCATGAAGATATGAGAAGGGAACAGGTAGGTTTCCACAAAGAATATTCTATAGCAGACTATACACCTTGTAGGCCACACATGTGGATGAAAGGTGTAAAAAATACAAGATCTTGGGGTTGTTGTTGTTTTGTTGTTATTGTCTGTAGAAAAATATTAGATTCAGAGGAGTAAAATATCACCTTAAAGCCTGTCTTTTTTTTTAAGACTGTCTTTCTATAGGCTGTCTCCCTCATGTGTCAAAACCATACAAAATACCTTGAATAATATAAAAAAGATAGAAACTTATTCAAAAAGGTTTTATTGTCAAACAAGTCATAGAACAATATGACATGCTGGCCAGGGGTGTTTACTACGATAAAGGAGGATGTCCATGACTGAATCCAGAGAAAAGAGAGATTTCCAATAAGTGGTGAGGTCTTCCAGATCCTTCTGTGTTCATTACAAGATTTGATGATTACAATAACTCTTGAAGACTGTAGGCTTTATTATTTATTTGCTACCCTTGATTATCCCTATGGCAATTCCCCACCCTGTTTCAATCCCTATCCCTATATTAATCAATTACCAGTTATATAGAAGCAAATTATTTCTGACACTCAATTCCCACCCTCTTATCCTCATCTTCCTCAACCTTGGCCCATCTTCCTTCCTCTCCTCCCACAACCTCTTCCACTGTGCCTTCTGGAATTCCTGTGCCATTATAAGCAAATTTTCCATCATTCCAGGTCTCTTTCTCTCATATTCTTTCCATCCACTAGCCCCCACTAAGACCAACCTCCAACAACAACACATCCTTGGTCATCTTCTCTAGCACTGACTAAACCTTCATTCACAAACAGCCCCAGACACATTGGTCCTGGAGGGTGAGATAGAATACTCCCTGCACCCCACTGTTACTTCCAGACTCTACCTTGACCACAGTCACAAATCTCCTTTCATAGTCAGTCAATTACAATTTTCTATCCAAATCACATCCTAGTGGGTATTGTTCACAGGGCACCATATCATTCTCCTTGCTTTCTAAAGTTCAGCATTGGGTTCATCATCTTCATCTCCTCCCCATCTCCAGCTCTTATATCAGAGGACTTCAACATCCATACAGGTAATCCTTCAAACTCACTAACTTCCCAATTCTTCAGTTCTCTTCAATCTCATGACCTATTCCTTTGCTCCATTTAAATCAGTATAGTTACATCCTAAATCTCACTATTACCCACAAATGTGCTTATTCCTTAATCAAAAACTCAGCTCTATCTAACCATAACCTCCTATCATTCCATCTCTCATGATTCACTTCTCCCAAACTTTTTGCCTTTATTTTGACCCTGAATATCTCTATCCCTCAGTATTTTCTCAGGTTATTACCCCTGCTTTGAATTTATTTTCCTCCTTCTAAAACCTTGACCCTATATATAGCCCATTTAAACTCCATACTATCCTCAGTTTTCAAATTCCTCACCCCTTTGTCCTATCACTGTTCATTCTTTGCCAAACTTCAACCTGGGATTGTTCCCACCATTTTGTGCTCCTACCCATAAGAAGCTGAATGGAGTTCAAAGAAATAACACAACTATGCTGACTAGGTACAATATAAATTTATGTTATTCGGCTGAGCCCTCACTGAAGCAAGACAATATTTTTCTTTTCTTAAAATGTATTTATCTATTTTTCATTTTCACCATTCACTTCCATAAGATTTTGAGTTTCATATTTTCTACCCATCCCTCCCCTCCTCCCACCCCAAAATGGCACACAATCTGATACAGGCTCTACATATACATTCATATTAAACATATTTTCACATTAGTCATTTTGTAAAGAATTAGGAAAAATGGGAGAAATCATAAGAAAGAAGAAACAAAAGAAAAGGAGAAATCAAATAGTATATTTCGATCTATAGTTGGACTCCACAGTTCTTTTTCTTGGTGTGGATAACATTTTTCATCATGATTTTTTTTGAGTTAAGATAATACTTTTTTCCTCCCTAAATTATTCCCTGCCTCAGTCCTCAAAGAAGCCATTCCAAGCCTTGCCTCAAGCTTCCCACACCTCCCCCTCTAAACTTTCAATTGAGGACATTACTTCTTACTGAGAATATTGAAGTCATTTGACATAATAGCCCTCTTCTCCTCTTTCTTCTGTCTCAAATCTCGTCAATATCAGGACAAGATGTCAGAGCAAAAGCAGGAACTTACTTGAGCTTGTTACCAGTTACCTCAAATACCTGTAAAAAATTACTCTAGGGGGCAGCCAGGTGGCACAGTGAATAGAGCACCAGCCTTGGAGTCAGGAGGACCTGTGTTCAAATCCAGCCTCAGACACTTAACACTTACTAGCCGTGTTACTTTGGGCAAGTCACTTAACCCCAATTGCCCTGCACGCCACCCTCCAAAAAGCAAAAGAAAAAAAATTAAACAAATTTTCGAGATACAGAACCCACAAAATGACAGAATGAAATACATCTCCAGCTGAGGACAGCAAGCAAACACACAGGAAGGGTCTATCACACCAGGCTGGGAGCAGAGAGAAGTCTCACATGGGCCATGTCAACAGAGAAGGGCAGCACAGACTGGCCAGAGCAGACCTCAGGGGATCGAATCACTGGCAGCTGTCACAGTTTCCAGACTTCTCAACACATAAACTCCAAAGAGAAACTAAAAGGTCAGTGGGGAAACTCTGTTGGACCTGAGTTAGAGAAGAGTAAGGTCTGGCCCTTCCCCCTAGGATGACAGAGGTGGCAGTGTCAGTGGCTGCAGCCACTGCAGTAGTGGTTGCTTCCAGAGCTCCAGGTTCACAGATGGTGGGGGGACCATGTGACTGACCAGAGGAAAATTGCAGGAATCTCTTTGCTGGTCCTAAGGCAGGATTCTATTGCTTTGCCCTGCTTGGATTTGGGTTGCAGTCTTGGGTGGTAGTCCTGGGGTTAGAAGCACTGGTATGGCAAAGCTTGTTGAGGCTTTGGAGAGGCAGCCCTCCTCACAGTTCTGAGACAGGTGCCTAGAAGAAATTCTGACAACAGTTGCACAAAACTCCAGAAATTTGGGACACAGCATTCTCCACTCTGGAAGCAGAGTTCAACCATGACAAAGAGCTAAAAAATCAAGTATTTTCCCCTTGACAGAGGAAGAGAAATCAGACTGTAGAATCTTTTTTTGGTGACAAAGAGGATCAAAATACAGAACCAGAAGACAACCAAATCAAAACTCCTGTATCAAAAACCTCCAAGAAAAATATGAATTGGTTGTAGGCCATGGAGGAGCTCAAGAAGGACTTTGAAAATCAAGTAAGAGAAGTAGAGGAAAAGTTGAGAAGAGAAATGAGAGTATTGCAAGAAAATCATGAAAAACAAGTCAATAGCTTGCTAAAGGAGACCTAAAAAATACTGAAGAAAATAACACCTTTAAAAATAGACTAATTCAAATGGCCATACCAAAAAAAAAAAAAAAAACAATGAGAAGAAGAATGCCTTTTAAAAAGCAGAATTGACCAGATGGAAAAGGAACTTCAAAAGCTCACTGAAGAAAATAATTCCTTCAAAGTTAGATTGGGGCAAATAGAAGTTAATAACTTTATAAGAAATCACGATATTATAAAATTTCATTCAAAAGAATGAAAAACAGAAGGCAACAGCAAATCTCATTGGAAAACCATAGATCCAGGAGACATAATTTTAAAATTATTAGACTGCCTGAAAGCCATGATTTTTAAAAAAAAAAGAGCCTTGACATCATCTTTCAAGAAATTATCAAGGAAAACTGCCCTGATATTCTAGAACCAGAGGGCAAAATAAAAATCAAAAGAATTCACTGATTGATTGCCTCTTGAAAAAGATCCCAAAAAGAAAACTCCTAGGAATATTTTAGCCAAATTCCAGAGTTCCCAGGTCAAGGAGAAAATATTATATGCAGTTAGGAAGAAATAATTTGAGTATTGTGGAAACACAATCAGGATAACACAAGATCTAGCAGCTTCTACATTAAGGGATCACAGGGCTTGGAATATGATGTTCTGGAGGTCAAAGGAGCCAGGATTAAAACCAAGAATCACCTACGAGCAAAACTAAGTATAATACTTCAGAGGAAAATGTGGATATTCAATTAAATAGAGGACTTACAAGCATTGTTGATGAAAAGACCAGAGCTGAACAGAAAATTTGACTTTCAAATACAAGAATCAAGAGAAGCATGAAAAAGTAAACAGGAAAGAGAAATCATAAGGAACTTATTAAAGTTAAATTGTTTATATTCTTACATGGAAAGACAATATTTGTAACTTGTAAGACTTTCCTCAGTATGAGGATAGTTGAAGGGAATACATATATATGTATGTATAGGTGGGTGAATATGTGTATATGTGTTTGTGTGCATGTACACATAAGCAGAGGGCACAGGATGAGTTGAATATTAAGGAATGATATCTAGAAAATAAAATTATGAAGTGATAGAGGAATATATTGGGAGGAGAAAGGGAGAGATAGAATAGGGTAAATTATCTCACAGTTGGAACTCAAAATCTTGCGGAAATGAATGTTGAAAACTAAAAATAAATAAATAAATTCTAAAAAGAATCTCTTCTATAGTATCCCCACTCTCTTTCTTTGACACATCTCTTACAATGATTTGATGCTTCTTGCCAAGACTCACCCCTCAATGTGTGCCATGATCCCATCACCTCCATTTTCTCCAGCAATTTGCAACCTCACTCATCCCCTTTCTCTCTGTAACACTCAATCTCCACCTTTCTTGGTTGCTTCCCTCCTGCCTTCAAACATTTCCCCCACCCTTAAAAAAGCATTCACTAGACTCTAAAATTTCCTCAAGCTATCATTATGTATCTCTCATTCCTTTCTCAGCCAAACTTAAAAATCTATCCGTACTGCTTGCCTCAGTTTCTTCTCCTTTTAGTTACTCCTCAGTCCTTTGCAATTTGTTTTCTGACCTCATCATTTAACTGAAATTTTTCTCTCCAAAGTTACCAATGAACTCTTTATAACAGGAGATTGACCTATGTGCCCAGTCCTTAAAAAATATGTGTAGAGTGCTCTGCTGATGCAATCTACATGTAGACTTTGGAGCATGAGCAAACATTCTGTATCTGGTTCAGCTCTGCTAAACATTTGGTGAGGAGACTTTCAGATTGATTATGCAGGACAAAGTTTAACCAGGAGCATGCTGCGTAGAGCACTCCAGTCCAAGGAAAGTCTAGGAACCAGGGCAAGAAGAGGCCTCAGACCCACACTGAGTGCATTCACAAGGTACTAACAAGCTAAAAGCAGTACTAGTCCTCTTCTAGATAGCAATGTTCAGTTAAAGAAGCAAGGACTAAGCCTTTGGTGGTAAAAGAGGCCTCCCAACCAAAGTGGCTTCTGGATACATGGCCCATAGTTGCTTCTCTCTCTACTGTATTTCCTCTGTTAGAGTTTATTACAACCTTAAGAGCTTTGGGATGTCGGGAGAGCATGCCACCTGACAT